>JAANYP010007579.1:1200000-1655000 GCA_020465985.1 Centrapalus pauciflorus
TAATATTTCATCAATAAAATAATAAAATAAAAGTAAGTTATTTATAAAAAATCTTCTAATTAGGGTTTTTGTTTTGAAAACTCATAAATATCTATTATTATCTTTCAATCCACTTGGTCACTTACCCAACCATGTTATCCTACTTTTAGCTTCTAAACGAATCTTTTAATGCTCAACTACCGAAGTTTAAACTCAAGAATTTAAGTATTTTGTGTAATACACGGGAAATAAACTAGTGATTTATTAATTAACCAAATGAAGAAAGCCTTGCAATCATTTTTTATAAATTTATGTTTAGGTTTGGATAACCAAAACAATATTTTTTAGTTACAATGTTAAAATTACAATTTAGTTTGCTTAATAACTTATTAATACCTGGTCTCAATCAATTGTTTAAAACAACAATTTACGTTAAAATTATATCTTC
This sequence comes from Centrapalus pauciflorus, assembly GCA_020465985.1. Taxonomy (NCBI): domain Eukaryota; kingdom Viridiplantae; phylum Streptophyta; class Magnoliopsida; order Asterales; family Asteraceae; genus Centrapalus; species Centrapalus pauciflorus. The sequence continues at coordinate 1,200,428 of JAANYP010007579.1, forward strand.
ATTAATAGTTATCTATAAATTCAAAAACTTTTAATTTGTTTGAAAAAAAATGATAAAAGTCACTTCTTATTATAAAAATATACAAGTCAAAATTTTCCAATGATAAAATGCGTAACAGCAAATTAAAAGTATAATATATAATTTTATTATATAAAATTATTAAAGTATATTATTGGTTTTGATAAAAATAATTATGGGTTATATGTTATTAAAAGTGAAAGAAATAAATAATCATCAAAATCTCAAAAACGATAAAGATAAAGTCATAAAACAAATTATATGAGATATCAAGAAAAAATGAAAGACAGAATTCTCATGAGATTAATAAAAAAGCTCATGTTAATTTACAATGGATAGGGCTGGTCTTTATTTTTGCCAATTAAGATAAGATAGAGTATCTCATTTCAAATATTAATAAAAAATCAAGATGCTTATTTTATTAATAACTTGTCTTAGTTATTAGTTAAAAACTTATTGTAAAAAGTATTATTTTAAATATCAAGCGTTAATTTTAAATCTTATTTAAACAATAAGATGCTCAATTTAGTAATTATTTTTTTAAATACTAATTAAAAGCTCATTTTATTGATCCCTAAATAACAAATCAAAGCTACTATGTACTAGAGTTTGTCAATTGAGACTATGTGATAATCTATATCCTACTTGTTATCCTCTAAAAGATTCACTGAACATAATATACTTTTAATGTTTGTCAATTACCATTTTACAAATTAAAACACGCTTCCAACTTGAATTTAATATAAATCTAATAAAATTTAAAGTATGAAAATTCATATTTAAACTTAAATTTATATATACGTTAATTATTATTATAAGTTTTATACATTAATATTCAAATACTATTTATTATTATCACAAGTATAATTATAATTAATTGGAGAATAAATGGATTCAGTCTATATACTACATGAGTTAATTTATCAATCTATTCTATCTATACTATTAAAAGAGTATCAAATTGCCGTTCATCTTCTCCTTTTATTTGACACTTGTCATTTTCTTATTTAATTTGACATTTGTTATTTTTACAAATTGTCATGTCATTTCTAGAATTATTAATATATAATATCAAATCAAATATAATTCAATCCAATCTATTAAAAATTATTTTATATATTTATAAATATTTAATATTTATTTTTAATGTTATGTTTATATAGTTTTAAGAAAAAAATATTTATTAGATTTATCAGTGTAATACGCGGGTTAATTAATAAACTAATAAGCTAGTAAACTGATAAAGTATTATCGTCTGTTTTTAAGATATACAAAAATGGTTCCCACGCGTAATTAAGAATGAATAATGTGCATCAAAAAATATTATAGGATTATAACTTTTAGCATAAAAAAAGATTGTTCAATGCTTGCAAAGTTATATATGTCCATGCAAAAATCATTTAATAGCGACTTACAAAAATGTATTGAAATAAATGTTTTATTTTCGATCTTAATAAATTTAAACAACTTAACAAATTAATTTAAATCCGCTTTTAATTAGTTGGAACTCTCATAAATTCTAAAATCGATTACAAAACAATAAAATTCAACAAAAGTCAATACTTATTTCTTAAAGTTACTTGTAATTTTTTTTCAAGAGGCGATTAATTAGTAAATATCTGACGGATTAAATTAATAAATCATATAATTCGCGGAAAACCATATAAAACCTTAATCACATATATATATATATATATATATATATATATATATATATATATATATAAATTATGAAATTTATATATATGTATATATATAATCATAAATACCTGGGGAATTTATTGTTCTTGACGGCCTTTTGGCCATACTTTCTCCATCTATAGCCATCATCAAGAATATCAACCTGACTTCTGGTTTGAAAAGCATGTTTTGGCTTTCTAATCTTCTTCTCACCTTTTTTAACATTAAACTTGCCGGACGATGCCATGTTTAGCTCGTTAACGCCTCCGTGAGCCACCCTGCTGCCGCTTGGAGAAACATGATCGTCTGCCGCCGCCTGCACAATGTCATCGGAAGTGTGTTCATACTTGTGATGATCTTCCTCCAACATTAACCCCATCTGGTCATCATGGAAACCGTTATTCATCATGTTTAATGATAAATATGAAGAAGTAACTGCAGAAGTTGGTGATGATGATGAGTAAGAAAATATTTCATTTGCACCAGTAGGGCTGTTATCCATTTTGAGATTGGAGAAAAGAGGAGAGAGAGAGAGAGAGAGAGAGAGAGAAAAAAGCGATCGAGCTGAGGGGGATTATATAAAAGAATAAGGTTGGTCAATAAATAATATGCTTTTATTGAAGAAATTAGAGGCGGCTATCATGGCTAAAAGACAAAATGCACATTAGTAATTACACACTTACACCAGTCATGTATACGTATATATATATTGAAATTTTACGTTTAGACACCGTTTAGAAGGTTTTGTCACATCTTTTCCAATTTAATCATGAAATTATGTACATTTTTTTCTTGGTTAAATGCATGTTTCACACGAATATTGAGAATCTCCAGTTTTTTGTTTTCGAACAAATTAACTTCTAATATAATATAACTTAGGTAATATATAGGCTTTAATTTTGTTATAACTACTAAAAAAAGCAATTTAAAGTAGCTAATTAAGGATATGTTTTCCAAAATTAGCTTATAGAATCAAGCTTATACCTAGAGTTGATACCTGGATTTTTATTAATATACGTGTTGGCAAATAGCTGGAACTAACATGTTAAGTGTAAAATGACATATAAAGACAAAGAAAATTTTAAAACGTATGGTCTATTTGGTGCACAGCTTGTGACGGTCAGTCTATGTGAGATTAACCTTATAGTCACTACAAAAATCTCGTCAATTGTACACGTTATTCTTACACGCTTTTAGTAAGTGCGTAAAAAAGTTTTATGTTTATTCACACTTATAAGAATGTAAAAATTAGTTACAATTACAAGTGTGGAGTTTTTATACTCAAATATGTGTTTTAAAAAAAGTTTGCAGATATAAATGTGGACAAACTAATAATTTGTCCACGCTTAAAAGTATGAAAATTAATTTGTCACATTTAATTTGTCCGCATAAGAAGAAGCGTTGCAAAATTGAGTGTGATAAATTTATCTCCACACTTTCAAGTGTGAAAAAAATAAAATTTGTCCACACATATACATGTGAACTTTTTTCTTCATGATTTTAAATGTGGTAATTAGGATGATTTAGTATATATTTTCACGCTTATTACTGCAATAATTTTAAACACATTTATAAGCGTAGAGAATTTACTAAATTTTTACACACTTTTAAAAAGCGTGTAAAAAATGATGTGAACAAATAATATATTTGTTGTAGTGAGTTTTCAAAACTTCAACTACTTTTTTTATCAACAAGTTATGCTTGGAACTTTGGATGACTTTTCTTCAAGGGGTTTCTGAAGACCATAAGCTCTTAAATCATACAATATTTCAAATTGCTTTTAGAAGTAGTTTAAGCTTATCAATAATAATAGGGATAAAGTCATACAAATGTAAACTACTTTACTGAAATTATCGATATGACTAATGTAGTTCTTTTTTTACCCGGATGATACTCGTACTCCGTTTTTATTGTTGATATGGTACATTTGGTGACTGAAATTATTGATAATTCCGGTAAATTAACATACATTTGTATGACTAATGTAATTGTCATGTCATAAAAAGTATGTCATGTCATCGTTTGAATAAGAAAAAACCGTCATGTCAGCATAGTTACCGGCCATATGTACCATATCGACAGGTCATCTTTAAGTACAAGTACCATCCGGTTAAAAGAAAAAGTAAATTAGTCATATCGATAATTTCAGTAAAGTAACATACATTTGTATGACTTTAACCCTATAATAAAACTACTAAAACAACCATAATTAATTGTGGTTCCAATTTGATTTATTTATTTATATGTACTTTTATGTCATTTTTTAAAGTTTTAGCTTCAGCTTCAATTACTTTACCAAACATGTCTATTAATAAAAGTGTTAGTTACTATAAGCTCTAGTTCTAGCAATAAGCTCCAGCTAATAGCTCGTTCCAGCTAGTTTTTGTCAAACAAACACATATTCTCAAAAAGTATATTTATAATTTTATTAAGCATAAGTTCAAGTTCATTCTAAAAACTATTTGGATTTGTTTCTCGTTGAAAAGCTTATGATTTTCATAAGCTGATGATGAAAAAAGTCATCCAAACACAACTTATGAGTTAGAGCTTTTGTAAACCATAAACTCAAACACTCATATATTACGTGCCAAACATAGTGTAAATCTAATATATTAATAAAATGAATTTTTTTAACCATGTGTAAGGGTGTGCAAAATAACTGAACCCGAATAACCCACCCGAACAGAATCTTAATCGGAGTAAATGGGTCGTGTTATTCGGTTTTCGGGTTCCTTATTCGGGTTAAATGGTACCCGAATAAGTAATTTGGTTCGATTTACGTGTAGGATTCATGCTTATTCGGATACCCAAATAATCCGAATAACCCGTTTAATATCTATTTTTCATTTTTTAATTTGTTTATAATTATAACTAGTATTGTTTATATATAGAATGTAAATATGTAAATACCCGTTTTTGATACTCAAACCATTTAACCCGTTTTACCCAACTCATTTAACTCATTTAAACTACTTTGTTGATGATTTCATGTTTTATACTAAAACCGAATAACTCATTTAACCCAAATCGAATAACCCGATACCCATTTAACCTGAAACCGATTAACCCGTTCCCTTATTTGGTTCGGGTTCGGTTAGCTAACCCACACAATCAAACCCGAATAAACCGAACCGGATAACCCGATACCCAATTAGCACGTCCGAATAACACCCCTAACCATGTGTACAATTACAAAGTAGCTAAAAGTTACAACTGCAACTTATAACATTTACAACTCACAAAATAACATTTTATAAAAGTTGTAGCCGACAGCTAAACTATTTTTGACAATATTCGAGTTGTTATCCTAAAATTTAAATTTGCTAGTGAAAATTTTGTTTCCAAATGTAAATGGACTAAGCTAACATATTTAAAATAAAAAAGTGTTATAAACTATTGATTAATCATTAAGCATATTCGCTATGATTGATGATTTAACTTATAAATGATGCTTTTATGAATTTGTGATACCTAAGTCTAATCCAGTTGAAAATTTTAAGATTAAAGTTAGACATGAATATCCATCAATTTATTATTCATCATCATCATCATTATTAAGATTAAGGTGACTATATGGTCGTCATCACGTATCGACGGGACACCAATGACATTGGTAATGACGGGAACACCATCCCCTCCATTCAATACAGATGAAAACTCGATGCAAAATATCTCCACCTCTCTCATATAACTTAATTTTTTCTTTAAATACAAAAAATGTTGCGTGATGTGTTAGGATGAAAAGATGATAATTACAAATTTATAAGGTTTCAATGAAAAATATAATAAGGGGTAGAAAGATAAAATTGATGTAACAATGATATGGCTAGTGGGATGGAGGGATCCAATATGACCTTAATTACCTTGTTTTGGGGCGTAATTTTTTTTTTTAAATTTCAAGTTGTGCAACCAACAATGTTATAAGTGTGCAACCTTTCAATTATCGAAAAAGAATTAAGTGTCAACTTAACTATAAACTTATAACATTAAATCAAACTAATAAATTAAGAGTTGAATACCTAATAAAAAAAATAATAGTCAACCTTTTAAAACCCAAATTTTTGATAAAACTCAAATGCAATATTTGTTAAACTCAAAACATCTAAGAATCTAAAAGGATGACCAATCTTTAAGAATTTGAAGAAATGAAAATAATGAAGCAGTAATCGATCGATTCTAGATGATGAAATATTGCAGAGGAGAATTGTAAGGTTGTACAAGTCTACGAGTTAAACCTTTTATTTGTTTACCGTGCTATTTGACCCGATCAATCTAATTAATTAGATTATTGAACTTGTAAGACGAACTAGATTATACAACCATCGACTTTAGCACCTGGGTCCAACATATGTGTGTGTGTTGTTGGGTTCCAATAAAATCTAACTGTTTCGTAAGAACATAAAAAATATTTTAAATATATAATTTTATACATGAAATGTATAATTTTTTTAAAAAATATATAATACAAAAGAGTTATTATTATAATTATTTATAAAGATCATAGTCTCGTACTAAAATTACAAGTGGAATTTATTTTATTTTTTTAAATTTCCTATTAAATACACATATTAAAACATAAAATGTAAAAATTTTAGAAAATACATAAAAAGATGCATAATTTTTGCAGAAAATGTAAAAAATAATGTATCAAATATACAAAATTTATAATGGTACTTGCATCCTTATGGAAGATTAGGGTTCATGTATGTGATATGAACCTGATTCTCTCCATCTCCATATGTGTATATATAAATTCGTAATTTTCATGGAAATTAGTTGGTATAAATAGGATATGATACCAAATGGACCCGACCCGGCCTGTTAAATTCAAAATTTCTGGAACGCAATTATTCGGTCAAAAGTCGTGCCCACGTTAATCCAAATGTTCTTATTTTCTACAAAAAAGAGACGTTGTTGACCGTTCCTTCAAGTAATCAATTTTTTTATCCTACGACCTAAGACTTTTATTTTCGCTTATAATTAACAACAATGCATCTGGCCTCAAAAATATAGCAACTACTCAACTCAACTACGTATTGGATTAATGAATAATATTTGGAGGATATTTTACGAAAATTCACTACATATATTTCATTAATCAATTATTAAAGTAAATATGGGTAGGTAAAATTTTTACTATTGATTTGACAAAACAAGAAAAAAAACATCTTGAAATGACATATATAGATTTGGTAAAATTTTTGAGTTGGCTTCACCCTATAAATATTAATATCATGCTCACATGACTTTATTTTTTTATTTTTTATTATATATTTTAATGTATTAAAATAATGATTATACATATTAAAACTTGACAAATGTTAAATGTATAACCTTTTTACTTACAGAATAGTGTAAAAAAAAACTTTTGAAAATTAAATTTAAAGATAAGGTAACAAATAGTTCATGTACTTTTTGTTAAATTTCATCTTTCGTAATGTAAGTGTTTAAAATAAATCATAAAAATACAAGTAATGTAATTGTAAGGTGTAACGTAAAGCTGATAATAAAATTGTTGCTAAATTGGTTGGACCACCTTTATTTGGCTAAGACCTGATATATAAGTTGAACATTTATGTAATAACCGTAAAATTTAATACACTTCAAATTTAAAAACACATAACTAATCCAAAACATAATAATAAACTTAATAAAGTTATCGGTGGTCATAGCAGTATGATTTTTACTTTTGGTGATTTCGGGGACGAAATCAATTTAAGTGGTGAGTGTTATAATAACCCGAATTTTAAATAGCAAAAACTAATAAATAGAAATACTAATACTAATAAAAACCTTAATAACATTTATTAAATATTAATATTAGTATTAGTATTTCTATTTATTAATTTTTGCTATTTAAAATTCGGGTTATTATAAATTAGATAGTTTTGGAATTATCCCATGATTTACATATTTGCTACATTAATCTGTTTAAAACTTAATATTTTAGTTGTTCTACTCTAATTATTTTGTTATATAAATACATTTTGATTTAATTATAATTTTTAATAAAACTAGCTATGTCGACTTGACATTTTATTCGTGTTGATTAAAATATATTTTATTGTTAATGCATTTCAATTAATTATTATTTCTAAAGATAATATATAAACTTAGCGTTTATTTGTTTTTTGTTAAACATTTTGTCACGTTAATACCTATCGATTTAATTGTAAGTTGGTAACCGTATAAAAATATATTTTTTCTGAAATTATAATTAAATCAAAATATGTTAACACAATTGTTAGTTGGTAACGTATAAAAATATAAATATGTTAAAAAATGAAATGTAAAATAAATAGATTGAATATATAAAAGAAAATTAAATTAAACTAATTAAATAAAATAACTAATCATATTTTATTAAATTAACATTTAAAATTCAAAAACAAAACCAAAAAATTATGAAAATGACTAAAACCATAAGTGACCAAAATTAATTTTGAGATAAGGGCAATATCGTCATTTAGAAAAAGTCAAGAAAAGGAGGGATCATTTCTGTAAGTAAATAGTGTTTTGAGGGACCATTTGTGTAATTTTTAAAGACCAAGGACCATTTCCATAAGTTTGAGCAAACCACAGGGACCATTTCTGTAATTTACTCAAGAAAGATACATACAAATGATCGGATGATTTCGGGATAAAAAGTTCTCGCATTTATTAAAAAAACATATATAACTGATTTATTCTTTACGTACGTACTCCTAATTAAGTTAATCAGTTGTGTTAATTGACGATCGAAACTAACACATAAATAATGAGTTAAACAATTATATATTGGTGTGTGTGTGTCTATATATATATATATATATATATATATATATATATATATATATATATATATATATATATATATATATATATATATATATATAGGGTCAGGTTCTATGGTGAACTATATGCATCAGGAACCTAAAAAAGAACCAACCACAACCCTTAGATTAAATAATCATTGGTGCATCACGTAATGCACGTATTTTGTATGCATAGAGGTATTTTGGAAAAAATAATATATTTAGTCAAATAACATTTAATTTTACATTAATTGAATATTCTATCAAATAGCTAAACAATAAATGCTACATTAAATTAATTGATACACTTCCAAAATTACAAAATCTAAACAAATTCAAAAAAGATTATTTGAGGTCAATGCATCTAATGTTTATATTTCAATTCGTGATGCATCTTGGTTCTTCATCTTCGGCCATATTCATCATCTTATTCGTCCCACCATCATGCATCATTAAAATGGTGATGCATATTTATAGGATTTATCTTCAAACACTATGCATTTTCATCGGATTCATTAAAAATCCGATGTATATTTATCGAATTCATCTTCAAACACGATTCACCTTCATAAACACGATGCATCTTCGTTGGATTCATCAAAAACCATGATGCATCTTCATAAACACAATGCATCTTGAATGTGTTCATCATCTCATTCATCATCTTTCTTGAACGTTCATCATCTCACTATGCATGATCTTTCTTGAACGTGTTCATCTTCATGGTCGGATGCATCGTGTTCATCTTCAACAAGTTTATGTTGGAATCATCATACATATCTAGCTTCTCTTCGTTTTTCATCATCTTCATTCAAGAAAAGCACGATGGTGGTGGTTGTCGTGGCGGTGATGGTGCATTATCGTGGTGGTGGTGATGGATTGTCAATGCCATGGTGGTTGTGGTGGTGGATTCTCGGGGTAATGGTAATGGTGGTAGGTTGCCGCAATGGTGATGATGGTGGTGGAGGTGGGTTGTCGCAAGAGAGGTGGTGGTGGTGGTGGTGTGGTGGTCCGATGGATGGAGAGAGAGAGAGAGAGAGAGAGAGAGAGAGAGAGAGAGAGAGAGAGAGAGAGGAGAGAGAGAAGAAGAGAGAGAGAGAGAGAGAGAGAGAGAGGTGATAAAATAAGAAATGTGGTTAATTTTTATATTTACCTTCTTAATATAATTTTATTCTATTTTTAATAATTAATTAATTTTAATATAATAAGTATTCCATTAATGTCTCTAGTGCACCATTACTATTTTATTATGCATTTTTGGTTCTCACCAGTTCCCAATGTATTGTTGTGCCCATAAAACTCAATCTAAGGGTTTTTATATATTAATATGGAGTTATTTACAAAATCATAGTGGTTTGAAAATTTATTTACCAAACCCTTGTAGTTTTAAATTTATTTACCAAATCATGGTACTTTTTTAAAATAATCATTTATTATTCTTTATCTCTCTTTATTTTTTTCAACTTCTATGAGTCTATAGTACATAATTGGTCCCTAATATAGTAAAATGATTTAATTTGATCACATTTTTTAAATGTCAATTTCGTCATTTTAGTTCGTTCACTTTTATAGTATGTAAATATTTATATATTTAATCTTAAATAATTGATCCCTAAAATTATTAAAAGTATTTTAATAATAATAATAATAATAATAATAATAACAACAATAATAATAATATATTATTTTTATATATTTTGTCAAACTAAAAGTTATATATTTCGTGGAAACGTCAAAATTAGATATTTCGTTAATTTAGAAATAAACATAAACGTATCAACTTCAAAAAATGAACTAGTCAAACGTTATATAGTTCGTTAAGAGATTTGAAATATGTTATAACTTTATATATATATACAACGTTATAAATCTGACACGTTATTATTAAAAAAAATATTTTTTATAATTCTATATTTATATCTAACGTTGTTTTTTATATATCTATAAAAAAATTCTCTTTATCATTTATAAATCAATTAAAAATTTATTTCTACATTTATGTAACTTTATCTTTTAAAACTTACTGTATTTTTACGAATCTAGACGTTAAAATTATATAAATCTAGACGTCAACAAAATATATAGACTTAATGTATTTTGATTTAACTACAAATGAAATTGTAACATAAAATATAATGAGATATACATACACTCGGGTAAACACACATACATTAAGTTAAATAAAAATTTTTTAAGTTTAAATATTAACGAAATATATAACGTTTTAAATGTTTTAATTGAATTATTTTGTTAAGTTGGTACATTTAAATTTAATTCTTATTTTTAGCCAAAATATGAACTCCAAGAAATATACAATCGTTAGTTGAACAAAATATCTATAAAAGTATAAATATATAATAACAATAATAATATATTAAAATATGTAAATCATTTTAGGGAGCAATTATATGTGTGTGTGTGTGTGTGTTCGCGCGCGCGTGCGTGTATTTGTGAGCGTATTTTGTTTATTAGTTTACATAAATTGCAACATAGTGAAAATAATAATATTGGTCTAAAATGAAATGAAAGAAAAAAATAAAATTGACATTTATTAAATTAAATCATTTTAGGGATCAATTGTGTAATTTAGGCCTTTTTAAAGTATAGAAGTTTAAAATAAAAAATAAAGATGGAAAGAAAAAAGAATAATAAATGGTCAATTTAAAAAATACTATCATTTGGTAAATAAATTTAAAAATACAAGTGTTTGGGAAATAAAATTTTAAACCAGTATGTTTTTGCAAATAACTCTATTAATATGTGACCACTGACCAACATAGGGATGTGTGGAATGACCGAAAAACCGAACCGAAACCAGAACCGAACCAGAACCGGAACCGATTGGAACCGATTTATAGTATTCGGTTCGGTTATCGGTTCTTATAATCTTCAATATTCGGTTCTCGGTTATTCGGTTATTGGTTCTGCGGGTATCGGTTTTATCGGTTATAGAACCGATTATTTGAAAAGCTCATAATATGCAAATTAAGAAATGATTTAAAAGCCCACAATGTGAAAACCAAAAAAATCATTTGTTGGAACAATATTTTTAGGATGGTGAAACTACAAAATTTATATGAAAACATCATGATCGACACTTCTCTTATTATATTTTCATGTTTTTTTGTTTATATCGTGTTATAATAGATAGAATTATATACATTTTTTAATTTTCGGTTCTAATCGGTTCCGTACCCGAAATACCCGTACCATAACCGAACCGGAACCGGAACCGCATTATAATTATTGGTTCGGTTATCGGTTCTTACAATCTTTAATATTCGGTTTCGGTTAAATCGGTTCCGGTTCGGTTCGGTCCGGTTCCGGAACCGTTTACCTCCCTAGACCAACATATTGAAGTTGAAACCCATGGCATGCTTGCGAGTAGCATTTAATTGTTATCGTGGAAAATTAAACCGGACGCACGTGCGTGTAATATGGTCAAAATTGTGACACACAACTTTTTTCTCGCAAATAATTTTCTTGAAGATAATTTCTTTCATGAACAATTGTTACTTAATTAGAAAAGATGAAAATTGAATCATTTTAATATATTAGCACGTACATGTTTAAATAATTCAACTTAAATTAATCATGCATGGCTATTAGTTTTTAGTTGATAGCATATGGTCACGTAGAGAGAGATAAGCTCACATAATTTTGATAGTGCCCATGCATCTTTTTAATTTCTACACCTAATTAGTATGTGGAAAAGTTACGATATCAATTATCATCCTCACATCCCATAATATAAATAAATATATATATCAAATATTAGTATATGTAGAATCTTATACGGAGGATTGCAAAAATTGCTTGGAAATATGAGAGTTATGAAACACTTTCAGATTGAAGTATTTCGATGGTATCATTGAAATCTCAATCGAATAAAACTCAGAGATTTGAACAGAGAATATGAAAATGTTTATGATTTCTTGTATCGCACTGAAATGACCAAAAGTGCGGGTATTATTTGGCGGGAACCGCCAAAATGGCCAACCGCCAATTTTAATTAACCGTCAAATTCGGTATCAACCAAATTTCGGGTCTAATTCGAAAATAAACCATATTATTTTTTTGATATTATCATTGTATCAAAGAGTCGCATTGCAAAATACAATAATAGAAATGCAATGAATAAAATTTATACAAGCAAATAAATTGTTTAGGAATGAATTGTCCAGTCCACTACAAGAATGAGTAGTACGTTAATTAGTGGATTTTGGCTTCATGTTTCCAAATGTTCACTGTGAAGTAAGAATTAGAACCACGCTAAGATATTTAATTGATTGGCAATATGAAATTAATCCTTTGATAATCTTATAACTATCATCAAATAATCGTCATTTTGTAACTTCTTTTTTTCTTTGCATATCAAAGTTTAATTATATATATTGGTTCTGTTAAAAAAAAAAAAATAAATGAAAAACGATACATCAACATAAAACTCATATCCATATATAAATGGTTTTTAACGATGATATTATGCATGGAAATAAGTAACCTCATGTGTTAAATATTATGATTTTGATATTCGAAACAAATCAAAATGCCCTCAAACGAAGAATTAGTATTAAAAAAAAAGTATATCAAAATTTTAATATGGATTATTTCTACGTACCTTTCAAACATTTTTTTCGTGAGGTGAATAATAAGCCATATTGATCGATCATTTAATTAAAGTAATCATAATTCAATTCCCACGATATGATTTAATTCAAAGGCACGCGCCACAAGAAAACTAATTATATATACATACAATTTCCTAATCTTCTAAGCCAATGTCAAAGTGCCACATGGCAACGTTTGATTGGTTATTTTTTTATTATTTAATTTAAAATTTTTCTAAGCCAATGTCAAAGTGCCACATGGCAACGTTTGATTGGTTATTTTTTTTATTATTTAATTTAAAATTTTTCATAATACACTTTTATCTTAGTGTTATCTTTTATTTAACCCCTTTATTTTAGAAAATTTTTGTTTTTTCGTCTTTTAACATTTATTATTACAATATTTTTTTTACCCACTTAAAATTATGATTTTAATTACACGTATATTTAGAGTTGTCTTTTGGAACTATAATGCTTATGTTTAATTGTATGAAAAAGACTTTATTATTCAAGTGCGCAATACAAGATTTAAATGAAATTGCTTTATTATTAAAAATAACTAATTATTTTTAGATTTTTTTATTAAATATAATCATGTTTCACATTTAACATTACTCTTATAACGTTGGTAAACTCTGATTGATGTATTTGAGACATTACCATTATAATTATATTTGATTTGATCGTAAAACCAACAAATTAAATTGACGATTAAACTTATTCAATGTCATAATTTAAAATTATGTATTTAATTATTCAATTTCGGTTCTGATCCTATTTAATAAGACACAGTTTACATTGCAAAATCTATAAAACCAATTATAAGAACTAACTAAAAATTATCATTGTGTTTGCTTCTTGGATATATATCAGCTTTCGAATTTGACTCTTCGATTATGGTTCAATTGTGTTTTGCTATTTGAATTGTTTGAAAGGTATTCATGCATTTGTTTTTCAAATTATTTTTGTAATTAATATTTTAAACGCCGCCTGGCCAATCATGATTGGTTTGATTTTTTTAAACTTTTCATAACACACCATTATTTCTTAACCCATTTATTTTAATAAATTTTGTTTAGGCATTTTTTTAACATTTATTATTATAAAATTTTCTTACACATTTAAATTATGATTTTAATTATACATATGTTTCAAGTGATATTTTGAAACTATTATGTTATATTTAATGTATAAAAAAGACTTTATTATTCAAATGCACAATGCACTATGTATTAATGAAATTGCTTTATAGGTAAAATATAACTAAAATATATGTATTTGTCTGTGCATATATCTCTGCTAAATCAAAAGACTTGCAAATTATATGAAAATATAAAACTATATCTTCCCGTAGCGAAACACGGGTGTCACCAAGTTTGACACATTACCAATAATGATTGGTTGGTGTTTATTAAACTTCTCATATTACACAATTATCTTTGTGTTATATCTGACTTAACACATTTATATTAATAAATTTTTGTTTAATTTTCTTTTAACATTTATTATTATAAAAAAAATTTACACATTTAAATTTATGATTTCAATTATACATATTTTTGGAGTTATCTTTTGAAACTATTATGTTATATTTAATTGTATGAAAAAGATTTTATTATTCAAATCCAAAATACAAGATTCTAATGAAATTGCTTTATAATTAAAATACAACTAATATATATGTATTTGCCTATGCATATACATCTGCTAAATTAAAAGACTTGCAAATTATATGAAAATCTAAAAACTCTATCTTACCGCAGCGAAGCGCGGGTGTCACCACCTCGTTTAATATAAAAGCCGACAAATAATCAAAAATAATTCAAAGGATTTAAAATGGACAATTCTATACGCACACCTTCTCAATTTATAATAGAAAAATAACGCAGTATATATTTAAAAAAAATAATACAAAACAATTTGTCATTTTAAAAATAATATAAAGTTTTAATAAGGGGAAACTGTTAGTTTAACAATTATTTGGATAATAAAACTTATATTAGAATTTAGATAAAAACAATTTAATCATAACGAAGTATTTAGAGTCTTATAAAATATAATATAAAAAAATATAACAGAAAAACAAAACGGTTTATATAAATAAAAAATTAAGAACAACTATTAATATAAAAACATTCATCACCGGCCATTAAAAAATGCTTCGACAGTATTTGTTTTTATAGTGAAATGTAGATAAAAATGTGATTATAATAAATTAATAATATATTTGATTTTTTTATAGTGCATAATATTAAAATTTATAACAATAAAAACAGTTATAAAATTAAATAATTTATATGTGTGAAACAAATTACTTCAACGAAGCAAGACACAAAGTTAATTGGATAAGAAATTAAATTTCATTATATAAAAATATTTAAAACAAAAGCTAGTCTTATGTACGGTAGCTAATTTTTTTTTTGTCATTTTATAAATTGTTTGGAGTGTGATTAATTTTATATTAGAATGTATACAAAAATAATGCGATTATAATAATATCATTAAATTTTTATAAAACGTAATATATCAAAAACTATAATAAAAAACAAAAAAGTTATATAAAATAAGCCACTTGTGTATTTTAACATTAGTATTTTTCTGTCACTTGTCATATTTTCTGATATTATTGTTTTCATCATCTAAGATTAGAACTTTTTTCATTGATAATGAAAATATGAATAAAGCTGTAAACGAACTGAACGTCGGAAATCGTTCGGCAGGAAGTTCGTTTATGTTCATTCAATTATTTAACAAACGGCGGAATGAACATGGACATAAATTTGTGTTCGTTTAATTAAATAAACAAACACGAACACAAGATTCATTCGTTCAATTTATGTTCGTTTAATTGTTCATTGATGTTCGTTCGTTTGTATTTGTTTAATTGTTCATTTATGTTCGTTAGTTTGCGTTATTTTAAATGTTCATTTATTTTTGTTCGTTTATATTTGTTTAATGATTTTTATATCATTCGGTTATGAGTTAAACAATGACATAAACGAACACAAACAAGACCAATTCCTAAAGAACAAACATGAATTATTAAATCTCGTGTTCATTTATGTTCGTGTTCGTTTATTTGTTCGGTTAAAGTTAAACGAACGAACATGAACTACCATCGTTTGTGTTCGTTCGGTTCATTTACAGCCATAAATATGAATATTGAATAGCAAAACAAATCTTAATATATTACTTACTGGACCAAAAAATAAAACGCCCCTCGATAGTTTGATCGTGCGGCCCCCTTATAGGGCCGGCCTTGGCCTACGAGCCAGTTTTATTTATTTGAGTATAACCTCACATTCTCCTTCATGTAGCATTTACCTCCATCTGTCTAAAAATTACTGCCAAATTTATCTTTGCAAAGTTTCAATCCAAAGTTTTCACCTTACCTGTTGGTGATTGCTACAAGTTATTGATAGGATGGATTTAGATACATTAGGTTTTGGTTTTATTTTAATTTGTTATAAGACCAATACCACACTTATCCATCTAGTCACATTGTATTTAAATCTGAACACAGGGAGTAAGCATCTTCTTTGAATTATAGTACAACTCTTATATATTATCCTTTGCATTATGCTAAAATTCAAAGAAGTTATTTATGTAGCTATACCAAAATTCAGTTAGTTGCTATAAATTCTTTTATTTTCATTGCATACAAGGCACACAAGCTCAGGTTTAATGTTTCATACATATAGCTCACACTTGAATATAAAGAAAGTGCATTGTCTTGTTGTAACAAACTTGCTATTATACAAGACTCAAACATCTTTATCATGCTTATCAATAAACCATTTCATATGGGCATAGTTTCATAATACACTTCCAGACAGAACTCAACGAAGCGCAGCATCTCATACTGCTTTGTTTGTCTTCTACAGTTCCAACACCAGGTCTGATAGGAAATGTAAACAACAATGAGTCAGATTCAATATCTCATGACACCTTAACTTTACAGACTCCTTTATAGTATCATAAAATTGTATCTAGATCGTATTCTGGTGCAAATTGACACATTATAAATGGCCTGTGTCCTGCTGTATGTATGTATCGAAGATTGTGGTGCCAGTATATGTGTTAGATTATTTGCTTACTATGAAAACAGGCTTTGAGTGCCTTTGGGGCTGAAACAAATTGTAGTGAGAGTGGTGATTATACTGTGTTTGAGAAAGGTTTCAACACAATCAAACTATGTTCAACCCCCACCACGAGCATTAGGTAAGAAGGAGAAAACAAGAATAAAGGTTTAGTATACTTACAATCTTACATAATAGGATTGGCTTCGACTTTCGACTTTTGACATAGACTATACAGCCACTTTTTACAAAATCACTTCTTCATGTCTTTGTTATTAAACAATCTGACCTCCATTAGTTAAGTTATATTAGATCATTTAGAAAGCTTTATTGCATAACATTTGGAGACCAAGGTGATTCACTAGTATATGTATCTTCTATTCTTTTTGTTTCGCATTTTTAACCAAGAGCTGAAGTAGCCCTTCATCTTCGTTATAATCTTATACCCAATAACTAAGGCAGAGAAATGAGATTTTTCTTCTACCAATTATGAATTACCAATTGCCACCAGCGAAATAAGTACTATAAATTTCTCTCTACCTATATTCTTATTCTATTTTGCCAACCTAATATTTAGTATTTGTTGTCAACTTCCATGAGTTCTGTCTTTTCGATTTAGCTGCATATTATCAATGTCCATAGTATGGTGGTTGCAAGGGCCTAAGATGCAGTATATGCTACCTTTCTTAGAGTGAGGAAGTGCATAACATAATACAGTGCATGTTCTTAACTTCTTATACTTACAATCTGCATCTGATTTGATCCAGCATTCTCTGTTCCCATTTGAATCACTGGCGCCACATGTAGCATGGGGTATGTTGCTTCCTGTGTTGTTTGCATTCTTTTTAAAAGCATCTCTTTCAGAAAATATGGTTATATCTTCCCCAGACAGCATTTGGTTTCTTCTTTTATAGCCCTCCTCACTGATACTGGTGCCGTTCCTCATATACTTGGACCGATTTTGAGATTTTGTTGTATTTTCAGGATGAACTTTCCTGTGGAACAGATGGAGGATCTGCATGTCTTACATTAAAGATTAGGGAACTTAACGTAAAGTGAAACAGTTTCATGTCAATGCCAAAATGTGCATCTTATTTGATAAACAACTGGTCGTGTGTGCGTGATTCAGTTATCCTATTCAATGTCATTCAGGCGATTCAGACTCGGCTATAGTTAACTAAAACTTAAATGCATATACCTTGTGCAGTTTCTTATCAGTTGAGGCAGTATCGATGGTTCCCCCAGAAGCTTTTCTTCCTTTTAGTATCTTTTTCATCAAGTGGACAGCAGATTTATCAGTTTCTTTCTCCTTTTGTTTTTCTACCCTGTTGCATTTAGGTCCAGTATTTTCTTCTGCCAATTTGGTTTTCTGAAACAACTCTCCTAGTGATGTTCTATGTTCTTTCTTTCCCGTAGTAGTTTCTGGCAGTCCAATTGCTGAGCCAAAGAGATAACCCTGGAGAGGACAAGCAACTGCTCCATTCTCACTGTCAGCAGCTTCCAAAGGCTTGCCACTAAGTGTAATTGTACTTCCATGGCTACTTCTTCCAATGCTAACATAACTGTTTCTCCCAGACGAGTCATCTTCTTTTCCTTCAGCACACAGTACCTTCTCTAATTCATCATTGATGAGCTGCAGTTCATTTTCTGTTGCTTCAGTTTCTTTTTCCATAATGTACTCAACTGAGGTGGAAAACGTTGGTGTTGCTGGATCACTCCTAACGTGCTCAGTTCCAAGAGTCCCAATCGCCAAAAATCCATGAAAGAGTTCAGAAAGAGCAGCAGATGAATCTTCTTCCATGTGTTCATCATCTGCTCTTACTGCCTCTAGGCATGCAAATGATTTCCGAAGTTGGTTTTCTCGTGCTTTGTTTGATGTCTTAGCATAATAGTTTGATTTAGGGTAGTACTCAAAGTCATCAAGTGATGGCTGCCCCATAAGACAAGTGCAAGGGTTCCCTGGTAAAAGAAAAAACATCAAAACAATCTCCATTGAACTTAGAAATACAAGACAGACATGTTCATGGAACAGGTGTGTAGAGATACATGACATACCCGCAGAAAATTCTTTTAGCGGCTCACCATTCCGAAACTTGCGATGCATCCAGTCTAGCAACTGCCATGAAGAGATGCAAGAATGATTCACTAAAGGGTTACATTGTATTGCAGAAACTCAATGGAATAGAAACTTACCTTCATTGTTTCAGGCTTAGAGAGAGAGAGAGTTTAGTGCTTGCTCAAATTTCAGACAAGAAGAAAAATAGGTTCCTTATGTTAACGTGATGTTTGATAACTCATTGCGAAATAATCCAGGAGGAGTTGAAGGTCAAATTGATGGCAGGTGAACAAAAACATAAAGAAAATAACAAACCTTTGGCTGGATGCTTGTGTAAAGATCAGCTTTGGCCCCACTCTCAATAGTCTCTGGGCCAACAAGCTGCTATTTCACATTTGCATGCCAATGCCATGTGCTAGGATGGTCTTTATGGAGATGATAAGGTGCTATTGTTTAAACCATCATATCTTCATTAATCTGCATTTTTTGGTTTAATTTTCATCCCAGGTGACTGGTTGATAAAATGATTACTATCCGTTAACAAAAAATTAACTCGTAAAGACTTGGAACTCGTTGTTTTACATAGAGCTTAGCTGCTGAGATGTTGTAACGTGAAGAACAGTTTCGTTTGTGAATTCTCTGTAGGTACCATAGGATTGTGTTAAGTATTTCTTTCTCAAAACAGAGGATATCAGTTATTCTGCTTGTTTTTTTATAAAATCACGTCAAGCCGATTTACATGAATCCCCCCTGGTCCAATTCTCTCCCTCCCAACTTGCTCACACACATCAACCATTTCATCACTAAGTGTTGTAATGGTTTAGTTAATGGTCACATTAAGCATGGTCCCACAAAAAATGATTAATATTTTTGTGGGCTACTAAGATCGGAATAACAAAACAATTCTATGTACATCAAACATAATTAATCTGCATGTTGAAGACTGTCTATGAATCTGACAGCATATATGTAAGTAACTGATACCTTATTTTCCATGGTCATGTAACACGTAGTCGGCAAAAAACTGTGTCGTGTATGTGATAAGAGTTTGATTAGACATTTTGACGATCTAGCAGATATTTACGCGAGTCTTCTTTTTAGAAAGAGAAGAGAAAACTATGTTGCAAGATTTGACATTTGGTGCCACCTTTGCATCTCAGCAAAAAATGATTAGATGGGTATGTTTATCTCTTCTCTTTGTTTACTCTGAATGATTGGTACCTGCTCTTCCACTTGTTCATGTATTGTGTTGTTCTTATCAGGGCCCTGTTAATGTACTTTTTCTCAAAAAAGAGCACACACGTAGATAAATGCACCCTCTTATTGGTGCCCATTTATCCACCTTTTATGTACATTTTCTTTTAAAAGTTTAAACATAATTGTTGTCAATTTAATAATCACAAGCAAGGATGTTTTGTAGGTGTATTCGCTTGTTTACGATTGCCTTCGATCTCCCAAAAATATACAAGCATTGCCTTTGTTTTTGCTTAGAAAAAACTGCATATATTTCTTTTTAAGGATAAACAGAGATAATCGTGATTATATGGTAAACTCGGTCGATCAGGTGTCAGTTTTGTTGGTTTGTGTGTGGAAGATTAGTATATGTGTGTGAAAGAGATCAGTTGATATGATGATCTAACCACCATCATGGCCTTTGTTTGTCAGCTATTATGCGTCTCATATACCAAATGACACCATAAAGGCCCAGCTTTATGGTCGCCGGCAGACACGTACACGGGAACAACATTCCTAAGGTGGCTACTTTTACCATATATATATATATATATATACTTTTGTATCTCCATCTTTCTCTTAATTAATTATAACATCTTATATCTTTATTATTATTAATTAATCTATGAGATTCATGTAAACATTATTTCTTTTAATGAACCACGTACAAACTTTAGATCGTTCCAACTAATAATAATATCTAACAATAGACAATAATATTGGGCAAAAGATTCCATAAGATGAGCGAAGAGTACGTGAGTTTTATATAAGAATTCAGGTTCAGGCATTCGAATGGATTGTGTGGAGAGTCGGAATGGATGTTTTGCTGTAGTATCAGTATGACTCCCTCCGCTATGTAATCACATACACTGTTGAGTTCACCTCACCGTCAGCGTAAAGCACAACCATATTACGTATATCATGTTGCTTCTTCGCTTTATTTTTCCATAACAAGTTTTTTCTAAATGATTAATATTAGGACTTTGGACAATATACCATCAAGTACCCAAAGTATTCTTTATATTTTTTATTTAAAAAGATTTTAAAAAATATTATTTTTATTATTGTAACCAAACATAATACTTAATTCCAAATAGAAACTAATCTACAATTATTATTATTGTTTTATGTAATTTTACGTTTCTAAAATTACATCCACTATAGGTGGGTTTATATAATTGGTTTATTTTTATGGTTCTAAAAGTGTGCATGCTTATGGGCTTAATTGGTTTGTATTTATGCAAAGAGCAATGGTTCTGGTTTTGGTGCTAAAAGCAGATTCTTCAATCACAACGCGTTCAAAACCAAAGCAACAAAATTGTAAAGCGAAAAAAACGCAAATGGTTGGTTTTGATTTCTATAAAATGAACCTTTTAATTGATCATATATGTTGGGCTTGACTAAATAAATACCACCTACTTCTTATTTAAACCTTTATCTATATTATTGCTAACATCAATTTTATGAAAATATTATTTATATTTAAATATATTTATTTAAAAAAAATTCTAAAGTATTGACATGTTACTTGTCTATCCTAATAGAGTGTTTAAATAATTAATACCAGTTATATAATCGTTGATTTTGATTTTCAGACAAATAAAAATGTGTCCAATGAATATCACTTATCATTTGACTTCCATGCTTCTTTATAACTTTTTTTCTTTTTAAGTAGAGAGATTTTGTTTACTGAAATGAATTATTTTAATGTTTCACCAATTTATATGATTTCTTGAGTAGTTTTAATAAATGTGAATTTTTAGGAAAAGAGAATTGGAATGAAGAAAATATGAATGGAATAACTTAATAAGCAAAATTTATTACAAACAAGGTAGACCAAAAGTTGTTTTGTGATAATCCAATGACATAAGTTTAAAAAGAAGTATGCTTGTTTTTATATGTGAGATACAAGAGAAAGTATAATGTTAAAGCACTCCTAAACACTTTCATATATTTTCACATGAAAAACAACCTTAAAACCCTATAGAATGCGAACACTCGTGCTTGTAACCATCGGTATATGAGAGTCATGCATAACCAACTAACTGTTCAATAATCTTTAAAGGGGTTAAGATTAATTGCACTAAAATCTCCAAATGAACATCCGTACGTATGAATAATCAACAAGACGTAAGTGGAACCTTGGATCTTTCTTTGGGTCTTGAACTGTTGCCCCTGGATAGCAATAACACATACACAAACATAGGGGTTAGTTCAATTGAAAACCTCTATGCATAATAAAATCTTGAAAAATCAATCGTAACCATTGGATTAGATGCATATGTATTTTTAGATTAACACATCGTGATGCATTAAAAAAACACACAACGGCATCATCAATATATGTCATTTTTTGATTGAAACACTTTGAGGAAATCAAAAATCTTTATATAGGAAATCGAGATCTTGTTGGAGAAACACACACACACTCTCTCTCTCTCTCTCTCTCTCTCGGTTTTCTCATGCGGAGGCCGGAAAAAAAGACGGATAAAGACGGAGGTCGTAAAAAAAGATGACTGGAGATGGAGATGCGATGGTGTCCAAAGAAAAGAAAGAAGAGGAAACTGGTGGTTTAGGGGTTTTGAATGATTGTAACTTTTCCGACATAAATATGGAATCACCATAATGATAAAAAATTTCTAAATCAAAGTAATTTTATTTTTTGATCTTAAAAAATATATGAATTAAAATTTTCAATATAACCTTTAGTCTCCAATAATTTTGAACCTTACTGATGAAAGTTAACTTTCATGTTTGTTTTGATATCAAACACACGCAAAGGAATGCTTTATTATCCTGTGTCTGTCTTCATTTACCGCGCATTTACGCATTGTGTTCATCTTGACCTCCATACTTTTGATTTACCTTATAATAATCAAGTATATATGCGTAAAGCTAGCATCTACTTCATTTATGCAGTTGTTGAGTCGTATGTGCCATTGTAGGGTCATATCTTTATACGGCTTACCATTCAACGACCGTAATAAAAAAGATGAGTGACTGACATGTAAAACGGGAAAACAAAGATATGATGAAGATGCACAAGTTAGATTTTACATACATTAAAATCAAACAAAATAAAATGCACCGACGAGCATATATATATGGTTTCAAGACTGCTTGTCTTGGGCAGACTTCAATCGTATCTCGTCTCTTTCTTTGAAATATATCTCGAAGGCTCTTGGAAGAAAGCGCGGAATCAAGAATCCCAACAGATTCGCTACGAAGTAACCCAAATTCGCTACCACAAGGCTCCTCCCAAACCAATACCATGCTACATCCTACACGTACGTACACAATATCATCATATATATCCATCCATATAACATCCAAATCAAGTCTACATGATTTTATTTAAAACTACACCAGCTCGATCATAAAGTCATCATGTAATCCTTCTCTGATTATCAGTACCTAATATATAAAACCCTCCTCGTATATCATGTCATGTCTCACCCTTTTAGCCTACCTTTTGGGAACATGAACAACAATTTTTATTTGGGCCTTCATCAAATTGGGTAAATATTAAAAACCCTATAAACTTTTCTCATTTTCACGATTAAGTCGCTAAATTTTTTTTCCGATTGTTTAAGTCCCTAAAATATTTTTGAATTATTCAAAAGTATATATTTTTGACTGCCTACCGGATAAGTAGGTATAACACAACCAATAAAACAAAAAGTTTAAGGACTTAATCGCTAAAGAGTTTTTTAAATAAGACAAAAATAATTAAGGGACTTAAATAATCAGAAAAAAAGTTTAGGGACTTAATCACAAAACTAAGAAAAGTTTATGAGGTTTTATCGATATTTAAGGGTGCGTTTAGTTACCGAAAATTTCCAAAATTTTCATCTCACTTTTCAATAAAAATGAAAACTTGTTTACTCAACAACAATTTTATAAATTTTCATTTCACTTTTTAAAATACCACTTTTCATATTCTCTCTCTTACTTTTCTATCACCTACCATATATTTCTTTATAATACTCTCTTTCTCTCTCTTACTTTATTATTACATACCCTGTTTTTCTTATTTTATAATCACCCATCTTAATTTTCTTAAAACTAAAATTTCATCATCTAAACAAGTTTTCATTTTCCATAGAAACCCTTATTTTTTTTTCTAAAAACTATAATTTGAAAACTGAAATTGAAAAATGACTTGTTTTCGTTAACTAAACGCACCCTAACCCTTACAAATTTTGCCCAAATTTTTGTTTAATCTAATTTTACTATTATCATTTATTTTGGTAAAAACGTACATCGATCTTTTGGACATATCCATGCAATTTTAAGGGTTAAAACTACAAATTTGCACAGAAACACATGTAATGATATAATTTAATATCCGATGTAAAAATTGATTTAGATAGTGTACAAAAGGTGCCACCCCGACCCGTGGGTGACATCTATATATGCTCGATCGATCATTAAACATGATAACTATGTCCACAAATTAATTAAACATGTAACCCTTTAGCACATGAAACTATGAACTCCAAGCTATAATTGGTGGCTGTGGCTCTCAATTTATGCACCTGATTAATCGTAGGTAACTCATACCAACTTGAAGTGGACTCTAGCAAGAGTCCTCACCATGGCCGACCAAGATCCATTGCACCTCGATCGAGGCTGCCATGTGGCATGGCCGGACGCTATTCAAACTTAATTATAGGTATACTAGTTTATTATACCACGTATTACGCATATATTTATAATATATATAAATATAATGAATTAAAAGGTAAATGTATAAATATTATTTTTTTTAAACAAAAAGTATATAAGAATGATATTATTATTTATTATGACCTATTAATTTTATATATTTGTAGATATATATGAATAATAATTATTTTCTTATATTTTTTTACAACTTTTATTCTATTATATTATAATTAATCAATTAGTAGAGTATTAAATTTTATTTGATTTGATTTGAATTCAAAAGTGGATTATATTAGATTTTGATAGATAGAAATTAAATTTGTTTATTATTTTTAAAAATCTGTCACGTGTCGATTCGTGGTGATAACACGTGGCTGCACCAGAACTGACTATAGTTACTCTTTTAATAGTGTGTATATATATATATATAGAAATATATTAATTATTAGGAAAAAAAAAAGTAATTAAACACGTTAGGTGAATATAATTACCTTAATTTCTGCATTATGAGGCAGGGTTTTGTCAACCCACTCATCTCTAACCCAATCCAATATCACAAAGATTCTTCTGGTTGTATACAACAAGGGTACCAATGCCCTCACCGGAGCTGAAAACAAAGACAACCCATTTACCACATTCTCCGTCAGTATTTGAAACGAAAGCAAGAACAAGTGAGGTGTTGCAGACCCAACTGCATGCTCGTCCCCCCTCGCGAACCCACCTAAAACATACGCTAATGGCAAATATAATCCCACCACCGAACCCAGCATCGCATAAACTCTAAACGGCCTACTTGGTTGGAATAATTTCTGTTTGCCACCGCCGTGCTCCGGAAAGGCTAGTCGGGATAAAACGAGGATGTAGGCGGTGGTGAACGCCGGAAAGAGAAGGTCAAAGAGGTTGACAAGACCACTGGCTGAGAAAACCGTTATGAAAGCTATCAATTGGAGGTCGATCATACGTAGTGATTCCATTACATCTTCCACTGCCGTTTGGTTCGGTCGACGGTCGGATTTGGGATCGGAATGGGAGTGGGAGCGAGGTGCCACCGCTGTTGATACCCCTGACATTTTTTGTTCTGGTGGTTGTTTGCAGATCGATCCGAGAGCTTAATTAGTGTGATTGTAAATGTTGTTTGTTTGAAGAAGAACTGGACCGTTTGAGATCAAAATATATCCAACATTACACGTGGCTTGCTAATGCTTGGAGCACTGGCGGTTATGTTTATGCACGCGGCATTCGTCAACGTTGTACACGTGTTGCTGATTTTCTTCACCGCGCATCTTCAACCAACATTTATATATGTTTTATCTTTAAATTTTTTAATCATTTTTTGATGCATTTGGATTTGTGATCAATTCTTAGAAATTGCATCTTATAAAGACGTGTTTGTAATAAGGTGTTGTAAAAGAAGTTTAAATCCAAGGTTTGTAAAAACATGTTTCAAGCATAAAACAAAAGTCACAGCAGCAAAATTGAATCTAATTATTAAACAAATTTTTTGTTTTTTATTATATATTTAAAATATAAAAGTCTAATAATCATCCTTAAAACTTGAATCCGAACGTTATATTCATAATAATTATTAAAACTTTAGTTAATTTGCTTTATTAATAATTGTATAACTTTTGTTCATATCGAGGTGGATTGGTAAAAAGTAAGAGTTATTTACCAAAACATAGTGATTTGAAATTTTATTTCCCAAAAGATTGTACTTTAAATTTTAATTACCAAAAGATGGTTGTTTTGGTTTTAATTATTAGAACATGATGTTTTTATCATTTTACTTAACTTTTTAACCCAAAAGTTGTATTTTCTTTTTCTACTTTTGTAAAAAAAAAATTAATATTTACCAAATTTCATACAAATGGAACTTTATAAATTATCGATTTTATAAAATGAAACTTTATAAAATACCGCTTTTTATATGCTTTTACGAAACTTTATAACACAAACTCATATATTAAATGATAACTTTATAAAAAATTAATAATCAATACGATAAGTTCAAAATGTAAAAAACGAGTTATTTACACCCGCGCGTTGCTGCGGGGTCTAAAATATTACTTACAAAAAAAATATAAAAACAAATGACAAAAAAACTATACAAATAACGAAAAACAACTCAACCAATATCAAAAAATGAAATTGAAAAGTTGATATAGATTCAAAAAGCAAGACAAATGATAATAAATTGGACCGGTATCGAAGAGTGAAGTTGGTTTTTATCACTGGTATTCTAGATTTTGCAATGCTAAAATTACAAACAATGTCATATTAAATTGGACCGAAACCAGAATTAATTAATTAAATATTCATAACCATATTTTGAAATATTGACATTGATTAGGTTTGACCGTCAATTTAATTTGTTGGTTTTACGATCAAGTCAAATAAATTTATAATGGTAACGTCTCTAATACATCGATCAAGGTTTGACAATGTTATGATAGTAATGTTCAATGTTATACATGATCATATTTAATAAAAAAAATCTAAAAATATTAAATAGTTACATTTTAATTATAAAACAATTTCATTAGATTTTTGTACTGTACATTTGAATAATAAAGTTTTTTTTCATACAATTAAACATAACATAGTAGTTTCGAAAGACAACTCCAAACATAAGTATAAATAAAATCACAATTTTAAGTGTGTTAGTATATGTTGTAATAATAGTAATGTTATACATTATCATATTTAATAAAAAAAATCTAAATATTACATAGTTACATTTTAGTTATAAAACAATTTCATTAGAATTTTTTATTGTGCATCTGAATAATAAAGTCCTTTTCATACAATTAAACATAACATAATAGTTTCAAAAGACGACTTCAAACATAAATATAATAAAAATCTAAATATCAAATAGTTACATTTTAATTATAAAACAAATATCATTAACATTTTGTATTGTGCATTTGAATAATAAAGTCTTTTTCATACAATTAAATATGACATAATAGTATTAAAAAACAACTACAAACATAAGTATAAGTAAAATCATAATTTTAAGTGTGTAATAAAATGTTGTAATAATAAATGTTAAAAGAGGACTATACGAAAATTTATTGAAATAAAAGGGCTAAATAAAAGATAAAACTAAGATAAGGTGTGTCTTAAAAAATTTAAATTTAAAATTAAAAAAAAAACAACCAGATAATCTCCTTGGTTTGTGGGATTCGAGAAATGTATGTATATATAAAAAAATCTAAATATTAAATAGTTACATTTTAATTATAAAACAATTTCATTAGAATTTGTATTGTCCATTTGAATAATTAAGTCTTTTTCATACAATTAAACATAACATAATAGTTTCGAAAGACAACTATTAAAATCATAATTATAAGTGTGTAAGAAAATATTGTAATAATAATAATGTTCAATGTTATACATGATCATATATACTAAAAAAATCTAAATATTAAATAGTTACATTTTAAGTATAAAACAATTTAATTAGAATTTTGTATTGTGCCCATTTGAATAATAAAGTCTTTTTTATACAATTAAACATAATATAATAGTTTCAAAAGATGACTTCAAACATAAATATAATTAAAATCTAAATATCAAATGGTTACGTTTTAATTATAAAACAATTTTGTAAGAATTTTGTATTGTGTATTTGAATAAAAAAAATCTTTTTCATACAATTAAACATGACATAATGCTTTCAAAAAACAATTCCATAGATATAATTAAAATCATAATTTTAAGTGTGTAAGAAAAATGTTGTGATGATAAATGTTTAAAAAAAGAGTAAATGAAATTTAATAATACAAAAGGGCTAAATAAAAGATAACACTAAGATAAAGGTGTGTTTTGAAAAATTTAAATTAAAAATTAATAAAAAGAAAGAAAAGAAAAAAACCAAGGGAGAATCTCATTGGTTGTTGAGATATGATAATTGTATGTATATATAATTACTTTTAAGTTTTCAACATTAGTCATTGACATTCAAAATAAATAATATCCACATAAGCGTTTAATAAAATCCAATAATTCAAAAGTATAAAAAAAAGACTTAAACAAATCATATTTGATCAATCAACATAAACGGGAAAAAAACTAGAATATTAAATAAATTACACGTATTTGAGATTTGTTGCTCGTTTAATAATTTACATGTTGGACATGTGAATTATATATATATATATATATATATATATATATATATATATATGTATGTATGTATGTATGTATGTATGTATGTATGTATGTATGTATGTATGTATGTATGTATGTATGTATGTATGTATGTATTGAACGACATGTGAATTATTTATATGTATATACTTATAGTATTTTAATATCTTTTTGTTTAAGTTGATTGATTGAATATGATTTGTTTAAGTTTTTTATATTTGTGAATTGTTCGTTGGTATTTTGTTTAAGGCTTGTTAATTTTAAATGTACATGACTAATGTTGTAATTTACAAATGAAGTTTCACGTTTTGAACTTATTGTATTAATTCTTTATTATATTTAAAGTTAATGCATAATGCTTGAGTTTGTGTTATAAAGTTTTATAACAATTTATAAAAATGATATTTTACAGAGTTTCATTTTATAATTTTATAAAATCGGTAATTTGTAAAGTTTCATTTATAAAATTGGTATTTACATAAATTTGATAAATATTAGTTTTTTATTAAAAGTTGAGAAAGAAGAAAAATAAGAAAATGACAATTCTTGGATAAAAAAATAAGTTAAAATCAAAACTACTATCTTTTGGCAATTAAATTTGAAAGTACTATCATTTGGGAAATAAATTTGATAATCACTATGGTCTAGGAAATAACTCTAAAAAGTAATTGACATGACGTGAGACACATTAAAAAATCGAGCCCAAGTTGATGACAAATCTATGTATATAATAAAGAAGAACACAATTTGTTACGTGACGTTACTACATTTCATCAAAAAAAAGATAAATACAACGTTATTATTTTTAATATAACATAAAATAAGAGATAAATACAATTAATCTTTTTTTAATATATATAAACATAAATAAATAAATCATCAGAAAAAAATAAACATTATTATTTTTAAAATAAAATAAAATATAAATATAATTAATATGTTTATATATATATATATATATATATATATATATATATATATATATATATATATATATATATATATATATATATATATAAAATAAATGAATATAAATAAATTTTATTCACGTAATACGTGGAACATAAACTAGTATATATATACACACACGCGCGTGTATTTTCGTTTTGGAAAAGTAAATAAATAAAAAAGTGTGTTTGGATGCCAAAAGCGCATAGGTGCGGTTAGAAGCAGGGGTGTTCAAAATATTCCGAAACTAAAGAACTGATACGAAAAATTGAAAATGTACCGGTTTTGAGATTAACTGAACCACATTTTCTATTATTTTCGGTTTGGTTAAATGAACCAAAAAAAACTTTCGATTTCAGTTTAAGTTTGCGATTTTGGTGATGGACGGTTAACCGAAAAACCGAAAAAAAAAATTGTATATATATAGTTTAACATTTAGATCATAAATATTAATTTTTATCAATAATATAAAATTTTAACTCATCTATTTGTCCACATTAAAATTTAAATCCGAAACAACAAAAAACAACATTAGACTATTAATTTAGAAAATATTATAATTTCTTTTTTGTTTTTATTAGATTATAAAAGACATTGTCCAATCGTTTAAAGATTTTTTATAGATGATTTGAAGTCTTATTCCTCACATTTAGTATTTTGGACTTTTAAAGTTTTAAAAACTAACTATTGGAGTTTTTTAATTTAAAAAATATTTTCTTACTAAAAAATTGGTTAATTGGTCAACCGAACAAAAAAAAAACCGATTAACCAATTGTCGGTTAACTGGTTTTTTCGGTTTAGATTTAGGTTCACGAAATCCTCAAACCGATATTTTCGGGTAACCATCCGAATGCAATTTTGATTTCGGTTAACCATTCATGAACACGTTAGTTAAGGGGTGTTAAAAACACAGAAATAGAGAAGCATGTACGTACCTACATGCCTTTTCACAATAATATCCCAACCTTCTAATTACTTTGAGGCTTTAATTTCAATTTCTAGACACAACAGCTCCTTATGCCTCACCATGCACACATAGTTTTTCAACAATTAATCTTCAATAAAATTACGATTGCATCTTTTATTTATGTAAGATTAATTTTTAATATTCTATTTTGCCACTTTTATGTCCCATCAAGTTGTGTTATCTATTATATGCATGGTGTGTGTTTACTTTTTTTTTTTTTTTATAAAGAGATAAACATAATTAATTAAATATCTATCTATTCTATTAAAAAAGTAATTAAATGTCACTTGACACTTAACTACATCGTCATTTGGCGATGCCTTAATTGACACGTGTATTTTATAAATTTTTTTTGTTTAAATATTAGATTTCAATTCATTTATAGTTGCTATATTTTAGGTATTCTATTACCAATTTTGGGTTAATAGACATACTTTTCAATGGTTAATACAATAATACACGACACTTGCAAATAAAAATTCCTAATTCTAATGGTTGATATTAATTATTAATAAAGCTATCGTTTATTTTATTTCAATTATGTTTTATTATTAATTATAAATAAAACTAGAATTTTACTATGATTTTCTATTCATTATTTGGATGTTTCTTTTAATTATTTTAATAAATTATTTGATTCTATAATGTATAATGTTTAAATAAATATTAAGACATATCCCCTACATAATATTAATATTAATAGTTTGTAGCATTTATTTCAAATTCTATGATTATTCTAAATTTTGTAATTTATTAAAAAAATTTATTATTTAAACAAATCCGTATATTATACGGGTAATTAAACTAATATATACTAATTATAAATCGCCTTTATGATCATTTTATTTGTTTAATAAGTAAATCCAAACATTTTTTAAATTAATTGTTTAATTGTTTTTTGAGTTTTAAGAATTTACAAGCAAATTCAAACACTTAAAAAGTTTTGATTTACTTATTAATTTGTAAAAATAATAAGCTATTTTTACAAAGCAATTTAAAAGGACTTTTCATTGTTATATGATATGTACTATTGTGTGCAATTTAAAAGGACTTTTCAATAATACATTGTTATTTTGAGGTTTGAAAATAGTTAAGCAATATTAGAAATTAAAAAAATTGATGAAAGTATAAAAAAAATTGTAATGTCAGTAATTTTATCTTCTAATCCGATAAAGTTATGTTGATTGACATTTGGAAATTATGTTACCTTGAATAGAAAAAAAGTTATTATGTTACCTAAATTGAAAAATAAGTAACAATAGATTATATTTTTAACGTAATTAACCGTTTATAAAAACGGAAAGAACAAAAAGAATGAAAAAAGAGAATATAAAAGACATCAACAAATGATCTCTACTGCAAAGTCAAAGAGCATAAACCATACAAGATACAATCATACAAAAACTTGTATGCTAATAAAATACTTTAAAAATATTCATTGAATAGTGACCCACGCCACGTTCATAATTAAATTATAATGTAAATGTAGATATCATTTATTCAATAAATGAGTTTGGTAGTTTATGACGAATTTAATGGACCAATCCACCCGAATGAACGTGTTTTGATTGGGTCGGATTTTGAAGGAACACTCAATCCATCTATTACGTAATTCGGGTCAAATCGTAGACATGGATTGGATCCAAATTCAATACAATGTTGATTTGAATTTTGTATCCTCATAGGCTCATAGTTATATTATATAGAATATAGTACAGGGGCAGCTAGTAGTATTTATTGAGGTTGGTTTTCCACGTATTTATAACTTAATAATTGCACACTTTTGAATTCTCAATTATTAGCACTATTCTATACTGACTGATATACATGTGTGATGTTTGGAATGTCGTTTTAGAGTGTTATGGTGTCGTTTAACTCTGTTCATCTTCATAACTGGAAAAAGGATTATATATATACCAACATTTGTTTGTGTATCAGATCGAGACACTCTGTGTGTAAACATGTACGAACCATTCTTCAATAACAACTTCACAGATGCACTTGTCTTGTATATTTTCTTCTTCCTTTTGATTCTTGTTTCACCCTTTTTCTTCATTTTGAACTCATCAACGCCCTTCGATCATGCTTCCGACGTACTGAAAACATGTCAGGCAAGGTTGTTTTGGTCACCGGTGCTTCATCCGGACTCGGAGAGGTACCCTCGCTAACCATAAACCCCAAATCTTATGTCTTCATGTTAACGCCTTCCTTTGTTTGTTCTGCTATATATATTGATGAATGGCATATATATATATATATGCAGCTCGATCATGGCTTACGAATATGCGAAAAGAGGTGCGTCTCTAGCGATTGTTGCAATAAGAGAACCAGACAGTCGACTCGAGCAAGTAGCAGGCAGAGCTCGTGAACTCGGCTCTCCCAATGTTATTTTCGTGTTTGCCGATGTGTCCAAGATCGATGATTGTAGGATGTTCGTGGACAACACCATCAAACATTTTGGTCGTTGTGGGTAACCTGTGATTAGTTAAATCTCAGTTTTTCACCAACATTTTTCATGGAATTAATAAGGTATTCACGCGATCCATTTGCAGTGGATCATCTTGTCTGTAATGCAGGAATCGGTCCAATGTATTCGATTAAGTTGGAAGTCACCAAATTCCAACCTGTTATGGTATCATATCCATCAAACTGTATATATATCCGGATAGATGATCAGTACAATTACACTATTTTTTTTGTTTCAATTTAGCCACTGAACTATTTTTTGTATATATATTTAGCCACAAAAATCTCTTTTTACCGTTTTAACCACAGAAAGATGTCTCGATTTAGCCACTAAACTATTATTTGTACCGATTTAGCCATTAGTTTTATTTATTTTCTTCAAAATAGAACACTAAACTAAAGTTTAGTGGCTAAACCACAAGCCAAAAAATAGTTTAGTGGCTAAATGAGACAAATTTAAAAGTTAAATAGTCAAAATGATACTTAATCCTTAATGTAATGAATTAACATTTGAATGCATATATGTGTGTGTGTGTTTAGGACATAAACTTTTGGGGATCTGTTTATCCTACTTATTTCGCGATGCCACACCTCATGAAAACCAAAGGAAGGGTGGTTGTTAATGCATCGTCTGCCGGAGTGTTACACCCACCGACAGGCGGCTTCTACAATGTAAACAAGCTCGTCATTAATTCATAATCAACCATAATTAATTCATTTTTTTAATACATGTTTGTGGATTATATATATATTTCAGGCAAGTAAAGCAGCACTGATCGGTTTCTTTGAGTCCCTTAGATTCGAAGTGTCTCCAAATGTAACGATAACGATCTTGACACTCGGCTTCATTCAAACAAACATCATAACAGCCAAGTATTCAACCAATGGGGTTGGTGTTCACCTAAAAAAAGTAAGTAAGACATTGTTTGATTTTATATCTAATATCTTAATTGTTTTAAATCTCTAATTTAGTCGATAGAAATTTAACATCATCTGTTTATTAAACAGATGTAATCTTCTATCTATACTATTAAAAAAGTAACTATGCTCATTTCTGGTGAAGCCACGTGTCGTCACCATGAATCGACACGTGGCAGTTATAGATTTTAAAAATAATA
Organism: Centrapalus pauciflorus; assembly: GCA_020465985.1. Taxonomy (NCBI): domain Eukaryota; kingdom Viridiplantae; phylum Streptophyta; class Magnoliopsida; order Asterales; family Asteraceae; genus Centrapalus; species Centrapalus pauciflorus. The sequence goes on from JAANYP010007579.1 coordinate 1,235,223, forward strand.
AAGAAATTTAAATCAAATCTATCCAAATCTAATATAATCCATTTTTAAATTCAAATCAAATCAAATCAAATCAAACAAAAACTAATACTCTGCTAACTTATTAATTAAATCTATCCAAATCTAATATATTCCACTTTCAAATTCAAATCAAATCAAATCAAATCAAACAAAATTTAATAATCTACTAACTTATTAATTATAAGATAATATAATAAAAGTTTAAAAAAATATATAAGAAAATAATTATTCTTCATATATATTTAGAAATATACAAAATTAATAGGTCATAATAGATAATAATATCACCTTATATACTTTTTTTAAAAAATAATATTTATATCTTTATCTTTTTATTTATTATATTTTATATATATTAAAAAAATATCCGCGTTAATAAACTAGTAAGACATTAAACGTCTAATCACTTAAACGAGCCATAAAAGTTTTACCAACGAATTGATTACGTATTGACAGGATTTCTCATCTGTTTTCCCGAGTATGGGGGCGGAAGCATGTGCGAATGCCATTGTTGAAGGAATATGCAAAGGAGCAACATCCATTACAGAACCAAGGTTCTTTAAGGCTCTGTTCCTGAACAAGTCTTTGTTCCCAAACTTGCATCGTTTCTTTTTCCACACTTATATTCGTCGAAATTTTAAAAGCTTATTTGAATGGTGACGATAAACCTTAAGCTGCCAGATGGTTGTTATTACTATTTATGAATTTGGAGTCCAATGTTGGAATGCTATTTCTGTGTCTGATTTTCATTTTATATGTATTTAACGTTTGTGAAATGTGAATGTCATGTTCCATTAATCATTTATTTAAATACTACAGTGTCGTTTGATTTGAAGGATTTAAACAACTTATTTGAGATTTGGATTTAAAATTATTCAATTGTCATGTTTAGATTATAAAAATAAAAAGATAGGATTTAGCTCATTTAAAATTTCATATTCTTCTTTTCTCCGCTTTTCATAATCCATCCAGTGGCGCAGCCAGGATCTGATTACTAGGTGGGCCAAATTAATTAGTAGAAATCAATATATAGCTACCAAAAAACGATAAATATAATAAATAAAATTTGATTACAATAAAGATTGATCCTTTAAATAGTTGTAAAATCATTTAAATACATACACACATGCACTTGTACACACTTGTCATGATGTATGCGTCGTAGAGGAATATAAATGATTGTATAAATGATAAGAACACAATTATATATATATATATATTAGATCTACAATTATTTTTTTAGTCTAAACATTTATGCATAATACTCAATCTAACTCCAAAATTAAAAATTAGATTTGCATATATATATATATATATATATATATATATATATATATATATATATATATATATATATATATATATATATATATATATATATATATATATATATATATATATATATAGAATCAGGTTCATCAGCGTACCTGTAAGATTCCAGCGTACCCAGCGTACCCTTATGTGAATGATCATTCACATATATTTTTTTTGAATAGACGTGTATAAGACAACATTATAAGACTTTTTTTCAAAAGAAGCAACATCATAAATCTTGTGAATGGTAAAAAAAGATCATGTGAATGGTCATTCACACCATTCACATTGTGTGAAATGACCATTCACATGGATGACCATTCACATCAATATGCATTGAGCATTCACATAATTTTTAAGGACACAGAAAGTGTGAATGTATGTGAAATTCATATATCATGTGTATAACATTAGATTAAACATGGTTATGAGAAAAAAATTTAAAAAAAAGTTTTTTAAGGTCGGTACCTTCGGGTGCACTTGATTTCGAGAGGTACCTTTTTGAACCTGACTCTATATATATATATATATATATATATATATATATATATATATATATATATATTGAGGTTCTATGGGGCACCATATGCATCGGGAACCAAATGGAAACAAAAAATGCATTGCTTGTTTACAAATGATGCAATAAGGGTAATATTGGAATACTTTATTTGAAAAAATTAATTATTCTTTTAATTAATAGATTAGGATTAAAATAGGAAACTAAATCAATCTCATTAACCATTCTCCATATATTATTCCCTCTCTCTCTCTCACACACACACACACAATCGACCGACGAGTTTGAGAAGACGATGATGAGATGAAGATGAAAATGATGCATCACGTTGAACTCATGAACCTATGAACGTATACGATGTGAAGAAGACGAATACGAAGATGCACAGTATGAACACGATGATGCATAACCTGGTGCTACATATGAACACGATGATGCATAACCCGGGAAAGATAAATACGAAAATGCACAGTCAATGAAGATGATGAAGCATCATATTGGATTTTTGTTCAATTGGAATTTTTTAATTTTAGAAGTGCATTTTATAAATTTATTAGCATTTAATACTTGATTATTGAATTAAATATTCAATCAATATAAATTTAATTTTGAGTTGACTTGATATATTATTTTTTCCGAAAATACCCTTATGCACATCTAATATGTAAATCGTGCATCATAATGCGTTCACAAATTTCATCTTTATTACCCTTTTGCCATTGTAATCTTAGCCATTCATTTTCTAGATCTAACGGTGTATATGGGTTCCTAAGTTCCACGATGCACACAGGTGCCCCATAGAACCTAACCCTATATATATATATATATATATATATATATATATATATATATATATATATATATATATATATATATATATATATATACAGAATCAGGTTCATCATCGTACCTATAAGATTCCAGCGTACCCTAATGTGAATGATCATTCACATATATTTTTTTTGAATAGACATATATAAGACAACATTATAAGACTTTTTTTCAAAAGAAGTAACATTATAAATCTTGTGAATGGTAAAAAAAAAGATCATGTGAATGGTCATTCACATGGTGTGAAATGACCATTCACATGGATGACCATTCACATAAATATGCATTGAGCATTCACATAATTTTTAAGGACACAAAAAGTGTGAATGTATGTGAAATTCATATATCATGTGTATAACATTAAATTAAACATGGTTATGAGAAAAAAAAATTAAAAAAAAAGTTTTTTAAGGTTGGTACCTTCGGGTGCACTTGATTTCGAGAAGTACATTTTTGAACCTGAAATGTATGTATGAGAAAGAAGGATATGGGGGTGGCCACGGCCCACCCTCTTACATGCATGGCTGCGCCATTGAATCCATCTATCCCTTAAATATTTAAAAATCCTATCATTTTTAATTCATGCAATCCAAAAAACACTTGAATCTCTACGGTAATTACCAACGGTTTCGTTCCCTTCTCTTAGGACTTAGGGGCTGATTGGCATGGATGCCAAACAAAAAGTAAAGTCACGTCATCTTTGTCATCTTTTATACTATTTTTATGTGTGGTTGCCATTTTTTATATTGATTTTAAAATAAAAATAAAAACATTGAAATATAAAATAACATTCAATTAATAATACTAAAATTAAATATAGCAATAAAAATTAAAATATCCAACTTAAAAATAAAACATTCAAATTAAATATCAAAATGAAAACTAAACTACGCAAAATCTTGGTCCGAATATTCATTTTCAAAATCATCAACCAGATCAATGTTTTAAGCACCCCAAATATATTCAACTAAGTCGGCACAAAGATTATGATGCACTTTAGTTTTACGTATCTCTGAGTGTCTCGACATGTACGTACTACTACCGATCTCCACTGCCACTGCTGTTGGAGTGACTTCGTTTTCATTATATTGACATATTGCATACCATTCATATTCTATTATAATGTTATGCAACATGATACAAATATACAGTACTTTTGTTATTGGATTATCCAGTGTTGCCTTATCGCTAGGTTAACTCGATTTATCTCTCACGTGATGGGTTTGGGACGGTCTAACATTGGCTGGTTGGGTTGCCGGTACATCAATCTTTTTTTTTTTTATCCTACCTAAAAAGACGTCGTGTGCTTTAAAATTTGTCAACGCTTTTTAAGATCACCGAACCTTCATTCTACATAGAGATGCACAAAGACCGGATTTTAACCGAACCGGATCGGATTTTAACCGGTCCGGTTTTTTTGTCCCAGAAAAAAACCGGTTTTTTTTAAAACCGGTCCGGATCGTAACCGGTTTTCGGCCCAGATTTTTGTAACCTATATAACCGGTTCCGGTTATAAAAAAACCGGATTTTTCAAAAACCGGTTTTAAAAAAACCGATTTTTTATATAATTTCCAGATTTTTTTTTTGCTTTTTTGGGCTTTCTTTTTTATTGGGCCTTTCTTTTTGTTTGAACTTCTTTTCTTTTGGGTTTCTTTTTTCTTTTGGGGTTTTGGGCTTTTGGGTTTTACAAAAGAAAGGTTATAACATCTTTTTTTATAATTTATAATTACAATTTTCAAATATATAATTATAAAATAAGTTAAACACATATATTTTACTCCAATCATTTATATTTTTATATTCTATATGATTATAAATACATAAAATATACTTCAAAGGCTGCTCGAAAATCGGTTTTTTTCCCCGGTTAAAAACCGGTTTTTTAACCGGTTATAAAAAAACCGGTTAATTATCCGGTAAAAAAACCGGTGCCCCAAATATCTTAAAAACCGGTTGAAAAACCGGATTGGATAAAAACCGGACCGGTTTTTTTTGTAACCGGTTTTGCCATAACCGGTTTCGGATCGGTTTCGGATCGAAATCGGATAACCGGATTTTTTGTGCACCTCTAATTCTACATATGTTCCATCTCTTTTTTGGGCTGTCTTCAAAATTTTCAATTTAGCATATAGTGGATCCAAAAAGGATTTCACTAATGTGGCCCACAAGGTCAATCTCATCGACAATGAATATATACTTTTAAATAGCGATGACATATTCAAAACCTTTACGTCATTATTTGACCATGATGCGTCGAAGAAGGCATGTTAAAATCAAAGATCTTGTGACGCTACCGATTCAAATATAACTGGTGGGTGATCATGATCACCACGGGTGTATTGACCTTACAACCTGATGAACCGGTTGCAACTTGCAATCTGTTAACCAACCAGCGAACTCAATAATCTGTGTTTTATTATTATTCAAATCCACATTTTTTGTGGATTTATTTGTTCAAATCTGTATTTAATTATTTGTTGGAATTTACTTTTTTGGTGAAGTTTCAGTGGTCACTAGTTTAGTGACTTTTCTACGGTGACTTGTGACTTTCAACCGGTGAAATCTCATTTCTGTAAGATTTTACATGTTTAAAGATTTTTATACAATAAAAAATGGTTAGAAGTTTTTAATCCAAAAAATAGTACACGGAGTTTTTTAATTGAGTTTGGTAGTCTCTGAAGTAGAATAGTAAATGAAACCTTCGTTTTTTTAGTTCAACTGATCTATAATAATCCATTTACGTAATTAATATATCCGGGTCGAATCGTAGACATGGGCTGGATCCAAATCCGAAATATTATTGATTTTACGTACCCTCATAGATAGCTACTTGTATTTATTTAAGGTTGTTAGTTATATGACCGTATCCTTATTAATTGCTGCACGTACACTTCACTTTCCCATTATTTGATACAAATCAACACTTTTACACAAGAGACTGACTGTGTGTGTGTGTGTAAAAATGTATGAAGCATGCTTCAATAACAAGTTCACAGATGCACTTGTCTTGTATATTTTCTTGATATTTTTGTTTCTCATTTCACCATTTCTCTTCATTATAGAACTCTTCAACACCATCCGATCATGTTTCCGACCTACGGAAAACATGTCCGGGAAGGTTGTTTTGATCACCGGTGCTTCATCGGGACTGGGAGAGGTACGTTAACCATAAACCCGAAATCTTTTGTGTTTACTTTATCAGATGACGATTTTCTTTATGTTAATAAATGGCATATATATATATGCAGCTCATGACTTATGAATATGCGAAACGAGGTGCGTGTCTAGCAATTGTTGCAATAAGAGAACCAGATAGTCGACTTGAGCAAGTAGCAGGCAGAGCTCGTGAACTGGGCTCTCCCAATGTCATTTTTGTGTTTGCCGATGTGTCAAATATCGACGACTGTAGGATGTTTGTGGACAACACCATTCAACATTTTGGTAGATGTACGGTAACCATGCATGCCATGAATCTCCAAATGAATCAACTACGTATACGTTTCTTCAGCTTGGATCATTTTCTGTGAAATGAAAAAACTAACATATATGGTATGGTATCGGATTGATCCATTGGTAGTGGATCATCTTGTTTGTAATGCAGGAATTGGTCCACTGTATTCGATCAAGATGGAAGTCACAAAATTCAAACCTGTTATGGTAGGATCCATATATGCATCAATCTGGTTGTTTTTGGGTATTTATGAACACAACAGATACATAGATTGAATTAATTAACATTATATATATAGTTGAATATGTATATATGTGTTTGTGTGTGTTTGTAGGACATAAACTTTTGGGGATCGGTTTATCCTACTTATTTCGCGATACCACACCTGAAGAAAAGCAATGGAAGGATCGTGGTTAATACATCGTCAGCGGGAGTGTTGCACCCACCAAAAGGCGGCTTCTACAATGTAATATGTTAATTAATGTTTATTTAATCAACCATATATTATTATGATTGATAAATTGATAATATATATATATATATATATATATATATATATATATATATATATATATATATATATATATATATATATATATATGAATTGGATCAGGCAAGTAAAGCAGCATTGATAAGCTTTTTCGAGTCGCTTAGATTTGAAGTGTCTCCGGATGTAAGGATAACGATATTGACACTGGGCTTCATTCAAACAAACTTCATAACAGCCAAGTATTCGACCAATGGTGTGGGTGTTCAGCTAAGGGAAGTATGTATTAATTAAACTATTAATTCCTTTGAATCCACAATTAAGGTCAGAAAAACAAATTAACCTTTAATTAGCAAGGAAATTAACTAATTAGATAAATTTATATGGACAGGATTTCACAACAGTATTCCCGACAATGGGGGCGGAAGCATGTGCGAAAGCGGTTGTCGAAGGAATATGCAAAGGAGTGACATGGATAACAGAACCAAGGTTCTTTAAGGCTCTGTTCTTGACCAAGTTTTTGTTCCCAGACTTGCATCGTTTCTTCTTCAACAAATATTTTCCTTCTAAAACTGAAAGGCTTGAAAAGTGATATATAATGATGATCCACATCCATCATATGGATCGGGTTTGGACTTTGGAACCTAGCTCCGAATTGAATGAATCCCCTACATACTATTACTATACTCTTAATTCCTTTCTGTGCCTCCATCTTTTTCCATTTTCATCCATCTATCATCTATGTATAATGTAATTAATTAAGCTTCGTCATTCTCTCATCATCTCTTAATTATTATTAATCCTTTTTCTCACTTTTCTGCCTTTTGTATATCGATCGAACGACCAATAATTAAGCTCTCCGGTAATTTTTTTTTTTATATAAATGAACCAAATGGTAGGTAATTAACGTTTTTTTAATTTATCATTTGACAAACTTTATTTATTTTTTAATTAAATTAATGTAACACGCTATTGTTATTAATCAACTTATCAAAATTCCTTTTAATTACTTTACGTATTTTATTTAAAAACAATGTAAAAATACTTTTACTTCTTTATTCTTCTGTAATCCTACTTCTTTTTTATTTATCATTTGTGATTAACTTACAATAGGTTATATTAAAATGATTAGTACGATAACTTAAAATTTTAAAAAATCGTACATTAAATGATTTTTTAAGGTACTGTATTATTTAAAAGCTAATGAATTATTTTAAACTATTGATCATTTGATCAATAGTTTAAAATAATTCATTAGCTTTTAAATAATACAGTACCTTAAAAATGATAAATGAGAACAACGAGATTTTGATATCATCGGCAATCTCTATGGATTTAATGTCACGATATAGAATAATGATGTAATTACAATTAAAAACCTACGCATTGCAAGAGATAAGCTAGATTATAAATTCATTCATATATTAACAAGTTTGAAAAATCATAAGTTAATGTATTACAGTGTGTTAAAATACGTAGTTAAATCGTATTGATTTGTTAAAAAAAACTTAATTTGATCAGCAATGATACTTTTTATTTGTAATATACAACCAAACTTAAATCATATAATATACTAAAAAGATAAAATAACTATATTGTGTATTTCATTTTAAATATTAACTAACGACCCATTGTCGTTTATTAAGTATCGATCAAGAGTTTGTATTCATTTTAAATGGTAACTAAATGCTAATTTTAGAAACACCCCAATTTAAATATTAATTAAATATTAAGATGCTCATTTTAGTAATGTATCATTTTAAATATTAATTAACGATCATTTTAATAATACCTCATTTTAAATACTATTTATATATCAAGAGTTAACAATGTCTCAATTTAAATAATAATTAAATGTTATTTTAATAATGTCTCATTTTAAATATTGCTCAATATAGACTATGCTAACTGAGAGTTTGATATATAACAAATGCTAATTAAGAAAATATACGCCACATAAACAAATGTACGTAGAATAGATGAAAAAGATATAACTTTTATAATAGTGAACCTAAATAATAACTAAGTAATGAATGTTAAATTTAAAGAATTCGGGGTAGTTGTTTGAAATCAAAAGATAAATGCTAATATGCTAGCATTAATTCTTTAACTTTAATAAAAGTTATGGTTTATATGGTGAATAAAATATTGCTCATTTTTATTTTCGTAACATTAAAACATGTTACACTCAATTTAAATAATAACCATTATGTCACAAATTGGCTTTTAAGTCATTTGTTCTTAAAAAGACTAGTTTTTCTTCAGTTTTTTGCCATCTAACGTGACTTTTAGACGTTTTTCGTTTGAAAGGGTTAAATTTGTAACATTCTGGTGGATAAACCACTACATTACAATCTTTTAGAAAAAGGACCAAAGGTATAATTTATGATTAGTTAAATAAATTATAATAAATCCATGTATCATTAGATTTGTGTGTATGAAATGTTTCAGTTATATGAATATACCGTATAATATGTGTAAAATCTAATTGATTCTTTTAAACTCAAAACAATTTAGATTTAAAATACATGACACGACACGACAAACCATGCTTTTGGCATAAAGAACGCACAATATACATGAAATTAGGTGTTTGAATATCATACTCTTTGGAAATGTGTTCATTGTGTTTGCTCGTTTTTAGTTAATCTTGTCGACCAGCGACGTATTAAACACACTCAATTATATATTTCTCAAAATGCTCACTTGTCACACAATTGGTGTGTTAGATACCTGTTTGTCTATATATGTGTGTGTAAAAAGCGCAAGATTCTAATCTCAAATTAACTAAACCGTTTCGTATTGTAGTGGTGAAATTGCTCATTTGCTATATAAATGGTAAATAAATGCTTATATATTTTCAAATAATATAGTTAAAAAGAATTCTAACCAGGCTATTTGGGTATCGAAATTAAAGGAATGCATGAAGTTAATATACCAGCAGTTTTAGTAAATAACGACAGTTAAATCAATATCGTCATAATAATTGTACCAAATTTGTTTAATAATATACTTCTTTCATACAAACATCAACTTAAGTTTGATCCTAAAAAACACTTATGATCAAATTTCGCTCTCTTTTTTATTGTTGTTTCAATGAATGTAGACATAATAGCTACTCCAACTCGAAGGAGCTTTATTTTAAGGGATTTCATAAAAAAAAAAAAAATTAAGTTATTCCTTATTTATTTTGTAACTTTATAAATCTCATAACCAACTAAAAATTAAAAACATTTACTCTATTTTTGACATTTGTAACCAAGTAAATGTTTTATCAAACATTTACGTTAAACAAAATAATTGTAATAGTGATTTATGTTAAACTTGTACACACCATCATTATCTTTTAAATTTGATGAAATGTTTAACTTAAATGCTACGTAGGACTTCTAATCGATTATCTTATTTAACGCACGCGCGCACACACACATATGTCAGGTAGGAATTTGATCCGATTAGAGGGTTTATAAAACACAAATATGGTTTAACGTTTTAACTGAAAAAAATGAATTCTTCATGATTTTTAACGTAAAAATCCCTTATTTTAATCATATTTCAAAATATAGCTGAAAAATATATTGATTTTGGCTGGTTTTATAATTATCTTGTTTCACAAATGGTAATTTAGTTTAAGGTTGCATGACAAGAGAAAAAAAAACTAAACATAAAACAAAAACATTTTGGAAATGGGATTTTGTGCAAAAAAAAAACCCTTAAATTGGATATTTTTGTGATTAAAACTTCCAATCATTTTTCGTTGCATAAAAAACCCCAACTGACTAAAAGTTATCAAAATGAGTTTTTATTAAAAGAACCTGATGAACCGGTTGCAATTTGCTGGCCAGCTCTTTGTTTCCGACGAACATTATTTTCACCGAACTCACTTGTCTGTGTTTTATAATTCAAATTCACATATCTTGTTGATTTCTTTGTTCAAATATGTGTTTTTTGTATGAATTTACTTTTTTGACAAAATTTTGGTGGTCACTGATGACTTGTCGACGATAGCCTAAACTTTCAGTGGGTTACAACCAGTAATATTCCAATTTTTTGAGATTTTGACAGTTAGGAGGTTTTTTGTACGATCAAAAATTGATGAATATTTTAATCACAAAAATTATTCAACTTAAAACTTTGTTTTACACATATCCCTTTTGGAAAAGCCGATGCTTTGGCTTTAATTTTTAAAAGTTCTGAAATTCCCAGCGTAGTTTTGTTTCAAAATTCACTCCAAAAACTTAAAATCCGAAGCGAATATCATTAAGTTCTTTATAGTTTATTATTATTTTTTGTTTATGGATAGTCACATAAAAAATAACATCTTTTTAGTCAATTTCTACTTTAAGTATCAAACTATGTAATTTTATTTTAATAGAAAAATGTAATTATTGTATGTTGAATAAATTTTTTTACCTTTCATAATAATTTTCTCATAACAAAATCTATATGTTAGTTTCCTTACGGAATATAAAACTTGGGGTGAGCGACGGAGCTGATTTCCTGAACCCAGCCCGGTACCAAACCGAGACCGGTACCGACCGATACCGAATTAGTATATTCGGTCCGGTACTCGGGTTTTGAATTACTTAAAAATCGGTTTTCACTACTCACGGTTTCGGTACTATATTTATTCCGAATCTCTTATTTCGTTTTCGATACCATATTTATACCTAACCGGTTCCATATAAAATTAATTTATTCGGTATTCGGTTCTTCTATATCTCTTATTTCGGTTTCGGTACCGATCCGGTTCGATTCTGGCACCCCTAAATAAAACCCAACAAAACACATGCGTTGTCTATATCTAAAACTATCTATTTTATTAAAAAGTAAATAAATTATCATTTAACGCTTAAATAAACCGTCAATTAACGTAGCCTATATTAGATACGTGTCTTGTACTATAAATTTTGTGTTTAAACACTTAATATATAGTTACCATATTTTAAGGATATTGTTAACAACACTATGTTAATAGAATTCCTTTTTAAAGGTTAATATTCGATTGTAAAATAAAATTTCTGATTTTTAATGATTGGCATTAATTATTAATAAAGCCAGTGATTTATCGTTTCCCCCTAATTATAAATAAAACTAAGAATTTTACTATGTTTTTCTCATTTAGTATTTGGAGGTTCTTTAAATCATTCTAATAATTATTTTCATTCTATAATCTATATATATTTAAAATTAGTATCAAGTCACGTCTATTTCCTTAATATTCATAATTTGTACTACTGTTTATCATTGAATTCTACAATTATTCTAAATTTATTAAAAATTTATTATTCAAACAAATCGGTATATTATATGTGAAATAAACTAGTCTATCTATATCTATAAATCTTCTATAAATATTGTTTAATGAGTAACTAATGTGTCACGTGTCGGTCTCTTATTTAATTTGCCACGTATCAAAACTTTCATTTTTCACATGTGATTTGTTAAATTTAAATTCAAATCAAATCAAATTTATTCCTTCATCCAATCTAATAATTAGTTGATTCAAATATACTAAACTCAAAACTGTTATAATAAATTATATATTTTACGAATAATTATTTTGAATATTTTTTTTAATTCAACGCATGTAGTACATGGATATATAGGTATATAATAAAAGATAATAGCAGATGTCACGTGTCATATTCATATTTTACCAGAAAAGATAATTAAGTACAAGTGTTATATTATATGCAAACTAAAATCTCAAGTTATATTAATTCTTGAAAATACAATTTTTATTATATCAATTTTTATTAAAAATATATACATAATACTTGGTGATTATTATGAACTAGGTACATGTTCCTTGTATAATAAAATTAACACCAATTTTGTATTAATGCGAGGGAACAAATTTGATTACGTGAAGTGGTGACCTTATTTATGTTGACCAAATAATAATAATAATAATAATAAGTAGAAGAATGAATCAACATCAGAATTGAAATATTCTTTTTTATGTTTGTGAGTTATGGGACCGCCACCCACACACACTTGTTTGGGCTGCATCTGGAAAAAAGAACACACCTGTGCACATATATTTTCATTACAAACATGTTTTATGAATCTTGAACATGTATGTATATTCTTTTAATTATCTTGCACCCTTTTTTAATGGAATACTCTTATGTAACATTTATTTATATGATATGTTTATATATCATACAAAAATATTTTTCGCTACATATACAGGGCCGATGCTGAACATTTTCATGCATCAGACTACATAGAAGAATGATATCTCTTTAAAAAAATTTAAAATTACAACATATTAATTTCTTAAGGTTAAGGTCGCACAATACCAACGTATTTTTTCAAATATATCAATATGATACACGAAGCTTTTTTTATACATATGTACATTAACTAAGTTTTCCATTTCAACATGGTTGAAAACCCTCAATTAGGCTTTATTTGTATAAAAGTACGTGCTCTATAAAGAAATATATTATATTGGAATGTAAAATTAAAATACATGTATCATATAGGTAATAAAAAAAGTTCTTCTACCATATTAATATATTTAAAAAAATATGTTGGTATTGTACGACATTGATTCTTTTCTTAAATGTGGTTTGATCCATTCTTATGTTGTGTGATTTGAAAATTAGATAAGAATTATCTGATTGTAAAGTAAAACAATTCTTAAACACACATTAAGTATTTTGACACTAATATTGATTTGTCACTTGTTACATGTTATGATTTCATTGTTCTCGTCTCCAATAAAATTTTTTTCATTAATAATAAAGATACGAATATTGAGCAACAAAATAAAGTTTAATATATTAATTATTAGACTGAAAAATTAATGTCTCTTGATATTACGATGCCCTTGATCGTAGCCCGTGTGGAATCCCCCCTCCCCTCCCTCCCAATATCCCCTTAGGACCGGCTATGTATTGTTTTTAGTTATTTAATTATTTTTCCGTATCAAATGAGTAAGTTGATATGTTTTTAGTTTATCGGCTTGTCGTTTATACATATTAAAGTTTAATATAATATCATCCATGACTTTAGATAAATAACGTAACAACCTTTTAAATGAAAACAAATTTATTTTATTGATTTTCTGAAACGATAGTACGACACTGAATAAGATAAAAATTAATAAGACGATGTTATTCAATCATCCTAATTAATTGACGTGTCTATCATGATTACATATATGATGTTAAGTCAAATTTTCACCTTTGAAATAGCTGATCATTCAGTAAATCAATAATAGAGGGAGAGAATTTAAAAAATGAACTTAGTGTAAAAAATTGATTAACTAGAGCACAAGACATATTAAAAGTTTAAAAGTATATTTATATCTTCGTTGTGATTAAAACATTTTTTTTCTAAATATAGTCTGTAGAAAATCTAGACTTATTTCAAACAGTTTGTGAATTTGGTAACAAAACCTAGTTTTTTTCAAAGTAGTTTATGAATAGGCTTCTATTTCTCCCCGTAAAACAATCAAACACCAAATCATGAAAAAAAGATCGATAACACAATATATGTTTAAATTCTCACTGACTTTATCAAACAGTATTCCTGATCTTTGTTTAGATTAAAATTGTTGTTGTTTTCATTTAATCAACCTTTCTAAATTGTGTAACATTCTTAATCCAACCTTCATCTTTCGAAGGTTTGGAAGAATTATGGATACCTTTCTTCCTAAAATAACGACGTGATCTTTTCTTAGTGTGATCTTTTCTTGGCTACTTCCTAGTAATCGACCCCTTCACCAACTATCGCAAGACATTCATATAATTTGATCTCCTTCTTTCAAACATTTCCATACGACCAATATTAATTTCTAATATGTTAAGTTTCACTTGTAGGTTTCCTATTCCATATTAACTATTCTTAATGACAAATTTCTTTTAATTATATTAAAAATTAAAAACACCATCTAGACAATAGTTATATCTTCAATAAACTTGGAATGTTTTCCATCTACTTCTTTTACTATACTAGACTGATCATCATATCCTAAAATGATCTACTTTAATCATCAGTTGATGATTTTAATAATCTTGATGGGTAATTCATCAACAACGAAACAATAAACGTACTTCAGTTACGATGATTTGATTTTTCATAAAAACTTATTTTAACATTAAGTACTTTAGTTTAATAGAAGGTCATGTTTCTAGTTTCTTCTATATAGGCTATTGATTCTCCAAACTTTTTGCAAGATTTTAGTTATAGATATCATGCTTGATATATATATATATATTTATCCACAATGCCTATATATCACTTACACCATTGAATTTTTGTACACTTTCAAGCAATCTTAGGTGTAGTTTGTTTTTGGAAATAAAAAGATTTTTTTTCCTCTTTATCTTAAATATTGCATACCATGGGCAGACACCTGGCATTGAAGATGGTTTCTTTTATAGAAGAGATATGTGATAAAAAGATCTTCCCTCCTCTTCTAAATGGAAGATACAACCTTTCCACTTCTCATTTTAGAAGTGCTTTCTAGACCTAATGGAAAGAAAACGCATCTCAACCAGCCTTGCCTTGCCCTTCACCAGCGTCGCAACCCTCGTTGTCGCCCTCACTGGCCCCAACATCACCGAATGTTAAGGTTTTCTTCTTTCTCACATCTCGAATCTCCTCTTCTCAATCACACATCTCCGCTTTCGAAGGTTAGGGTTTGATTCCTCTTCTCGATCTCAGTCCCTCACAACTCAAATATTCTCCTTTCGAAGGTTAGAGTTTGATTTCATCATCTCTATCCCTCAAGTCTCAAAAGTTGTTCTTGATATGATGGGTTGAATGATTTGTTCATGATGTTGTAGGTTATCAGAAGTTGTTCGATCTTGTTGTTCTCAATGTTATTGTTTGGATTTCTTCAAACGTGTTCTTGATTTGAGTGTGTGTTATTGATTTGAATAGGTTAGGGTTTGATAGGGTGTTCTCGGTAATTTTTGCAATAACATGAGGTGGTTGGTGGCTGCTGTCTGAGGTTGTGTCGGGTGGCAATCGCCGATGGTGGTATGAAGTGGTGGCCGGAGGTGTTTTGATTGAAGATACCCAAATATATTATAAATAAAAATGTGATATAATTATGTCTCTTGATTCATAAAAAAAACAGTTTTATTTTCATAGATTGCATACCTTTGAAAAACATATTCTGACTGAAGACATTTACAAACTAAATAAAGGTCGTCAACATTTAATCTCATAAAAGCAAACAGTTTCTTAGTTAGATGCGTCTTATCCAAATGTGTGTATGTCTATATACATAAATTTCCAAATCTCTTCTTTGTGAAACAAAATGTCCTTTTCTAGATTGCAAATCATTGTCATCCTAAAATTTTCCCAAGTCATCAGACTTTTTAATCGTACCTCTTCTTATCCAAATGTGTGTATGTCTATATACATAAATTTCCAAATCTCTTCTTTGTAAAGCAAAACCTCCTTTTCTAGATTGCAAATCATTGTCATCCTAAAATTTTCCCAAGTCATTTGACTTTTTAATCGTACCTCTTCTCATGGCACCATTTGACTAGTCAACATCTTTGATCTCCAAGTGATGAACAAGTACAAAGGTTCTATTAAGATTCGTTTGGGTTATCCATACCATACATAAAAAGTCACCTTAGACGAAACAAATTCTTTTTAATTCGCATTTAATGATAATTGTGCAATAAACATTATTAGCAAATTAATCTCTCTTGCATCTTTCACATGGACTCGGTTAACTGTTATAATCTTTTCCAATGGAATCTCCCTCTTTGAATCGACACACACATCCTTGTCTTTGTCATAAGTATATTATTACCTTGAAGAACAAGTGCACCAGATCATTACGTTTGAGTTGCACACTAAAATGTAAATACGATGTGCTCATAATTTTTTTTAATTAATAGATTGAATGACATTTAGACAATGACACATTACGTTTGAACATAAACGTTAGGTATATTTGAGCTAGAGTTTGATATTTTAGTAGATGAATCTTTCACAAGCTATATCTTTTTGAAAGGTATGGTGGACTGTGGGCATGATTCAATTTGATTTGGTTTTTATCAAAAACAAACTGAAAGTTTTTGTTTCTCAAAATACAAATTTGTCTACTTTGGTTTTTTATAGTTTTAGTTTTAGTATTTTTTCGGTTTTTAGGTTTGGTTTTTTTCTTTTTTATAAAATTTGTCAATTGATAAAAATAACAATAATATTTTTCTTTTTTATAACATTTGTAACAACATTATTTATTTTTTTATCATTAATTGAATCAACTTTTGTATTTTTCATAACTAATAACATCAACTTTTATATATATATATATATATATATATATATATATATATATATATATATATATATATATATATATATATATATATATATCATTAACTAGTTTATGAACCCACGTATTACGTGATTAATTTTTAAAAAATAATTGGTTATATAATATGTACGTAAACTTATAATTAAACAATACAAATACTAATTATTATAAAAAAAAATACAATAAAAATATAGTTATTTGTCAAAAATATTACAAATCTTTATTTTTAAATATAAGTGAATAATAGTTATCTTTTTAAACATTCTTTTAAATTTTTTATTTCTAAATTAACAAAACATGTTATGACATATGTTATTTTATTAATATTGTCTTTTTTTTTTTCAAATATAATCTTATTTATTTTAATATTTATATTAATATTTTATGATATCTTATATATTTTTAATTGATATAATTTAAGATTTTGTATTTTATAAATATAATTTGAAGTTTATGTATAGATTATGTAATTTAAGATTTTCTTTATAGGTTTATGTTTAGATTAGTTAAAAACAAATGTTAAATAGATAATAATAACAAGTGACATTATTGAATAATGTCAAATAGTGGATATAGTTAATTATTTTAAAAATAATAATGTGTATTTAACTTTTCTAGATGTAATTTAATAATATTGTATTTTTTCATTTAAAATATAGTCTTATTTATTTAATATTTTATATGAAGTTTATTAAAAATTATATAATTCAAAAAAAATTTAATTTTAGATTTGGATTAGCTAAAAATTAACAAATGTCAAATAGAAAATTATGGTAATTAACATTATTTAATAATGTCAAATAGTAGATAGAATTAATTATTTATTAAATAATATCAAATTGATAATGATGATAAATAACATTATTAGATAACTTATGGAATTAATAAATTATTAATATTTATAGATATTAGAAATAATAAATGGTATTATTTTTTATTTTATTTTAAAAGTAATAAAATGTATTTATCTTGTTATGTTGAACATGGTGTCGCCATGTGACATTTTGTGTTCTCATTTATTATATATTAGCTTATTCACCCATGTAAACATGGATATTTTTAATAACTATTCATCATTTTAAAAAGTTTAATATAAAATTAAGGATTTATGATGAAAAAAACTATGTGTTTTCATTTTTTGTGTTTTCGTCTCTCCATATTATTTTTAGAAAGTTCCTAAAGTTATAATTTTTTTCGTTTAGTGAAATTTGACTATAAGAACCCGATTTTTCGATCTTTAAAAACTCAGTCTACCAATTATAACCTAACTCTAATAGACAAATTTCACAAAACCAAGAAAAACAAATTAACTTAGGATTTTTTGAAAAAAAATAATATGGAGAGATTAAAACACAAAAACCGTGAAAACTTGTTAATTTTTTTCGTAATAAACCCTAAAATTAAATACAAACTTACTTATAAATAATTTTTCTACTAAAAATAATTTTAAAATTAATATTGAATTATTTAAAATTAAATAATTAATGTGTTTCCTTTATTGCATTTCATGAATTAAATATGAAAGTATTCAAAATAGAATTTTCTTTTATTAATAATAGATAAATTAGTAAGTGAAATATTTAATTATAGGAAAAAAGGCGGGAAAATGAAAGTTTAATGTGACGAGGAAACGACATGTGTCCTGAATTGTTTTCTTTTATATATATATATATATATATATATATATATATATATATATATATATATATATATATATATATATATATATCATGAACTTTTATATTTTTTTAATATTTATAGCAATAATTTTTTTAACTTTCTTTATAAATAACATAAAATATAAAAAGTGACGCTATTAATGATAAAAAATAAATAATCTTACTAAAATACTAAAAAAAATAAAATTGTTATTTTAAGCAATGACCCTTATAAAATTTATTAATAACACATTAATTATGCTATACATATATACATGCTTTATATAGTGTACATGTACAAATACTTAAAGATATATTTAATTACATTAATTATATTAGGTAGTCATATATATATATATATATATATATATATATATATATATATATATATATATATATATAGAGATGGGATCATTGCAGAACCTAAATTTAGTGTAGAACTGTAGAACCAATATCGTCCATAGATTAGAATAATCTAATGGTCTTGATTAAAAGAGTTAAGTTTGGAATCAGTGAAAAAAAGATTGGTAATAGTGATATTTTAATTCTTGGAGGGGTAAAAAAGGAAAAGATTGGAAATAGCAAAAAGATTGACATTAGCAAAATAAATATCCTTTTTCTTTAAATTAAAATAACATTAATATTATTAGTTTTTAAATCAAAAAAATTATACCATAAAAACGAGAATTTTATACTCTTTAAAACGAGACCGGTCATGATATATTTAATTCGAAAAAATTTTACGTGTTTATTTTTCGTAAAAAAAAAAAATTACCCAGACCACGATACAATATATCATGGTGAGATAATGAGATCATTCGATATCGAATTAACACTTTGATATCGTATATTTAACGTCAATGCAACACTGCATATACGCTCATTATTAACAGAGCTAAAATAATAGTCACAATTAGTAGTCAAAGTTGGTGGATTTAACGAGAACGGTTATGATATACATTTTTTATTTTTCGTAAAAAAAAATTTACCCAGACCACGATGCAATATATCATGGTGAGATCATGAGATCATTCGATATCGAATGAACACTTTGATATCGTATATTTAACGTCAACACAACATTGCATATATGTTCATTACTAACAGAGCCAAAATAATAGTCACAATTAGTAGTCAAAGTTGTTGGATTTAACGAGAACGGTTATGATATATATTTTTTTATTTTTCGTTAAAAAAATTTTACCCAGACCACGATGCAATATATCATGGTGAGATCATGAGATCATTCGATATCGAATGAACACTTTGATACCGTATATTTAACGTCGATGCAACACTGCATATACGTTCATTATTAACAGAGATAAATAATAGTCAAAATTAGTAGTCAAAGTTGGTGGATTTAACGAGAACGGTCATGAATATATTTTTTTGAAAAAAATTTACGTGTTTATTTTTCGTAAATTTTTTTTACCCATACGACCATTCGATGTCGAATGAACACTTTGATATCGTATATTTAACGTCGATGCAACACTGCATGTCCATTATATATTAAAAGAGTAAAAAAAAAGTCAAAGTGGACAGTCAAACTTGGTAGGCTGCTATTAATTCAATGTTAATTGTATAATTACCATCTTATCCCTAGTGTTATATTATAATCTAATGGTTTAGATTGGTTCTATGGTTCTGCACTAAATTAAGGTTCTGCAATGATCCCAACCCTATATATATATATATATATATATATATATATATATATATATATATATATATATATATATATATATATATATATATATATATATATATATATATATATATATATAGGTTCAAGTGAGTACCACCTCTAATGCAGCGCACCAGAAGGTACCACCCTTAAAAGTAATTTTTTTGAAATTTTTTTTCATGAACATGTTCTAATTAACATTACACAGATCATATGTGAATTTCACGCAAATCCGAACACTCTAAGTGCATGAAAACACACATCACATAAATGCATGTTCAAATGTCTTCAAAATTATGTAAGTGTGTGTTCACATCATTTTTTAGGAGCTAGGAGATGTGAATGTATGTGAAATTTATATACGATCTTCATAATGTTAATTAAAACATGTTTATGAAAAAAAAAATTAAAAAGTTTTTTTAAAGGTGGTACATTCTGGTGCGCTGCATTTGGGTGGTACTCTCTCGAACCATATTCTATATATATATATATATATATATATATATATATATATATATATATATATTCAGGTTCAAAAAGGTACCTCTCGAAATCAAGTGCACCCGAAGGTACCAACCTTAGAAAACTTTTTTTTAATTTTTTTTCTCATAATCATGTTTAAATTAATGTTATACACATGATATATGAATTTCACATACATTCACACTTTATGTGTCTTTAAAAATTATGTGAATGCTCAATGCATATTTATGTGAATGGTCATTTCACACCATGTGAATGGTGTGAATGACCATTCACATAATTATTTTTTACCATTCACAAGATTTATGATGTTTCTCCTTTTGAAAAAAGGTCTTATAATGTTGTCTTATACATGTCTATTCAAAAAAAATATATGTGAATGATCATTCACATTAGGGTACGCTGGGTACGCTGGAATCTCATAGGTACGCTGATGAACCTGATTCTATATATATATATATATATATATATATATATATATATATATATATATATATATATATATATATATATATAGGGGTGGGTTCAATGAAGAATCTCTATGCATCGAAATACCTTGAAGAACCACAATGCATCGCTAGAAAATCGTAATGCATCACGTGCAAGTAGATGCATCACACGGGAATTGTGATGCATCACGCGGGAATTATGATGCGTTTGTGGTGATGCATTGTGGTTCTTCAAGGTTCCTCGATGCATGAAGGTTCTCTATTGAACCCCCCATATACATACATACATACAATATAATCGTATAATATACATACACACACACACACACACACACACATATATATATATATATATATATATATATATATATATATATATATATATATATATATATATATAATTGTACACACACATTAATTACATTAGGTAGTTATATCAAATATAATATAATATATATAATTACATTAATTATATTAGACAGTTATTTCAAATATAATATGTTATATATATACAATACAATATGTTAGATAGTTATTTCAAATATAATATGTTATATATATACAATATAATATAATATAATATAATATATATAATTACATTAATTATATTAGATAGTTATTCCAAATATAATATGTTATATACAATATAATATGTTATTTCAAATATAATATGTTATATATATATACAATATAATATAATATATATAATTACATTAATTATATTAGATAGTTATTTCAAATATAATATGTTATAACATATTATATTTGAAATAACTACCTAATATAATTAATGTAATTAAATATATACATATAAGGATGGATTCAATGGAGAATCTCTATGAATTGAAGAATTTTGGAGAACCACAATGCATCGTCGCATCGCTAGAAAATCGTAATGCATCACGTGAAAATCGATGCATCATGCGGGAATTTGATCCATCACGTTGAAATAATAATGCATCATGCTGGAATTGGAATGCATTTTGTGGTGGTGTATAGAGGTTTCCATTGAACTCAAATACTACATGATTTTCCCAAAACAATAATATTAATTAAAATTTATAGCAAGTAAATGATGGGGTTAGCATTTATTATTTACATTCACATTCACACATGTGTCCTTATGCATTTATCTTTTTTAAGTATTTTGTAATAAACATTTAACTATAAAAGTCAAATAATATATGTAGAATGTCATTAAAAGGATAGAGGTAGCATTAAATACACCAACATAAAAAGATATTCTTTTGATTATAAAAACAAGTACTTTGGCTATGGGGCCAACCAACCAACCTCCAAAGCCAGATGCAGAGGCAGTAGTCGTCTAATTCCCATGCGCTCCGCCTCTTCCTCCTAACAAAAACCTCAATCCACCAAACCAATCTCTGTTTTTTCTTCTTAATCTTCTCTCTCAATCTTTTCACAATTTCAAGAAAATGGATTACTGGCCTCCTTCTGTAAATGTTACTCTAGAATTCGCCAAGCTTATCAGTCGTATGTATCCACCCAGGTAAATATCAAATTTTAATCACTGGTTTTTCTTTTATCAATTCGATTTAGGGTTTATCACTTTATTTGCAGTTACTTAACCTGGATTGATATAGGGTTTATATGATTTTTGAACGATTAAACAACTCTTTTTTTTTTTTTTTTTCTTTACGTTCTGCTGTGGTTAGAATGCTTATAATTAATTAATTTGTAGAAGTACGTTTAAATTTCATGAATCGTATAATTGTATGGTTTGATTTATTACATGTTATGTGATGGCTGAATTGTGGGAACATCAATGTGTTTCTTGATGAATTCTATATGTGCATTTGTAGGGTTACTGTTGATAACATCACAGACAGAAATGCCACTCTGATCAAGGTATCGAATATACTTTCTCCCTCATTTTTTTAAAAAAAAATTATTATGGCTGCTATGTGCTGATCTGAATTAATTTAGTCAAAGTGTTTTGGAAATGTTTTATTTTTGTAGGTTGACAGCGCGAACAAACGAGGGAGTTTGTTAGAAGTGGTTCAGGTTTTGACGGATGTGAATATACTGGTTAAGAGAGCTTACATTTCTTCAGATGGAGGATGGTTCATGGATGGTAATATTATATTATATGTTTTTTAACAGCTAAATTTTGTATTTTTTTTATGATTTTATTCTATTTAATTTTTGACTAAAAATATCATGTTTTTCCAGTATTTCATGTTACTGATCAGTATGGAAATAAACTCTCTGAGGATAATGTTGCTGATCGGATCCAACAGGTTCTTGATATTTACCTTATAATTCAAGAATCTAGATGTTTATCATGCTTTTTTTAATCACTTGATCAGTTTTGTGGATCGATTCGAGGGTTTAATGTGTTTTCATATATGGCAATATTGATCTCATTTGGGTCGTGCGATGGTTACACATGTGTTGTATCCGTACGTGTGACTAAAGCTCGTTGACCATTTTATCTTGTGTATCGTATGCGGCCGCAGCCGTATCTAAGAAGTTGAAGTTTTGTTGCTTTTTTGGTATCGAAATCAAAAAAGGGCGAGTCTTGAAGTAACGGGTAGTCGATAAGGTTATCTTTTCGTTACCAAAAGGTCATGAGTATCAATCAGTCTTTAACAACAAAGTTTTTGCAAAATACAAGCATAGGGCACGTGTTTTTGGTGTAGGAATGAAGACAAATTACACTGGAATCATACCAAACATAACTACAAAAACCCATGTTATGTGCTGGGATGAGAAAAGGAACTGTCATATCTACTTGGTACTTCTATTATTTTTACTATGGTCCATGGTATCCGGTAATTTCCATCTTACGGTTCTACGGTCTCTTGATAGCACACTGTTGACTTCATGTCGAAAAGTCATTTGGTTGTCTACTTATGTTGCTATTGTTTTTGCAATTCTTCCCTAAGACTGTTTTTTAGTACTACATTGAGTCTGATCAGTATAATTGATGCCATAAGTCAAATATTGAATTGAATATGTTATGTGTCGCAGTCGCTTGGGCCAAGAGGGTGCAGCTTCAGATCCTTGAGGGGTTCAGTTGGGTTCCAATCGGCTATGGAACACACTACCATTGAGTTAACCGGGTGTGATCGTCCTGGTTTGCTATCTGAGGTCTTTGCGATTCTTTGTGACCTTAAATGCAATGTTGTAGCTGCAGAAATCTGGACTCATAATTCAAGAATGGCTTCAATTGTTTATATTACTGACGAAGAGAGCAGACTTCCAATCGAAGATGCTGACCGACTCACAAAGATCAAACAGCTTCTCCTTTTCATCCTCAAAGGAGATAGAGATCGGTGGGGTGCCCAAACTGAAGTTTCTGTGGGGGCTACTCACACACAAAGAAGGCTGCACCAATTGATGTATGCAGATCGGGATTATTTTACAAACGGATATGATCGATTTGAGAGTGCTAGCAGCATGAAACCACTTGTGACGGTTGAAAACTGTACAGAAAAAGGATACACCGTCGTCAATTTGAGGTGTCCTGATCGGCCTAAGCTACTGTTTGATACGGTCTGTACACTGACCGATATGCAATACGTAGTCTTTCATGCCACCATCATTGCAGAAGGAACCGAAGCTTCTCAGGTATATGCTTTGTATGTTAGGAAAATGTTAATGTGATCTAATTTCCTAATTAATACATTGTGTTTTTGTGGCTTCAGGAATTTTACATCCGGCATACGGATGGATGCCCCGTCAGTTCAGAAGCCGAGAGACAACGTGTAATTCATTGCCTCGAGGCAGCTATCAGGAGACGAGTGTCAGAGGTATGTATAATAAGATATATATATATATATATATATATATATATATATATATATATATATATAGCTAGGTGTGTTTGAATTGAATTGGTTACAATGATATGATATGATATGATATGATACACATGCAGGGAGTTAGGCTAGAGCTTTGCAGCGAGGACCGGGTGGGTCTATTATCAGACGTGACGCGTATATTTAGAGAGAACGGGCTATCGGTGATGAGGGCAGAGGTGACAACGCAGGGAACAAAGGCGGTAAACACATTCTACGTGCGAGATTCATCTGGGGATGACGAGGTTAAAAGGGAAACGATCGAAGCAATTCGTATCGCGGTGGGTGAGAGCCAACTTAAAGTGAAGGAAGACGAGAAAAGGAAGTGGCATAGGATTAATAACGGGAGGAAAGGGAAATTCTCGTTCAGCAATCTGCTGCGAACAAGATCGGAAAAGTTTTTGTACAATTTGGGACTAATCCGTTCTTGTTCATCAGAAGTAGCTTAGCTTAACTAACTAAAAAGGATTAAAAATACAAAAAAAATATATATACATCCATCCATATGAATATATTATATGATATACATACATATATCGGAAATGTTAGAAATCAACAAGCTGGAAATGGATAGTTATATTAAAAGTTTTATTTGGGCATATAAGTTTTATTTATATTAAAAGTGGATGGATACAAAATTTAAAAAAAAAAAAAAAATGTTTTGTAATGTAACTAATAAAATAAAATAAACAAGTTAAAGTAGCGGCCGTGTCAACGCCCTGACACAGAGAGGGACATGACTTTAATAGTTTTTTAATAAATAAACAATCACATTAGTACATTACATATATATAAAATAATAAAAAAAAAAAAAAAAAAACAAGTTAGTGTTAGGCTACAGCTGAGATGTTACGTCAAGAAACTCACGTGAATCGAATCTTGCCCTAAATCTTCTTACATATGCCTTTCCACCAAACAAACAATAATCCCACCCATACACCATAGTTGCCTTGTATTTCCATTTTTATTGTTTTTTTAATTAAACAATAAATTGTTTATGAAAAAATATAAATATATTCACACACTTAATTTCATCAAGAATATTACTACACAACTAGTTTAATATGAGTGCATTGATCGGGAGTCTAATTTTTAAAACATCCATTCATTTTTTTATTCATAAGTTATGTTTGTTTGAATTTTTCAAAAGCTTATTAATTCATAAACTCTTAAACCATAAATTAATTAAATAGCTTTGGAATCTAGTTTGAGATTAAATTTAAGCCTAGCAAAAGACGATTAGTTGATACTCAAAATCAAAGACCTGTTTATGAGATCGACTGCCTGAGAATGACTTTGAGTTCCTTACTTTCCATATCGAGTAGAGAGGACTTTGAGCTCATGAAAAATTAAATTATAAAATAACTTTAACTGATTATGTTTCTAATTTGATTCATTTATTAATGTCTTCTTATATTTTCCTACTCTACCTCTAACAATCCAGCTGTTTTACCAAACAAATCTATTAACAAAAACTCTAGCTCAAATCTACAAACCACAGTCCTTATCATTTTTAGAAGCTCTAGTTCTTTTTTATCAACGAGTTGTTTTTGGATAACTTTTATTTTAGAAGCTTATTAAAATAATAAGGTACATCAACTAGCTTTTAAAAGTACTTTGAAGTTACGAAAAATATAATCATAAAAATAATATTTTTTTTAATTATGATTCTAATTTGATTTATTTATCATATGTGTTTTTATGTCATTATGTATTTCTCATGGGTCTAACTCCAACTTATTTATCAAACACATGTATTAACAAAAACATCTAACTTTTTAGCTCTAAAGAATTCATAATGTTCCATCGACCCGAATACAGCTTTCATTTTATGTGTGTTACATTTAAAAATGTTGAAAATAAATGTAAAAACATTTCATTGTATAGAATTTCTGAAATTAAATCCTTAGTACACTTGGCATGTTAGAATAAATAAAGTTATCGAACAAGTTCAAATCGTCATCAGCTTTTAAACCATCACTGCACGAACTTGGTATCATTGATTCATTTCATAATGAAACTTCATGTATGAGTTTATTGCATTTATTGCATTTCAAGGCCGGAAATAATTGGCTTTAAACCAAATGTTATTAGGTTCCATTTCATTTACAGAATAAATTTCAAAGACACTAGAATTTACTTATAGCATTAAGAATAAATAAAAATTTGTTTAAATTCTTTCAAAAATTACGATTGAATGAATTTATCATTCCTATCTATTTATAATAGAATTTACATTTCAAACATTTAACAACTCAAACCGTTGAACATCATTCCATACATAAAATAATAAACACATTATACAATGTATAGATTAAATTTTTTGGTTGTTGGTGCTGGTGTTGATTGTCTTTCTCGTGTTTAAATAATAATAAATTTTAATTCCTTTAAATTTTATTCAATAAGCCAAACGAAGATCTAATGGGTGTGTTTGATACGGTGAAATGCAAAGAAAAGAAAATTAGTTTTATAGTAAATTTTATCTCTCTTGTTTCCTTATCAAAACACAGAAGATTAAAAGCATAAGAGATGATGAAATTTTCCTTCACTTCTGTGATCAATCATCATTATCAAAAAACATGAAAGAAAACGAAGATTAAAGTTAACAAACCACACATAATTTCATTATTTCAATTCAATCGTACTAAATGTATCCTAGAGTTGTTCTTTGTTCTCTTGATAACTTTAAAAGGAGTAAAGGAGGGTTGGTGTGGCCGTGTAGATGGGATTAAACCTTGTTTGGTTAGTATTGAATGGAATCATTAAGAGTAAAGGTGGTTTAACCTTTGAACAAGCCTTTTAATGATTCTGTTAAGAAGTAAACAAAGAACCTATAAGACACTAATGAATCACGAATACTGCTCAATGGTTCAGAGGCTACATTTCAATCCATTTTCTTTAAAAAAACACATTTTTGTTTCTCCATTTCTTTCTCTTTCCACCATTGCAAAATACATAATTGACAAACAACATTTAGTTAGATGTTCCTGCTTAATTTATTTATCAAAAAAATGGACCAGCAGGGGCGAAATTACTCCTTACCTGACTACAAATAGAAGCAGTGCCTGAAATTGTAAACATTGCTTAATGCTTTTTGCATGGTGCTGAATTAGAAAAGGGCCATTCAATTATTTCAGTGAATCCTGTGTTTATCATCAATACACAGTGACTGGTCGTCATCCAAGCCAAATTCCTGGAAAGTATAACGCTAAATGGTAACACTCTCTGTTGTAAAAGGAAAACAGCCTAACTGTAGAATCACCTCTTCATGTCTTGTATTACTCTGCCTTGCCTGAAAAAGCTACAACAACTGGGTACAAAACGAACTTTTACAACTCCCGACTTACTCATTCTCAGACCAATGGCAGCTCCCCACAATCACTGATAACGACTCTCTTTAATGGGCGATCACCCCTGTCCGTCTCTTGTGACTCGATCAGCTTAACTATGTCCATGCCCTCAAGAACTTGCCCAAACACAACATGCCTCTGATCCAACCAAGGTGTCTGACCATCACCAAAGAAAAAAAAAACAGATTCTGTTACATATCCATGGAAGATGAGAAGTCTGTATCATAACAGCACATCTTCATAAAAAACAAGTTGATCTCCTAATTGGCACTTTAGTGGCGAAGTGACAAATGTTGTGGCCACTAATCTAGAGTTCCCAAAAAAGATAATTTAATTTAGAGAATCCAGTCAAGCATGTATAATCATGTTTTTATACATGTTATCTTTAATATTTGTTGCAAAAATGCATCAAAACTATTACTCTCCATATGGTTCATTCCCCAAGATGAATGATTTGAAGTTATAAGAGCAAAATAGTTCGAGTTTCTAGACTTGGCCACTTTAAAAATGTGCCACGAGGTATTATTAAACATGGAGTTCAGTTTGCCAACCAATACATCTATTTAATTTCAATTTAACATAAACCTAAGTAAGTCACGAGTGGAGCAATCCCAATTGGTTGGTTTAGCAAGTAAGACTTGGGACTCTATCAAAGGTCTCAAACTCTAACCACATGCCAACCAAGGTATTCTACTAGAAGCAAAATGACCAAAAGAACAAGCTATCTTCATTTCTTAATAACAGTTATATATTCATGACAACTAAGGGCCGTTTGTTTGCATTTTCCATTAAGTGCTGTCTGGATTTAGAGAGCTGATTGTATTAAGTAAAGCTGACTAGAGAAATAACTGAATAGATAATTATTGTTTGATTGTTTCGTTGACTAACAGTCTGAATGAAATAAAATAACAATTTTAACATTTCGTCTGGATTAAAAATATATTTGTTTTTTCAATCAAAATTATGGTTTGAATGAAGATTTTAAATTAACAAAAATAAATAATTTAATAATACACATCTACTTTGACTTCTTCATTTTCGATCCCAAATCTCACACACACACACACACACACACACACACACACACACACATATATATATATATATATATATATATATATATATATATATATATATAAACACGTGTGTGTACTTTGTTAGCAAATAGCAACTTGACATGAATATCCTGCAAAAGTTTGAAAAGCAACAAGTAAAAAGAAAGAACTTTGACTTTTGCACACTTTCACCAAGATACTATTTCACAAACAAAAAAGTACAGTTGCAGAGGAAAAATATAAAGAAGAAAAAAAGCAGCGACAATATCATTGAAGAAGAAAAAAATAGTGGATCGAAAGGAGCATCAATACTAGCAAAAAGCAAATACCATCGATTCAAATATTAGATTATTTGAGATTCGTGGGTTGTGGTTGGTAGATAAAGGAGATTGAAGGAGAGATGGAGGATGAATTTGTGGTTTATGGATGAAGAAGAAAGAAGAAGAGGGCTGAATGGGGAATACAGTGGTTATGTGGCTTATTGATCTAGCTGACCGTGTTTCTTTTTACTGAAACATAAGTATCCAACAAACAAGGCTTAATGGCTGACTGATTAATTTTTTGATCTCATTCAGCCCAATAAGTTCAAAACAAACACCCCCTAAATGCATATAAGAAACACACACATGCAGAGCTCCCAATCTGTTTTGTCTAATTAAAACTTTTGTATTCAGAAAATAAAATAGGTCCACAATTACTTTACTCGGGAAGAGATTCACGCGTTTATCTCAACAATATTCACATTTTTTCATTTATGAAGGCCGCGTATTCCAGGAAATAGAAGATGAATTCGATGTAATTTGCTATTAATTAACAGGATTTGGTTGATGAAAAGGGAGGATAAAGCATTGATCATCAAGTTCAGCTCTGCCTGTTATTCGATAAAACAAACTAGGTTTTCAGATATAACATTAAGTATATCCTTCAGTCTTTAAAAGAAGTCCATAGATAAATACTGCCTTTTAAATTGCAATCAAGGAAAGCTTCTTTTATAAGAAACCAATGAATAGCTTCAAAACAGTCAGTTAGACTATAAAGAGATAACACTTTCTTACATATCTTTGGAATATTAATGACGATTTAGTCAAATGCTCATGCCTTGAATTGATCTAACATTCTAATCTCGCTTATAGTTTCCCGTGTGACAGCCCAGGACAAAGTTATAAATAAACAAAGCAAGCATACCTTCACTGTGCATATGAAGAATTGACTTCCATTTGTATTTGGTCCTGCATTTGCCATGCTAACGATTCCTGGTCCAGTATGAGTTACTGCAATGTTTTAACATACATTGGGATGTGTCAATACAGAAGTTCAAGAATAAAACAACTACAACAGACACCACCATAGACCAACCCCTATCCCAGCCCCAGACTTTAATAAATAAATAAATATATGATGCTCAAATACTAATGTTGTAGTCCCGAAAACCAGAAAGCATCATCTAAGGCAATTGACACCCTCACCAAAGCAACACGCCACCCCTAAAAGGTCACAAACATGTTTCCCAGAACCATAAAGCAAAAAAAAAAAAAAAAGAACTATTAGGGTAATACGTTGGGTCAACATCCATACGCATCCCTATGTTATTCCCAAAGTACGGTTAGTGTATTTACTCCATAAAAAATAGTGTCCGTTAACTTTATTGAATTATAGGATCACTAATAAAGACTTGTCTAACTCACGAGAGAAGTTCTCGTCCTTAAACGTCCGCCCATATATGCTCTTGCCACCAGTGCCCTGAAATTGAAAAGGCAAAGCAGAAGAATAACTTGATAGGTCCAACCGAAAAAACATAACAAGTTATTCAGAACAGATAGAACTTGAAACATCCTAACAAGATCAGAAACCATATACAAAAAGCTCATTGCTAATTGATATGCTTTAAAAGTGAATATGACTAAAAGGTGCTTAACGAATCACAAATCCTGGATGAGCATCTCTGCATTACAAGCTTGACTACAAAAATACAAGTTACAACTAGACATACATGCTTCAGATTCAATATGAATTCTAGAAGCTTATTAGGATAAATTAAGCCTCTACAGTTCTACCCTAATACAACAACTACACTAATTTTTATCTCGCAATTCATAGGAAATTCAACTCAGGTGACCTTTCCATTCTGAAGCAGCAAGTACCACCAACAGATCAATCATAAGACTTCATGAAAGTGGAAACCGCATATGATAATGGAAGTATATCAAAATTCAGTGTCTCCAGATATATACATAACAAATTATATGATGTAAATGCATAAAATTTACATACAACATCCAAGTGTGATTTCAGACAACAAAATAGTTCATAAACAATACACAGAGCAGCAAATTAATGGTACTACGATAATTCTCAAAAGATGAAAACAGAAAATCATCAAATCATACCATAAAGAAAAGAACAAATAGGCACAAGAATTTCAAAATATGATACCAAGAGACGCTCTTGTATTATAAAGGGAAGTCCAAGCTTACATAGAAGAAAATCAAGCTTGTGCATAGAGATGTAGAATATTGCACATTGTAGAAAATCAACTTGATAACCTTTAAAATCGCTAGAGATGCAAGTCTGTTGAATAAAGCTCTTTGAAGTTTGAATGTATAGTACAATCATGCACATAGATACCAATTTAATCTTAATAATAATAATAGATAAGAGATTGTCTCTGAATAAAGTAATAAACCATAACGTTCCACGCGTATATATCATGTTCAAATGTGCACGAGATACAAAATTTGGGACATTATCTAACGTAATTAATAATTGCTTCTCAAATAAACACTGCCAGCTTTGCAACCTTTTGGGCAGATAACAATGGCATCAACAGAGGAAAAGAATAACTGTACAATATTATATTTCTAGAATGAAAACCTGATAACAGATTTTACACGAAGCTGCATGATATGAATAAGAGGAAACATGAAAAAGGCTCAATAAGACATACATTTCCCTTGTCAAAATCTCCTCCTTGAATCATGAAATCCTTGATAACACGATGAAATGCAGAGCCCTTATAACCAAATCCTTTCTCTCCTGACAAAAGCAAAGGCAAAATTACTCATAAGTTCAGTCTGTATGTCTATCAAAAGTAATATATGACTGTAAACTTCAACCTGTGCATAGAGCACGGAAATTTTCAACCGTTTGGGGCACATCATCGCCAAAGAGTCCAATCACAACTCTTCCTGCAAGTTTTCCCACGGGGTTCCCAATGCTTATATCAAAAAATACTTTGTTGGTTACTTTTGCCTGTAAAGCAACCTCCTGAATGTAGAAAATATATGAATATAAGCTATATATAAAATTTGGTATTTCTAGATACTGATATATAGACAATTTACACGGATAAGTTAATTTAACTGCTCGGTGTTATCCATAGACACACACAAACATACATAGACAATAGCCTCTGTATGTTGCCCCGGCCGAACTAGGATTTTTCCCCAATGTTCATGAATTTTAATCGTGAAATTTGCTATCTAGAACCGTCAGATATCTGATGATATTTCAAATCGATTTAATGTAGTACAGTTTACATTTACAACTTAACTAATCGTTTTTCTGATACGGATTTACTTTGAACTTTTAACATTTCCGATTGAAATACTACATATTCGATTCTCAAACAGACTCCTTAATGTATTACAAATCTACCACTGATAGTGTTCTTATCTATCAGTACAAATGCATAAAAAATGGCCATATACCTGAGCACTAGCCCTAACTGAGCCAGACAAACAGCGGGATTTTCTCAGGGAACAAGGATTAGATGAAGACGATAACCGCAACGAGCCTGATAGAAAGCTCGATGATGCTAATAACGTCGCTTTACCGAGCTTATTGGTGCTAAAACAAGAAGTTTGTAAGGTTGATTTGGTTCGCGGAGAGGAGAGCGAACCAACATTCGACTGAAACAGCAAATTAAAGCAAATTAAAGCAGAAAAACAGTTGGAAAAAAACGTAGAAAGTAGAATAAGAAGCTTACCAGAGATGTAAATGAGAGAGCCATTGTTTACTGGTTCTGTGGATAATCCTGGAAGGGATGGATATGTTGAGGAGGGTTTTCTGAGGGTACAGAGAACACGAATGACGGAGATGACTGGGATGATTATTGGGATATTCGCCTCTCGATTTTCAGAAAAGGTGTTGGATTTTATGCTATTTCCTAATGAGCTCCTTGATTTTTAAGAAAAGGAAAAACGAGTCCTTGAACTTTTGACAGGTCCCGTCCGTCAACAACAAAAAGTTGTTAAGCTAAAAGCCTAAAATGAATATATTTGCATAAGTATAATTCTACCAACCGATATTATCAATACCAATACATTCATTTTAAAACGGTGTTACTGTCACGCAGACAGCTCAAGCAAACAAATAAACAGTTTGGCTTATTTTATTATTTTATATATAATATATAACATTTTTATTTTTAATAACTTTTGATGTATATTATATTTATAAAAATTCAAAAATATCATTATGATCGCATTGTTTATAACTTACATTTTGAAATAAATTTTATTACCATCGAAACTTTTTTAATTAAGCATGCAGGTATATTTTGAGTAATATATTTAGAGTCAGCGGCCAAAAAACTAAATGCTGGAATTCCATACCACTGCTAAATATGCTCAGAGACTTGAGAGAGGTCACGCGATTGACTATATCATCGGTTGTTTAAATTATTACTTGATCATAGCAAATATATAATTCCATGTATGACAAATTCAAAGTCCTATAAGGGGCTGTTTGGTAGAGAGATTTGAGGGGAGAGAATTGTATTTTCTCTTGTTTGGGAGAAATGCTTTCAATTTTTGGGCGGAGAATTGAATTCTCTGGGAATTGTTTGAAGGCAAAATATGAAGAATTGCAATTCTCTCCATTTGGTGGAGAAATGGTGAGAATTGACTATTTTGTGTCTCTACTCCACCTAAGCCACCATTTCTCCTCTTTATTTCTCTGTTGATACCAAACAATATACACAATTTCAATTCTCCACTCATTTTCATTTCTTCCCAATTCCATTTCTCCCTCATTTCCATTTCCATCCTCCTCATTTCTTTTCTCTGTACCAAACGCACTCTAAAGGTAGCAGGAAGCCTAATATACACTACAAATACTAGTATGTATAATAGAGAGAAGCAAGTTAACACACGAATGAATCAAGGTTATTTTAACAAAATAAATATAAACATGTTTGGCTCGTGAGTATAATTTAATGGAATTGGAATTAAATTTAACTTATTTAAAATTTTTGATGACCAAGACAAATGTTATATTTTATGTATTTTCTATCAAATTCTTTATTTATATGAGGAATTTGACAATCCTCCCAACACATACATGAAATTAATTCCAACCCATACATAAATTAGATTTCAACATACATGCCTAATAAATACTAAAAAGTATCTTCTATTCTCACATCAATCATGTTAATAACTAAAATTCAAATTCCAATTCTTTCGAATTATATTCCGGGAACCAAACGCCACCTAATAGGTTTTATAAAAATGTAAACTACTGTTAAACATCAAAAAACAAAGAAAGAAATTTATATATATATCCCTCATAAACTTTATAATATCATATATATCCAACTTAAAATTTTAATGTCATATATGTCTATTTTAAACTTTTTAATATCATGTATACCTAAGTCATAAGTTTGAGTCTCATAATAAACAAAATGTGTAAATTTAAAGTAGAATTTAGTTAACCATTATTGCAATTATAGTATATTACATATGGACTCATTATTAATTAGAATATACGGGCTCACATGTGTGTGTGGATAGATATATATATATATATATATATCATTATATCACATACAACCAAAACAATATTCTTTCCAACACGAAGCTCCAAATCAATATAACAAACAAAAACAAGTATTGTTTAATTTAATAATTGAAATATATGATTAATTTTATACAGATATTAATAGGATCCGTACTTATTTCCCTTGATGCCAAAGATACATAGTTGAGGAGGATTGAAACAATCATCTATTTCTGACAATATACTTATGAAATGATTGACCTCGCATGGAAGCTCAAGTGGGCCATCCCTTTTATACCCGTATTCACATTCCGCTTCTACAAGAAATGCTTTGAAGAGTGGATGATTTGCATATTCAGCTTTAATAACAAACCTTTGCCTTTGAGGTCCAACATAGACTGAGAAACAACCTTTTGGATTCGGATTATTATTCGGTATGTTTCCTTTATTCGGATCTAACCGAGGCCAAGTTCGGGTTCTCTTGATGATCCGAGATGAACTACTTCTACTCGTATTGGTTCCACCGCCACGGAATGACTTGCATCGTTCCCATGTCTTTGAAATAAGCCCTTTCTTTTCTTTGCCTTCA
The DNA here is from genome assembly GCA_020465985.1 of Centrapalus pauciflorus. Taxonomy (NCBI): domain Eukaryota; kingdom Viridiplantae; phylum Streptophyta; class Magnoliopsida; order Asterales; family Asteraceae; genus Centrapalus; species Centrapalus pauciflorus. The sequence goes on from JAANYP010007579.1 coordinate 1,271,020, forward strand.
ACGGTATCCATTCTATCTCTGTTTTATCTATATTTTGTTATCTAGAAGTAATACAAACACTTTGAACCACCATTAAAACACAAAAAAACAACATATATTCTAACGTAACACTAAAATTAGAAAAGGATATGTGTACTTAACCTCTGTCATAAGCCAAATATAACATGATGATCTTCATTTGTGGTATCGAGTGCTACTCATTGTTTTCTTCCAATCATTTCAACTTCTGAATCGAATCTTGAATATGTTTAATTATGCGGTTACGAATTACTTTATAAAGGAGGTGGTGTGCTAACTCTCAATCAAAGATTGTTGATAAAAAGATGATGTGTGAGAGAGAGAGAGAAAGAAAAAAAAGGGTGCTATGAGAGATGGATCATGGAAGTAGCTCTCAATATATAAAACCACTTTTTCATTACATAAGATAATTATTAATTTACTTTAATATAAAAATATAGACGGAATGTAATGAAACGTTACACTTAAAATAATGTTTGTTTGCGTTACGATGATTAGAATATATCATTACATAAAAAATGTAATTCCTTCAATTTTATTGATTTTTATTCCTTGAGGGATTGGTGGGTTTTTTAATTTCCCCAAGAAATGGAATGAATATTTATCAATATAACCTTGTAAAATTTTATAATAATTTTATAACGTTTAAAAAATATTTTACTAATGAAAATATTTATATTAGTTTTCTAGTATCTCTATGTAACATTTTTTTTACGACCACTACATCATACGTTTCTTAATATGCCATAACTATGATATTTTCGTTGGCTTACTCAGTTGTATAAGGATAACAAGGCTACTAGATGTATGCTTTTATGTAATGAATGATTTCATTGTTTTTTCAAGGTTGACAATGAAGACAAAATTGCATATTATGTCCGTGCACAATTTTAGTGGTGTATTTATAAATACATTGATAAATCTAAATTTTTTTATTTATGATTTCTCAATAATTGATTTATTATTTAGTATATTTTATCGTAACTAAAATATTCTGTATGAAATAATGTTACAAAATTAAAAAAAAAAAGTTATACAACTTTCATTATTCGGGTATTTTTTTCATTATACATTATTGCATTTTATTCATTTCTTCATCTCTGTCTACCAAATAACAAGTTATGATTTATCTCATTCCGATGGTGTAACCAAATATAAGATGAAATTCTAATGATTCATTACATTACGCCGTCTATCTCATTACTTTGTCGATTCCATTTATTTGACATTTCATTACGTCCAATCAAAATAGTTTTATATTTAAAATAAGAAAAAATTATCAACAAAGGTAATATAAAATACAAATTTTGACAATAAATGTATTGTAAATTTTTTAGGGCCGAAAAGATAACATAAAATTCTATTGTAACCAAGAAATGACATGAAATTCAAATTTTAGCACAAGAAAGATAAATGTTATTCTTTTACCAAAAAAGTAACCATAAATTTAGAATTTTACTTCTTAATTGGTTATCAATACATTTTTGTCAAAATTTAGTTTTGTGTTATATTTTTTGCCAAAAAAATTTCACATTACCTTTATTGTCAATTTTGTATTTTATGTTACCTTTGTTGGTAATTTAAAAATTGATTAATTACGGATGAAGTGTGTGTTTATCATAAAGTTAAAATTTATCAATATTAAAGATATATTTTAAAGGGATAAAGTCGTAGAATAGTTGTGTACTTTTTAAAATGTATCGATATGGTACGTGTACTATTTTAATTATTCATATAACACGTGTACTTTCTGAATCGTTCAAATTTGATACGTGTACTACATTTTTTCATACCAATATGATACCTTTGGTAATTGGTTACTGGCTATACCTGTTAAGAGTGGAATTTCTCTTTTTATTAATGTTCAACTTTCCATAATTGACGTATCAAATACACTCTCTCGTTCTTGTGATAACCTGGTAGGAGAAATCACATAGCACAGCCAACTTCAAACACCTACAGACCTCTATAGAAATCTCTAACGACGATCTCCACCGTGCAGATCGAAGAACTATGTGTTGCAAAGCTTCTCCTCAAATTTCACGCAGATCCAACGGTGAACAAGTTTGTACCGACGATTCTCTCACAACTGCACAAAACTAGACGAAATAACCGGTCATAAAAAGTAAAGGTATCATATTAACAATATAAAAAGTACACGTACTATATCGATGCACCTTAAAAAGTACACTGCTATTGTACGACTTTAGCCCTATTTTAAAAAGACAGAACTTTATCAAAAGTAGAGGTGCCAACAAAAATCATAAAAAACCAACAATTTTCGGAGGAATCGAGGGACTATCTAAAAAACCCGGCTGGTATTTTTATTAGTTTATGAATCTGTATTTACATTGATAATTCTAAAAATCATGGGTTACATTATTTGATGTTTATAGATAGACTAATAATGTTTATTTATCTATTTTGGTGTTGTTATATTATAATCATATGTTTTCATTTTAAATATAATTCTATTTATTTTAATATTTTATTTTAAAATTTTATTATATTATTATATATTTTTAATGGATATATTTGAGATATTTTAAATTATAAATACTATCTGATGTTCATAGATAGACTAATTTATGACCCACGTATTACGTAATTTTTTTGATAAAACTTATCATATATAATGTATATAAGTAAAAATAAAGAATACTATTAATATAAGAATACTATTAATATTTGTCATAATTATTATTTTTCTAACTTTATAAATTGATATAAATAGTAGTTGTTTTTTATTAATTTCTATTTTTTAATTTAATATGTATATTAATTGATATAGATTGAGATTTTAGTTTATATATAATATAATACTTATATATTTTATTACAAATTAATATTTATAGATTACAAAATCATAGAATGTATTTTAAAAATAAATAATAATTAAATTTATCTTTAATTTAAGATTTAAAAGTAACTGAGTATTTATCTTTATAAAAAAAATAATTTGTATTTAAATTTTATGTTTTTGTAATAATAAATTGTATTTAATGTTCTCCTTTATTATTTATATTTATATATATATATATATATATATATATATATATATATATATATATATATATATATATATATAATTTAAGATCTTTTTAAAGCTTAGATTTAGATTAACTAAAAAATAATAAATGTCAAATAGATAATTATGATAAATAACATACTGATAATGTCAAACATTTAACAGAATATTATTGATTAATGTTTAAAATATTAAAAATAATTAATTGTATTTATTTTTTATTTTATTTTAAAAATAATAAAGTATATTTATCTTTTTAGATGAAACATGGCGATATAATGTGACAATTTGTGTTTTTCTTTACAAATATATATATATATATATATATATATATATATATATATATATATATATATATATATATATATATATACACACACACACACGCGCACACACACATAGGGTTGAGTTCCGATAATAAGCTCTTAATTCTGTAAAAACTCAAACGCATTCTAAATGATTGATGTTATTTTTGACATCTTAAATTTTAACACATAATTAAAAGACCAAAAATTTTAGATTAGAAATCAAAATTAATCAAATGGATAAAGTTAAACCTCCTTGTGACTTGTAATTATTATATCAATACATCGAGTCCACATATTTGGAATGTTTTACATACATAATACGAAGTCTAAACTAGTATGCTATGTAATCGAACCGGCCAAAATCGATCAATATTTTACAATGAATGAAGTGCATAAGAAGTCAAATTTATTTTATTATTTATTTATATGTATACTTAATAGAAAGTAATATTTTACAAAGACTAAAATACAAATTAATGTTATATATCAAGCTGGAGTATGTATGTTGCTTATATGTTTTAACTTTTATCCAGCAATATTCAATCAAATTTCAAACATGTCATAAGTCGAGTTAAAAGCACAAGTTTTTTTAGCATATATGGATGTTGTAGATCGATTTTCATCGTAACACAACACAAGACCAACTTAATTAAGTTTTATTTATTAGATTATCAAATAATGTTGTGAGGTTAACTAGCTGGTGGTAATTAAACGGTACGTATGTATCAAATTATTATAAAAAAAAACAAGTAACATGCATAAATAAAACTTGTTGAATAGTAACAATACCATCGTCCCAACTTCTAAAGATGAAGTTAATTTAGCATGGTAATGGTCATTTCCTATATATAACTAAAAGAACCAAAATTTAATCATAAAAACAAAGCACAAACAAATTAAAGTGTAATGGCACTGTAATTCCAGAATTATAATCGATCCACTCCTTGAAAAATGGAACATATTAGCTAGTTTTAAACCATTTGGAAGTAATTAACCCTCTAAAAATTATAAAATCGATCTCCTAGCTAGCTTGATATATTAATTAATTTTGCATTGCATTGCATAACAAAGTAATTAAATTAACCTTGCTAATTAATAATCAACTAATTAATTCTTTATAATTATGAATCAAAGCCAAAGGGCTCCAGCTTTCTTGAGAAGTGGGACCAATGTCCCATTGATATGTGAAGCCATAACTCTATCCATCGAACCCACTAGTTTCCCGCCGATAAATACCACCGGCACCGCCGTGGAGTCCCCCAGTAGCCTCACCAGAGCCCTCTCAATCTCTCTTCCTCTGATTGGATCCTCGTCAAGCTCGTAAACGGTCGGGTTGACACCCATACCGGAGAAGAGACTCTTGACGGCGTAGCACATGCAACATGTGCTCAAACTGAATATCACCACCGCACTTTGTGACGCCAGCTTCGCCACCCTCTCCATTGGATCAACTGCCACACTTCTTACCGGCATGTAGTTGTAGTAATATCCGGCGGTGCTCCTCCATGATTCAGCTGCCGCTGCTGCTTGATATTGCATTCTGTTATATTAATTCAAAAGTAATAATTAACTAATGAGTAAATGATGATGATAATGGCGATGGAAGAATTGAAATTGAAAGTATGATGAAGGCGGAGATGGTGGTGAAATGGTGGCGATGGTGGTGGTTATATAGGGATTGGTACTATAACTGTTTGTAGAGAGTGCGAGGGCCATGGGAGACACAAATCTCGTATTTCGATAAAGAGGATCTAAAATAATTACGGTTTAATATGTACAATTGATTGTGTTTTTTATAAAACAAATAGTTTCACGATAAGATTTTGTTTGACGTTAAGTTGGTGTAGTAGTTAATAAAAATATTCAAAATATTCAGGAAAATTCTTATAATAAATACATGTTAATAAAACTATGTATTATATATAATAACATACTATTACAGTTTACTTTTTACAGTAATAATATACATTTATTATTTATGATAACATATTTTCATATTTTATCATTTATAAGTAATAATATGTAAAATATCATTAAAATTACATATGCAAGATAAATTATTGGGGAAACCACAACCGTCATTATCCCTGTTATGTTCTGCCCATGTCCTCACCACTCTTTCTCTCTAAAATTTAAAAATCAAAATATTAAAAATGGAAAAGATTTTGGAGGATGCATCTCTTTATTTTAGGGTAATTTAAAGTGAATTGAAAGTAAAGAAGAAAATGTGATGTAACATACAGAAAACATTGGGGAGGGAGGTTCCACTCTTCTCACTCTTATACAAATGTTACACAAAATAAAAAGTTAGAATAACAATCAATTGTCTAAATACAATTGGTTTTCTTTTTTTTTTTTACTTTTATGGCAATCAAGATTAAAACAAGTTCATTTTTATAAATATTTAGATAAGACATAATGTAGTTTGATCTTCTTTAACAAGTGATTATTGGGTAAGAAATTCACATAACAATTTGACTATTATATCAACACTCATGTTTTTTTTTGTTAATCAGAGGTAGCATCGATCGCTCATACCTTACCCACGAGGAAATAAGATTATATTAGTCTTTATCCTTTATTTTTATTAGTATGGAGGAGGAGTGTATGTGTGTACATATATTAATTAAGTATGTCACAGAGAATGCTTTAAAAATCATAAGTTAAACTTTATTCTATTTTAGCTATAATATATATATATATATGTATATGTATATGTATATATATAAAGAATAAATTAAATGTGTATATAAAAGAAAAAGCAAGGGAAGGGAAGGGAAGGGAAGGGAAGGGGGTAAGGGGTATATAGGGTTGTGGAAAGGGAGGGAGGGACAGGACAACATAATTAAAGCAGGGTAGGAAGGAATATATGGGATATTCCAAAATGCAAATGTTTGATTGTATGATAACAAGGAGGCAAAATAGTTTTAGACTGTATACGGTTGGTGGCTACGTTGCTTTCTCATGTCTATTGTCTAATTAAAAACATGCACAAACACACATACATACATACTTACATATATCTATGATATCTATGTACGTATAAAAGTAAGTGTGTATACATATATAGATACAGATATATATATATATATATATATATATATATATATGTATGTATGTATAGGCGGCTGCGTATGTCCTTGTTGTCGGAGGGTCAACTTTTTTCCTTTTATCTTTATGTGTACTATTTTTTGCATGCCATGAAAACATGCTGCTGTAATGCCTGTGTAGTTAGCTCTTCCATCAACGTCTTTTATATATATATATATCCCTTTTTCTTTTTCTTTTTCTGTTTGTGCAGCCATTATTTTACCCACTTAATTTATATACACACCCATATCTTATGTTAGTTGTGACTCCCTAACCCACCAACAAATATCCAAAAATATCTGAAATTCTGAAATCGACCGGATAAGTGTTTAAAGACCAAAGGGCCGGCTTTCAGGCCTTAAAAGGAGGATCATAATGTTAGGAGCTTGAATATTATTATCGATAAATGTATATATAGATTTAAGACTAGGATTACATGGGGTGTTTACGTTCTGTTATTATAAAAAGTGTTTGAAATATGATGAAGATCATATATTATACATAGTTGAACTCGACCCAATACTACTAGTTAGTAGTTGTGGACTTGTGGTTTGTTTCTTGCCTGTATGTTTGTTTTCATTAATTAAACTCGTGAAAAAAAAAAAAAAAATACTTGTGGACGTAAGTTACATTGACCAAATCACACACACACACCTTTATACATCATGTTCTTGTGTATGTGTTTGCTTGTTCATTTGTCATAACACACATATTTCATCAAGTAAAGTCACTCCGATTCTCAAATCAATAATGTCAAAAATATGTAAAATCAATCAAATTGATATATAATCAATAATATGAATATTGTATGATAATAATATAATATTTGAAACAATCTTTATTGTCAAAGTAATGTCTCTCCTTTTTCTATGCGACTCGGGTATCTATTACATAAGCATTTCTTCAAACTAGAAAATTAAAAGAAAAATGGTTTTTCGAGTCTTGATCCAGAGATGATGAGTTGCAAAACCACGAAGAAAACACTAAGTGAAGGTCGAAGCAGGGAGGTCCTGCGTCGACACTCCGATGCCTAAGTTAGTCAAGGATTTTCTGTAAGATTTGAGAGTAATTGAAGTGTATTGAGTAAGGTGCGTCCCGTTTTTTCATGAAGAAGACCCCTATTTATACCTTTGGAGATACTCACATTTGAATTGCTTCCAATTAGAGAATGACAGCTGTCAATCCCTTTTCTAACAGAATAATCCACACCTTTTTGCCTACGCTCTAAGCGAATCTTTCGGTTAATCGTGATGGCCCACATGAAGGCGACGTATGCAAATTGATTATATTGGTCCACCTCAGCTAAATTATAGACACATCACTAATTCTCAATCTCCACGTATCTCATCAATGGTTATTCAGTTATAATATAACTATCTTATAATTGTTCTGTTTTGTGAATAAGAACTATATTATTCCGAAAGTTCATGTGCCAAAGCACCTTCGTCGCTATTGTAAAACTTCCTCCTTCGTAATCGTTTTTCTCCTTAATCCGAAGGTTATTTTAAAATACATTCGTTTTAAATATTTTTTTTAACGGCTGGTGTGTTGGTTATCGGAAGGACGGGGGAGGGAGGGTTTGACTGGAGGGAGGAATTAGGGAATAGTAAATTAATGTAAAAAGAAAGGGATTAAAAGTGTACGTGGTGGAATTGAAGAGGATTGATGTATATAAAAAACTGGAGGATAAAAGAAGGAATAAAAAAGGTGAGGTGCAGTGGAGTGCAGTGCAGGGTGTGTAGTGTACACCTAAAGGCAGGACATGCATGTGTGCAGGGAGGCATGCATATTGCATAGATAGATCCGATGGATGGTGGTCTTTCACGACCAACAGACGGCGGAGCACACTTCAATTCCCCGTCTGCCTTATTTTCTGGGAACTATATCTCTTTTCCCTCACCACCACTTTCTTTTCTTCAACTTTTTATTTTCCTAATTAATATAATTAAGATCAATTTCTTCCTGTTTGAATATTTTAAATCCTATATATATTAACCACATAAAATTAAAACAATTAAAAATTATGATTTAGTATCTTTAAATTGTTGATTCAAAATAATAAATTTAAATCAAATATTAGCCGTTTAGCAAACCGACTAATCATAGGACGATCACCGGTTTTGTGGATAGTCTACAGTTGTCGCACATGAACCTACATGGCCTCAAATAGATATATTTTTTTGCTCTTAGGATTCGAACCCAGTACTTTCAACAAATTTCACCCAATGAAACCAAGTCTTTACCATAAGTCACTACTTTTGTGGTTTTTAACCATCTTTTTTAACTTTAATATTGATATACAACCTCATTTTTTACTGTTGACTCAACAATTTTTTTGTGTGTCATATTTTTTTATTGGCTTTTATGTTAAAAGTTCTATAAGGTTCTTAGAGATCCCACCACTATAAAGGATATGGTTATAGAAAGTATCACTTCATATGCAGTGCAACAGAAAGTATCGTTCTTAAATAATAATTTTAAATTTTTTGATGATAATATTTTAATTAACATTTAAAAATGATATATACACATTTCATACACATTCACATATTATAACTCTTTAAAAATAATGTGAATGTACATTTGCATGATGCATGATTTCATTTACTTAGAATTTGTGAATGTATATAAAGTTATATATAATATTTGTAATGTTGGTTAAAACATGTTTAATTTTAAGTTCTTTAAGGATCATATCTTTTTATCTAGGGTTAATATCGAAAAAACCCCATAAACTTTTCTTAGTTTTGTGACTAAGTCTCTAAACATTCTTTTTGATTGTTTAAGTCTCTTAACTATTTTTGTCTTATTCAAAAAACTCACTATTTTTACATGTTTTAGCGATTAAGTCCCTAAACTTTGTGTTTTATTGGTTGTGTTTTACCAACACATCCGGTAGCCGGTCAAAAATATATCATTTTGAATAATACAAAAATATTTTAGGGATTTAAACAATCGGAATAAAAGTTTAGGGACTTAATCGCGAAACTGAGAGAAGTTTATAGGGTTTTTTCAATATTAACCCTTTTATCTATTCAATATTAACCCTTTTATCTATTTAGTCGCAAAATTGAGAGAAGTTTGCACACATGGCGCAGAATGACACCCATGTGGAATATGTTTAAATTCTTTTATTTATTTAAATTTGTTTATAATAAATGTTAATCAACATTGTACAAAAAAGAAAAAAAAATCAAATGAAGTGAACAAACCCAAATCCACACAAAGCCCAACAACGAAATCAAAGAAATGAATCCATTAACACTACGCATTCAATTACATGACCAAATCAACATGAACAAATGAACTAACATTCTGATTTTTAACACATACAGCCCAGAAATCATAAGCAAATGGATTTTAAAATTAAATTTCACAAACACAAAATCTAGAAATCGGGAAAAGGAGGTAGGAAGCTTTTAAAAGCTTTTGTTTTTAATAAGCTCTACTAAAAAATTAAAGTTTTGTTTAGAATGATAGATAGAGCTTTCATTATCTAAAAAATACGTTGTTTTATGAACGTTAGTAAAAGTAGCGTTTGAAACTCTGGAACTTTTAGTCAAACATATTTACATCTTACCCTACTATTAATCATAAACAACCATTTTTAATTAATATTAATGTCTTTTTACGTAATTTAATACTAAAAACTACAGCTACAACAATCTTTACCAAACACACTTATAAAATTAAAAAGCTCCGGCTCTTTTAAAAAGTTTCACCTCTCAAAGCTTCAGCTACTATTTCTTTTAAAAACACAAAGCTCCGGTTAGTTTTGCCAGAATTGTTTATAAGTTCAAAAACCTAATGCTAGAAAACCCTTATCAATCATACGTACATGAAATGAGAACACATAAAAACCTTCACTGTTTGAATATCAATGCTCAAATCTGGAGAACCTTCGATGCTCAAATTGGGATATGCCTTCAAACACGAAAACAAACCATAACACGAAACCCTCAATCGACTCTATAATCAAATATGGACCAATTGGAAGCAAACAAATGTCATTTGAATATGTAATCGAATCTATTGGAACACAATCAAACCCAAACTGAAGCAAGGAGGTCTTCGTCTTTTTTTTTTTTTTTTAAATTGATTTCAAGATCTTGAGGGTTTCTTGATGAAAAGATCCCGTGCTAGATGAATAGATCTTGTGGGTTTCTTGTGAAATCAATGGTGGTAGTCGTCTGGTCAATGTTAAAATCGATGTGTTACGAACCTCACTGGAGTAGGTAAGGTTGGAGCAGGGTACGTTGAGGAAGCAGGTGAAAAAAGTCAGTTAAGAGGAAGAAACCCAGAAGCACACATAAAGAAATCCAGAAATCTAGACAAGGAGAAATCCATAAACATACATAAGCAATCGACGAACAAAATCAAACAGTCGATTGAATCGATTTGAAAACCTAAAACGCGAAAGAAACCATTTGCAATCGATGAACACGAAAACCCTTAAAAGAAACACTTAAGTACTCACTCACACAATCGATTTCAAATTAACAATTGGTGTCAACCTTAAACCGATGTTCAAAAGCTGTTCAAATTAGGATCGGGCGGTTTCGGGCCGAACAATGAAAATCTCGTCCCCGTTTAAAAAAACTGTGGGTATTAAACGGGGATCCTCATCAGGTACGCGAGGAAACCCGCAGGGAATCGGGAAAACCCATTTATAAATCAATAATATGAAATTTAACGACATGCTTCATAATTTAAGCTTAAAATGTCAATGTGTTTAAAATTACAATACTAATATTAAACTAAATTCGTATCCCTATCAAATGATAACGAAAAAAACAATTTTTCAATAAATTATATATAAATAAATAAGTTCTTTAAATTATACATAATCATTTTTATGCATAATATATAAAATTATAAAAATATTCATCTTTTATATATAATATATATACAATATAAATAGCATGTTGTTATTAAAAGTAATTTGGGTATTCGGGATTTAAACGGGTTATGTAATCGGGTATACGGGGCGGGTATTATCAATACCATAATCGCCTCATCCCTCGTTTAACTTGATCGGGTTCGGGGAAACCCGCCCCAATTAGATCGGTTTTCGGTTTTCCCCGTTGGGTTTGGTTTTTTTTTTTTTTGGTCTATCCCTAGTTCAAATATAGAGAAAGAGGGGGGGCCACACGGGCTACGGCCCAGGGCATGAAACATCGAGTGACATTGATTTTCGGTCCTATAAGTAATATATTAAACTTTCTTTTGCTATCCAATACTAATGTTTAAAAGATGTAAACGAACCAAATGAACACGAACGATGATATGTTTATGTTTGTTCGTTTAAATTTAACCGAACAAATAGGCGAACACGAACATAATGAACACAATATTTAATAGTTAATGTTCGTTCGTTAAGGAATTTATATTGTATGTGTTTGTTTATGTTCATTCGTTTAACTCATAATCGAATGGTAAAACAATTGTTAAATGAACATAAACGAACGAAAATAAATGAACATTTAAACGAACACAAACGAACGAACATAAATAAACAATTAAACATATTAAAAAACAAACGAACATAAACTGGACAAACGAAGCTTGTGTTCATGTTTGTTTATTTAATTAAACGAACACAAATTTGTGTTCATGCTCGTTTCTTCGTTCGTTAATTAAAGGAAAGAACGTAAACGAACTTCCCGCTGAACGGTTCGCGATCAAACAACAAAAATTTTGTTACTTTTCAATCGAATAATTCTTGTTTAATTTTCAATTCATATAACACAAAAAGTGATCAAACCCATAAAAATAGTATGTTGTATTTTTAAATTTTTTAAAAGGGCATCATTCTTTTATCTTGCCCTGGGCATGAATATGTTCAGGACCGGCCCTGGAAATAAGAATATAATAGGAGATTGGTTGATCTTGTGAGACAAAAATATATTTTTTATGTGGATATGTCATGAAATAAATGGAAGACATGAGACATGAGATTTTTGATATACTCTCCTAATAAATCATCATAGAATGAAATGAATGGTTCTCATTTAACACTTGATATAAAGCTAGATCTATAATTAAATCCATGTTTCACGAATGTTTTTGGATGTATGTCCAGAAAATGACTATTGTAACTCGAAAAATCATTATCAAATATCAAATAATTTTTAACTGTCATAATTCACCAAAAAATAGTCCCATGATTAATACAACAGCAAAAAATCTACTTAAACAAATTGTCATACTTCAATTTTTTCCGTCAAATAAATTGTCATAAATTAGAGTTATATGTTATAATTAGGACAATACATATTTGTACACTTCTACTATTATCTGTTCATTATCAAATTCCCACGATAGTTGAAGGAATTTGAGTTTGGGACAATACATGTTTGTACACTTCACTAATGATCAGATGCACATGTATACCAACTGTCATAAACATGACTCTTCAACATCATTTGCGTTATTTAGAACTCTTTCTAAGTCAGCTTAACTTGGGTCTTCAACGATGAAGACAACAATGAAGTCGAATGGTGAAAGCTAGGTGATATTCTAAAAGAACCGTTGTTGATTGTAAGAAAACTTTATAAGAATTCTTACAAGGAAACTTTGAAACTTTTGGAGGTGATTTGTAAAATGAAGACACTTCCGTGTCTATCTATAATAATAACATAGTAAATATATTTATTTTTCGTGAAGCCACGTGTCATCAACAGTTAAACTCGTTAATAAATGATAAATTCAATGCGTTGTGTGTGGTTGCAGGCACGACCCTTGTTCAACGATTAAAGGAAATTTGCATCATTACTAGATCCAAGGCTTGAAGGTCAGTTTCTAATGAGGGGACTCTACCAGGTTCTAGCCATAGCATCCATGTGTATCCAAGAACATGCTGTTGCACGACCTCTGATAAGAGACATGGTCACTGCCTTAACTTCTCTTGCAAACCATACGTATGACCCAAATGCAGCCACTGGTCACACCAAACAGATACAACAACGGGGACAAAATTGAAAGGATTTCAAAGAACGAAGAAGGTGGGGGATCGAGGCGTAGTAGATGGGATCTAGAAGGATTAGAGAAGGGAGACTCGCCTAGAGAAACACCCAAGATACCCAATCGGGATCTTGATAGAGAACGTGCTGTTACAGAGTCGAGAATGTGGGTAGAAAAAAGACAGACAAAGTGCACAAGGAAGTTTTGATGGCTAGCAGACGAGGATTCGTAAGTTATTCAGGCATTTTGATACCTGTAACCTCATGTTTCTTGAGTTTAAACCTTTTTCGTGGGATGTAAGAATGGTTCCAGTTTTCGTTTTTATTCTTTTGGAAACAAAATTTAGGAAAAGCTCCAAGAATGAGTGTATAGTAAACAATGAGAAGGATGGAAAAACTGTGACATTTATGGTTAATTTTACTACACAAAGAGGGCATTTTAGTGATTTGTTGCTTTTATTCTCTAACATATTTGGTAATGGTAAATCTTTTTTTCTTCCGGTCTTTAAATTGGGTAATATGAAAGTATGAGGTCTACTAAAATATATTGTCTTCATAAACATATAATTTTTTTGAAAAAAAAAAAGAAGAGAAAGATATGTTTAAGATTACATGGTACCATTATGTTACACCCCTTTTAATGTTAAGTAATTAGCAACACGGTGTTCATTTACAAAAGTTTGTATCATTTGAGAACATAGGTGACAGGTCACGGGTTCGACTCCCGTCGGAAGCAAGTTGATATTTAGGTGGTGAAAGTAAGTGTTGTCGTAAAGGAGTAGTATAGGAGTAGGAGTATGATAGTTTGCCGTTCAAAAAAATTTGAGAACATACTTTGATAACTTATAAAATTTTAATGAGATTATTATTACATAGTATTATTAACCAATTAAACTTTTATTATTTTTCCAATATGTAGGTCGCACCACATACACGATTTTTTAATATTGTAGTATTTTTATATTGTATTTTATGTAAATTAATTTATATGATTTTAGTTTTTCTTCTTGTTTATGACTTTTTACTTTTATTTTTATTTACTTATTTTGATCTTTTGTGTTCCTTTTGTTTTACTTGTATTTTTTTTTTCATTTTTCAAATAACTCTATTTTAATAAGTATTTTTCTTACTTTTTATGACATTTTTGTTTACTGTTTGTTTTTAGCTTTATATATTGAAATAAAAGAAAATAATTTAAACAAAAATGTTTAACCATGAATCCATCTATTTTTCATGGGTTTCAAACCGCATGATACCATGATTGTTTTTTGTCATAAAAAATTAAAAATCATAGATGAAATATTAGTGAAACTAGATGTTAATCTTGTCGCAAGGCGCGCTAAAATACCTAGTTATAATTATTTGAGAAAATTATGTAAAAACCACCATATCTTTAATTTTTTTTTATTAAATCATTACATAAAAAATATTTTCATAAAGTCCATTAATCAGCACTCGATTCACCGTTTGGGAGATATTTTTCCAGATTTCTGTTTTTTTAATGGGTTAAGGTTTTACAATAGCAACCTACTTTTGAAAAAGTATCGATATTGTACGTCTACGTTTTTAATTGTCTATATGGTACGTGTACTTCAATTTTCTGTATCGATATGGTCATTCTACATAATAGAGCCCGGTTTTTACATACTAAACAGGGTTCTAATGTTATAAAAAATAGGGGTCTATTACAAATATGGTCATATCAGTATGAAAAATTGAAGTATAGGTACCATATCGACATTTAAAAACGTAAACGTATCATATAGATAAATCTTCAAAAGTTGGTTATTATTGCATGAATTTACCTCTTTTTTAATTAATTCCTTTTTGACGAATTCGTGTAAGAACATATCCACGGGTCATAGTCCATTAAATATGGACCACCTGCCACTTGGATGCCATGTGGCCTTTCTTTATAATTTTCACCTTTTTTTATTAAATACCAAAATAGTAATTCAAGAAAGAAGAATATGTTTTTTGCCGCAACCAATTCTGAGTAAAGTCAACAAGCAATCATTTACGTCTCCTTAATCGTAATGATCCGATCTCAAAAAATCTATTACATACGTAACGATTAAACATGGTAATTGACTTGAAAAGTTTTTACTTTTAAAATTTTATAATTATACATTTTTTATTGTTAATTTATCGGTTTACTTAAACTTTGCTTATTTTAAATATACATACATATTTATAAAATTTTTTTAAGTCTTTGTCAACGACCCAAAAAAATGATTTGCCCGGTTCTCGTTTTTGCTCCATGTGACCATCACCTTTGTGGTTTTTAATTTTCAAAATTTCATGTATATTTTCTAATGATGTGATATTTTTATGACATAAAAACGTTTAGTTGATACCATATAAAGTTATATTTGAAAAATAAATCAAGTTTGAATACTGAATTGAAAATCTACAAAATTATTATTGATAGAACGTATTTAATTTTGTTACGTGGGTGTTCGTTCTAGAAAAGCTTGACGGAACACAACTAACTCAATTAATTGAAAAGCTACACACAAAAAAAACACGAATGTAATTTAATTTCATGAGAGAGTAGAAGTTGAAAAAACATCAAGAATATTCCCGTAAATTCTGGTTGATCATGGATAAAGCCTTTAAATTCAGCTCCTCAACCTCTTCTCTAATCCCCCCTAAAATGGCTCTTAAAGCGGTTCATGTTACACGACTTCCTAATCTTGATCAACTTTCAGACCATCCTGCATTCAACATTCATCCTCCTCATCCTCATCTTCATCCTCATGGTGCTCTTAACAAACCACCACCTCGCCAGGAGTTCATGGTCATCGGACACAGGGGAACCGGAATGAATTTATTGCAGTCCTCTGATTCAAGAATGAAATCCATCAAAGAGAATTCCATCCTCGCTTTTAATACCGCCGGAATATTCAATCTCGATTTCATCGAATTTGATGTTCAGGTAGTTTCTATTCTTACAAGATTTCATTCATCTTTCCTTACGTATTCAATTAATAGATAGATCATAGATGTGTGTCTGAATTAATTGGGATGACTTGACGGTGATTCCATTTCCCGATCAAATCTGGTGTATCGGCTGCTAAAACGACTTTTGTCCATACGTTTACTAACCCACGTGTTTCGAAGATTGACGCTACAGGTTTCTTTAGCGTTTCGGTAGGGCTATACGGCCCACGAATTATATGACCCCATTTTTACTTCTTTCTTAAAGTCGCTTTCTGTTTCTTCTTTGATGTAGAATTCGATCGATTTTAAGGAGGAAATTTACTAGTTAAAACACAGTTTGATCATTACAGCTCATACCATATATGGATAGCGATTAGACATGAAACAGTCCCAAAACGAAACTATCAAATGTTACTAAAGTTGTATACTTCCAAAATTAAGATAAGAAAGAACATAAAAATACAACTCTGTATGTGATTTAAACCATAGATTCTGGGTTCAGGCGCATCAGACCCTAATCGAATCTCTAGTTCACAAACTCAGAACATGATTATCATATTGGTTGATTATTGTTAGTTTGAAGTATTCCTATATAATCTACAAAAATATCAGAGGGATGACTGCAATAATTATGTATAGGAGCATCTGCATGACTGCATCTGCCTTTGATTGTTGGAAAGAATAAGAAATTGAGTGAAAAGCATTGGTTTTTGTTATGTAACTTTGCTTAATCTGTTAGTTATGTGCTTTGGAATTGTTTAATATCATTCATTCAAGAGACTGATTAGTTTATTTGTTTGTTTGTTTGGTGTTTCTTTGAACATTTCTTGATCTAAGTTTTGGGTGATGGAAGAAAACTTAGACGAAAAAACCGTAAACAAAAAACCTCTTTTTGTAGGTCACCAAAGATGATTGCCCCATCATTTTCCATGACAACTTCATCTTCACCCAACACAAGGTCAGTTTACAACTTGATTAGATACTACGCCTTCTGTATAAGCCTACACGGACGGATATGTTCTTATATATGCTTCTGATTTGACTAAAGAGATGATACGATGCATATCCTAGCAGTAAAAAATACTTGAATTTTATGCCGTTTAATAGCAACTTCAATTTACGTAACCCATACGCTGCTTATATTATTAGGGTGTTTGATTTCAGGGTGTTATGATTGAGAAAAGAGTTACAGATTTGGATTTAGATGAGTTCCTTTCGTATGGACCTCAGAGGGAGCCTGATAAAGTAATGGTTTTTCATTCTGTGTTTCTTTCTTGCAAAGAGATTCCATGTTTGTAGTTATTTCGTTGATTTAATTGTGGTGAGTCTTGACAACATCAGGTGGGTAAACCTTTGTTCAGAAAAACAAAAGATGGAAGAATTTTCGAGTGGAAAGTTGAAAAGGATGATCATCTATGCACATTGGAAGAGGTGTTTCAAAAAGTAAACCATTCTAAGGGATTCAATATTGAGTTCAAGTTTGACGACAATATTGTCTACAAAGAGGACGAATTGGTTCATGCCATACAAGTTGTTCTTCGTGTATGCTTTTGTCCAATTGTTTTTCTCTAATGGTTTCTGTATCATCTTTGAAGTGCTGGCGTTTGATGGATTTCGGTTTCTCTTTTTGACAGGTTGTAACCAAGTATGCTAAAGACAGATCCATAATTTTTTCAAGTTTTCAGCCCGATGCAGCTCTTTTGATCCGAAAACTCCAAAAAACCTACCCGGTAAGTTGTGCTTTATATCATTTACCGAAATTGGATTTACTAGGAAAGAATTATCATTGTGTTAAGTATTTGCTGATTTGTAATTAATGTTATGATTAGGTATTCTTTCTCACAAACGGAGGGTCTGAAATATATACAGACATCAGGAGGAATTCAATAGATGAAGCAATGAAGCTGTGCTTATCGGGCGGCTTAAATGGAATCGTGTCTGAAGTGAGAGCCATCTTAAGAAATCCAGGAGTAATAAAAAGAATTAAAGATGCAAAACTCTCCCTAATAAGCTACGGACAGTTAAAGTAAGATCCTTTATTCTTGCAAAATACACAGAAAATAAAGAGCTTGAGTTGTCAGTCATATCATGTAATGAAACCTTCGTAAAATTTTCAGTAACGAACGAGAGGTGGTCTATGCACAACTTTTGATGGGCGTCAATGGGGTGATCGTTGACTTGGTTGAAAAGATCACCGAGGCAGTTGCTGAATTTGGCAAAACAGTTAAAAAAGAGAATACGGTAGACAAGGAAGAAGGCGACGAGATCAAGTATTCGCAGAATCAAATCTCGAAACTTATGAAGCTCATACCAGGTTTAGTACAGCCCTAATTAGAGATAGTTTAACATATGAAATTTAGGAAATTAGAACCCCATAAGATTGTGTATAAAGTTAATCAAGGTTACATAGAATAAGCTGCACCTTAGAATACATTTAAAAGAACCAATTAATTTGTAGTTAAATTTGTGTGTCAATGGAGATTCAGGCATCCTTTGTTTTGTACAATATTTGTAGTTAAAGTGTTGTCCCCATCACATTTATGGATCTTTAACAATTCCTTTTTAAGGATATCATCAATATTACAATGATGATGTATCTTCGGTCATATTAAACGCGTTATCCGCATCCATACTCTCTTCAACCACTTAACTTAAGAGGTGTTTGGCTCGCAAAACAAAATTTTGAATGACTTGGAATTTTAATATACAATATATATTAGTTGATTAGTTAAGGTCTAGAATCGTGTTCAATGGTAGGCAAATGTATGTAATGTGTGAAATGTTTGAATCTAAATTCATTTGCCAATAGATAGGATATTTTGATGCAATTTAAACGTATTTTTGTTTATTGTTTTTGTAATTCAAATTTAAACTTACATTATAAACATATTTTAATTCTTTCAAAATCCATTAATTGAGCCAAACACCCCTAAGAGGTGATGGATCTTCGATAATTACACATACATAATCAATAATAGCATATTACATCCTCATCTACCACTTGTAGCCAACCTTGATTTTCTTTTGCGTCCCATGTTGGAAAATTTAAAAGCTTCGATTAGTCAGGACGGGCCATTGAACCAACAAATTGGTACATATAATTTAAAATAATATAAATAATCCTAGAATAACAAATAAACTAATTCGATAGAATAAATCCGACTTTATTAACTTCATTGTAGAAAAATATCTTAAAAAAGTCATTTGAAATGAAAAGATTCCGTTTCATGATGACCAACAAAAGGTAATATATACTAATACAGAAACATCCATCGAAACATTTAATTAAATATTATAGTAGCTCATGGTTGACAAGGGCCCGTATGATAATACAAAGATCTTATATCTTCTTTTTTGGTTAGGGTGTGATAATCTATTTTTTTCTTTTTTAAGCCTATTTACGATTCAATTTAGTTTATTAGTTAATGGGTTTAAGTAACTAATCAATTCAGCTTTTACAACCCATATTAGTTTATTGAATTAATTGAGTATTTGGATTTTAATTTTAGCTTGTTATTATGTATTACTTATTTATGTATTATACTGTAATATTATTTTTTGATTTGACGTTATAAATTATTTTAAATCAAAATAAATTAAAAAATATTTATCAATATTTCAATATCACAAATTCAATAAATACATCAGTTTTATAAATAATTCTTTTTAATAAATATACACTACAAATCATGGTTATTGGTGAGCACCAAAAGGACCCAACGACCAATAGCACATACCGTCCCTGAAAGATCCTATATTTAACACC
The DNA here is from genome assembly GCA_020465985.1 of Centrapalus pauciflorus. Taxonomy (NCBI): domain Eukaryota; kingdom Viridiplantae; phylum Streptophyta; class Magnoliopsida; order Asterales; family Asteraceae; genus Centrapalus; species Centrapalus pauciflorus. The sequence goes on from JAANYP010007579.1 coordinate 1,291,135, forward strand.
TATGTTGTAATTCCATTCATCAAGTGGTTTTTATTGAGATCATATGTATGTATGTATCTCTGTGTGTGCGTGCGCACGCTTAGAAATTATAAAAATCTAAGACATTTTTATGCAAAAAAACCCTCAAGTTAAATCATTTTTTACAATTAAAATCCTCAACCGTCTTTGTTGCCATAAAGACCACAACCGAATAAACTTATAAAAGTAGTGATTTTCCTTTAAAAAAAATGTGAAATGCAACTTGCCTAACCGATTGCATTATGCTTCGGGCACCACCTGCTCCGCTAACCCTCTCAAGAACCAAAGCTTTCGGGCGAGACAAAAAATAAATCAACAATCGAAAGTCTAGCAGATCGAATTCAAAGCCCAAATCAACAACCCGACAATGAACAAATCAATAACGAAGAAATGCACTCAGATTGAAACTTCAAGCTTCGATTTCGGATTACATGTCTATACTATTAATATAAACTCAAATTGGAAATTAAATGAAGAAATGAACTTAGATAATTAGTGTTTGGTTTAACTTCTACTGTTTGCTATCACAATTATCAAATAATCAATTACTAAAATGTTTGGGTATGCATTTTAACTTTTAAAATACCAAATAATCAAATTATTAAGCAAATAAGCAACATTTTTTAGCTTTGGGAAAGTGTGATATGATTAATTCAAAACGCAAATAATCAATTATTGAGACGGTGTTTGGATTTACGTTTAAAAAATTACTGCAACGTTTTGAAAACTAATAATCAGATTAGTTGTAACAAAATGTGCTACTGGAAATTCAATGTTTAGTTTAACTTTTGTTGTTTGCTATCACAATTATTAAATACTCAGTTTTTAAAGTGTTTGGATTTACGTTTTAACTTGTAAAATGACCAAATAATCATTTATTAAACAAATAAGCTACATTTTTTAACTTATGAAAAAGTGTGTTATGATTAATTTTAACCGCAAATAATCATTTATTAATGAATGCAATCCAAACATTTTAAATCAATTATTTACGTTATTATAATGTAATCAGACCCGATGATGAGGGAGGGCAAAATGGGCCTCTGCCCAGGGCCCCAAAATCTAGAGGGCCACAAAAAATTTTTTAGGGTATGTTTATGTGTAATGTTTGTGAAACCAAAGTCCTATAAGTCACAACACAAATCCAAAGCCCAATAAGTCACCATCAGGTTGTATCATTTCATTCTTTCAACATTTTTTCTAATCGTTTTATAAACTTTTATGTCTTCTAGAATGAGAAAATACGAGTCTGGGTATGAAAAACGTAAAAAGAAAAAACGAATTGAAGAGCTTATTAAGTCTCAAAGTGGGGCTCTTGATAACTTTTTTAAAAATAAGGCGAGTGTTGATGATGCTAGTATTAATTTAAGTTTATAAGACCTCTTTTATAGTTATTGCACAGGGCTTCCGAAATCTAAGAGACGACCCTGAATGTAATAATTTAATAATCTTCATCATAACGCAAAACCAAACATCATTTAATGAATGCATTTCAAACACTTTAAACCAATAATTACGTAATATAATAGTCTATGTAATAACGTAAAACCAAACTACTACCTAAGTTCCTACATAATGTTTAGCAGGGAGATCTTCAAGTTGCGACGACTCCAAGCACCGAAGTTTGTTAAATATGCATGCACCTTTTCACCAACTACTTCTCTAATTCTTTTTTATACAAAATAAAGCCGTTACAAATATATTTTAGTAATTTTGTGATAATATTAATGATATCATTAGAATTTATAATTATATTTTTTCACAAAAGCCGAACAGTTTCATATTATTAAGCACCACAGTGTCGTCGCCTGGGAGAAAAAGATATTAGGTTTGTGGTATTATTTTAGAGGGTTTAACGGCGACAACTTTAGCAGGGACACAAACTTTAACGGTAACATCCAACGTGTTTTTTTATGTCGCTGCTAAAACTCCTGTCAGCGTTACTGGTTTCGCCACTAAATCTAGTTTTTCTTGTAGTAGTGAAGGGTTGATTGGGAAAATGAAAAACGCAAAGCCTTTTTTTTATTTCAATTATTTATTTTTATTTTTGATCTTCAATATGAAAGATACTGAAAAATGAAAGACATGAATTAATGATTTTGTCATTTATTTTCTTTTATTTAAAAGTTTACTGTATATGAGGTGATGATTCAATTCCGGTCCATATAAGCAAATAGGCCGAACGGATCAACGACCAAAAGATTAAATTCATATATAACATTGAATTTAGAAACATGATTTGTCTAATACATCGTTTTCTTGGATTTCATTTTAATTTTTTTAAAATACGTTCTAACTTAGTGTTTTTAAACTGGTCATCTTGACCCGTCCGACTCGTTAGGCTAAAATGACAAATTGATTGCAATTTTGCACCACCTGTTAGTTCTTGTGAATTATAACTCATGTTAAATCCATGTATAATCCTTGTGATCACGGAGCAGCACATGTTACATGTTTATCTGGAGTTAATTTTGTACACAAGTCATGCCATATATGAACACACAAATGAATATGTGTTTTGTGTTTTTAAAACAACGTTTTGGAATTTGGATTTAATATGGATAAGTATAGTGGAATTCAATGTGAGTTGTAGCCACTATCATATTAAAAGCACATTTAATTCCGATTGTTTACTAAATAGATCTTGATTTTTTAACCGGGGTTAAAAAAAAAAGCTACTTGTTATCTAAAAAAATAATAAAAAAACATAATTTACAAAAACATCCAAAGTGAGAGACTTTTATAGGAGCCTTATTTGATACAATGACTTAATCGAATACCTTTTAAAATACATTGTTTGTTTGCATAATTTTCCTAAATATATATGATTCAATATTGAATTATTCGATATATAATTTCGTTAATATATATATATATATATATATATATATATATATATATATATATATATATATATATATATATATATATAATAAGTTTGATAAACTAAGATGATGTAATTATTAATTTATGTTGTTTTGTATGTCAAATCTTAACATAAGTATATTCAGCAAACTCACTAAAATACACTACTGTAATTATATTCAAAATAATCAACTTAAAGATAGAATTATTATTTTGTCAAAATATCAAACTAACTTAATAAGAAAAACTAATTATAATTTTCTAAAAACGGAAGTAAAAAGAATTTTGTGATCTAATAATAAACAAATAGGAGGTGAAATTGGTTGGTTTTTAGTTTACCAAAATACCCTGGCCACCGTCCAAGAATTTCTTGTTGGAGAGGCTAATTAATTGGGAAAAGAAGGGGCCTAGAGTAGAGAGTATGCATACAATACATATATAAAAATTAAAAATATGACCACAAGGAAAAGGAATCCATTGTCTTTGCTTGCAAACTTGGAGAAATTGACATGCATGCCCTTCTCCTTCCATTAAAACTTAGGTGGTGTTTGGTTTGAAGGATTTAAACAACTCATATAGGATTTGGATTTAGAAATCCTTCATTATCATGTTTGGATACAATATTAAAAGAAAGGATTTAGCTCATTTAGGATTTTAAATTCTCCACTTCTCCACCTTTCATAATCCATCCATACCCCTAAACATTTTAAAAACCTATCATTTTAAAATCCATCATTTTAAATTCATTCAATCCAAACACCACCTTAAAAGTTAATACTACACTCATGCAGTGATTGTTTATTTAAATCTTAGTCGAATTAATTAAAAGGCTTGTTTAAGAGTTAAATCACCACTTAATAATTTCATTTATCACTAAACAAACAGGTCTTCACTCTAATTCTAATTCCTTTTTGTTTATTTTCACAATATTTATAATATCATGTATATATGATTACCAAGTTAGCAATTTATATAATGGCTTAATCCCAAGAATACAAACATTCAATTACTTTATCCATCAAAAATTTAAAATAGCCAAAATCACAACCTTTTGTTTTCTTTTGTTATCATCTAAACTCTAAAGAGTAGCAAAATTTCTATCTAATAATTTGTTACGGGTATAAAGAATCCCTTTTCATACTTATAAAAATGGGTTGTCAAACAATTAAACAATGATTTGATGTGGATTTGACTATATTTTTGACGAGATTAAAGGACTGTGTTTGACTCCTAAAATAAAATTTGAATTCAATTTACATGTACTACATTACTTTGCCGGTATATGTAGAATGATATTTAAGTTCAATTATATAAGTTACGAAATTTTATTATGTTAAATTTTTTGTTTCCAAACACAACATAAGTAAATCTAACTTCATTCAAAATTTATTTTATGAGTCAAACAGAGCCTAAAGCGGCGTTTGGTTTGTAGAATTTTTACTCCATGAATAAAATCTGTCAAAAGAATGAAATTTTGGAAAGAATGAAATCTGTCAAAATCCAAATATTATAGCTTGTTTAGTTGGCTAGAAAGGAATATATTTGAGATTTAATTCTTTTATAGTATTCTATTTGGTTTATAAATCTAATAAATGAATGGAAGTATAATTAGAACAAATGATCAAAAAATATCTTTCATAAAACTAAATTTATAAGTCCATCTATAAAAATAAACAAACTATTCTCTTTTTACATAGAAAGCTTATTGTAAAGTTTTTCACAAGTTTTCTATTAAAAATAAACGATTGTCTATCATGTTTTATATCTAAACTTTTTTCGTAAAACCAATATGTTTGATTTAACCCAGCTGGGAGACACATATTTGTTAGAGGCCGCAACATACTTATTTTTCAATATTAAAATCACTAGATGTTTGTAATAAATGTTTAAAGAGAATTTAACTATTTTCATTTCAAATTTTATGAAATAGCGTATATGGAAAATATGTTATATTTTCAAATAAGCATAATAAATCAAACATTAATGAGGGTAATAATACGTATTTTATTATATTAAATTTTGGAAATATTTGTTTACATGACAAACATAAAGTTTAAATAAGAAATTACATTACTTGTACTCAAGTCTTAAGAATACAATTAACATATGATAAATATTTCAATGAAGTTAAGAAATTGACATAATATAAACAAAATAAATCATAGACAATTTCAAGTCATAATCAAAGTTAATGATACCTACCGTAATTCATTATAAAATACAGTTTTAATTAAAAAAAAAAACTTACTAAAATTTAAATGCTACTAAATTTTGTTGTTTGTAATGATATTTTATGAATGATATACATTATAAAAAATTTTAGGGTCCACCGCTGTAAATAGAAACTTATTTATGCGTTTTTAGAATTTATAGCAACATTATGTATTTTTTTTTATCACTAATAGCATTAATTTTTGTATTTTTTTTAATCATTTATAGCAAAACTAAAAAAATTGTTGCTATAACTGATGAAAAGAATACAAAAATTAATGTTATTAAGGATACAAAATACAATAGTTGATGTTATTCATATGAAAATATAAAAGTTGATGCTATAATTAGTGATAAAAAAATAAATAATTTGCTATAAATGATTAAAAAAACCTTAAAAATTGTTATTATTATTAGTAATTGACCAATATTGTTATTTAAAAATAAAATGGATGAATATTTTAATTATTTTATGATTTATACGAAGTTATTGAATTATAAAAATCTAATAAAGGAATTTTATAACTATGTTGTGTTATAAAATGTATTACACGTTTACAATAGCTTTTATCAACAAATATTGGTTTGATCACACGTTGCAACATGCGGGTATGAAAAACTCGTTATCATAATTCCAAATTTACATTTGAGGGAAAATAGTGAATTTGACCCATAGTTTTACTATAACTTATTACTTTAGTGTATGACTTGTTGTTTGATTTGGGTTGAAGCTAAAACGAGTTTTTGAGACATGTAAGTTTGACAATAATCAAGATCCGGATGTTATTGAGGGGGTCAAGGGATTGCGCCCCCTTATGAGTTCCTAGGGGCAAAAGGTCCAAGAGGAAGAGTCCCAGACGTTGGTTTTAATGCTGATTCTTGGTGTTAAAGTTGAACCGTGCAATCATTGTTGTTATGTAGTCTTGTTGTTGCTATGCAGCTTTATCTGTGACATTTTGTGGCAGTTTTAATTGCTAATTGGCGGCTGTCTGAAAAGTTGACTAATCTTATACACTTAGAATTCGTATCGAACTTTATATATACAAACGATAAATAATTTGGATTCGGTGTATTATTTGATAACAAAATTTAAATACCAGTTAGTTCAAATTATTGTTATCGGAAAGTAAATTATCATGATCTCAATAGTTTTGATTTCCTATTTCGTACCAGTTTTTCTAACATAACTAACTTTGGGATCTTATTGTTAAAATGGACGTAAACAAGAAAAACATATATGATTTACATAACTTTGTGAATGATTTTTATTTGACTATTGATGATAATAAAACATCTACATGACAATTACTAACTTAAGCCAATGAAGCCCTCGAATATAATCATAAGCCGCTTTAATATTGTTAGTTTTTTCTTCTTAGCTGAATTCATAACCTGTTTTAACTTATTCATTTCTTGTGGTTACTCAAATTTAATTAGAGATGCTAAATACACCTACTTTAGTACGTGAAATGGGTGTCTAAGAATATGGTTATAAGTGTGTAATACAATCAAGTTGGAACTTGAAATTGCTAAAATTTCTAGAGGTATACTATCGAAAAAGCCACATATATCAATTTTCAAAATTTTGTTGACCAAAGTTGGTTTGCAAAAAGGATAAAGGATTTGTATACACTAAGCATAATACAATATACCAAGATTAATATAGATGTGAATAAACTAGTAATCTTGTATACCAATGAATATATATTAAAGAATTACCTTCATTATGTTAGTCGTGGTATTGGTTGGCAAGGATTCCTAGACGATATGATGATACGTATAATATATAGAAGGATTTCTTGTTGAAATTGTATTACAGATTCACAGAACTATTAACAGTTTTTTTCACATCTATGATTACTATTAAAAGAATTAACAATCTTAAATGTCAAGCGAATGCAAATGAGAATAATTCACGATCTAATATTTCTCAATTTAACAATAATCCACTATCTTCCCAATATTGAACGATTAGCAGAAAACACGTGACTTTAACATAGCAACATAATCTAACAAATTTTTATTTATTAATAGTTCTATTATTCACAATTAACTTTAAAGTTATAACCTACACTGAGTATCAATGTTTACGATTAATCGAATAACTAAAAACTAAGTGTGCTAGCTTATAGCTTATAGACGATATAGACAGGGGTAGGTAACTTGGGCTACTGTCCTCGGACTCAACAGCCAATGGGGCCAAAAAAAATTCCTTATTATACATTGGCTAATACTAGTAGATTATTGTTTTGCTAGTTATTTGATTGTGATATTTACATACATATTTATGTGGTTGTTTCCTTTAATATTTATCTGTTATATATACATACATGTTTAGAGAGCTATTTATAAGGGCTCGTTTGTTTTTTAAATGATTAGACGTCTAATGTCTTATTATATCTGTTTAATAAAGAGATGATGTTAAGTTTCTATTGACCAAATTAGAGATTAGAGACAATTAAGATATTAGACATTAAATTAAACAAGGCCTAAGTTTTTATACTTGGCTCCAAAAATGATAGGAACAGTTCTGAATATAGACTCTAGTTATATGAAAGTTTAGCAATAGTTATTAAACTTCATCCAACAAAGCACGTTATCATAATAATATATTTAGGTAACATTTGGTTATTATTAAAAAAAATAAATGCTATACTATATGTCTATATATGTCTATGTCTATATAAATATGAAAGAAGCATGATATAAGAATGAATATGATTCTTATTCACTGAAGATTCCTCTTTTTGTGGATTATATTTACAATTTTATATATTCATGAATCCTGATACGTACTTTTTTAAAATAAAAGTCAACCTTATTTAGGCAATTCATAGATCTTTTAATTTATTGTCTTTTCGAATTTGCATTTGTGTCCTTACGGTGCATGGACACACAAGTTTCATGATTTTCTATGTTTTAAACCCATGATTTACACTGAATGTGTATAGATGTTGTTAGTAAAACATATAAACATACTTATCAAACAAGTAAACACATTTCATTATAAACCAACTAATGAAATGTGTTGTAGCGTTTTAGAAACTAATAATCAGATAATAGTCGGAAGAAAAAATGTTGCCGGAAATATAGTGTTTGGTTTAGCTTCTGCTTTTTGCTATCGTAATTATCAAATAATCAATTTTTAAAGTGTTTGGATTTGCATTTTAACTTGTAAAATGGTCAAATAATCACTTATTAAGCAAATAATCCTACATAAATAATTGGTTTTAAGTGTTTGGATTGCATACGTGAATAAGTGATTATTTGCGTTAATTGTTAATCCTACATTTTTTTAACTTATGAAAAAGTGTGGTAGGATTAACAATTGATGCAAATAATCACTTATTAACGTATGCAATCCAAACACTTTAAACCAATTATTTATGTTATTGTAACGTAATAAGCTAATAATCTCGTTTATAACGCAAAACCAAACACCCTCTAAGGTGTGAGAATTCTGATCCATTCAAGCAACCGGGTGATGACCAAAAAACAAAATTTTAAAAAAATTTTGAAATGCTTTTAAAAAAAGTGTTTATACATCACATTCTAGAATTTTATTTTTTAAAAAAGAATATGTTCTAGTTTTCTTTTTTACTAGAGGGTCCAATTCCTTCTGTTTGATTCGTTGGATCGAAATTATCACCCCAACAACTAAGTACTTTGATATTTTATTTTTGTGAAAAAACATAAAAATGATAGACCAAATTCGACTTAATGGATCAATTTGGACCGCCTAACCGAATCGACCCCAGACCAGCCGCATGATGGATCACATGATCGTGATGCACCACCTCCCTGTGTGATGCCCAATCCTCGACCCCGGATTGGTCGCATGATACATTGACAATTTCACTTTTAATTGTTAGAACCTTTAGTAAATAAGTTGACAAAATTACTTTAAGTATTAATTTACTGTTAAAAAGATCAATCATTTTAGATCATATAATTAAGGAGATGATCGGAATCTGATAAAATTTACCTAACTATTTATAGATGTAGAAAATCATTCTGGGACAAATTAAAAAGGAATGGTGAACAAATAATTTGAAACGGAAAGAGTAACATTTAGCTGTTGCATTTGACGCAAGCAACCTTTTACTTTTTTAAAAATCATAAATTATTTGTTAATGAAATCATTAAAAAAATATTTTATTTGAACAAAAACTTTTAAAATACTAAGAAAGTTCTAACGAGATGTTAGAGGCATAGAAAACAAAAAAGAAAATCATTAAAAGATATGTTTTTAAATCAAACAAACTGATGATAATTAAAATAAAAAATAAAGAAATATTATAAAGCTGAGTTAAATAAAAATCAGAGGGACCTGGTCGGTCATCTACTACATGTTAGTAAGTTTTGGTTTATGGATTTGTTGCTGAAACGTTTCCTTGTTTTCCCAAAGTAAATAAAAAGCACATGTTTGATGTTCCGTTCACTTTTTCTCTTCCATTCTCAACTTTATTGCTTCCCTTTTCCATTACTTAACACGTATGCAATCCATTTACATTTTACACATCTCAAAAAAGGTGAACCACAACACAAATCCCATTTCTTGAATACCATTCTTTTTATATTACTTTATTATTATTTAATTTAATTAGTTGTAATTATGTAAGAAGACAAAAACAAACAAAGCAAATGGCATGTGATAATATTTCCAATAACTTATGTTTATATACTGTCATATTCATAAAAATCCGAATCCAAGCATCTGAATTAAAAATCCAAAATTTCGATCCGAAACTACCTAGTACTTCTGATATCCAAATTTTCGGATTTCGATAGTGAAATTCCAAATTTTTTGATATTTGAATATCCGAAAATCCAAATAAAAATATATTCTTTTTATGAAATTTTTTATATCTCAGTATTTATTATTCACAAAATATTGAGTGTTCATTTTTATTCTAGTATATATTTTTCAATTTTATCTTGATATTATAAATCTATTAACTATTATTTTATATATTTTAGTTTTTTAATTTTTTTATTAGTTGTTTTGACTAAATTAATTCCAGATACATTTAGTTTGTGATATGTTTATCTTTAATATGTTTCTGGATATATAAATTTGTATTTTAGATACTTAAATATTTGATTTATTTTTTAAAAAAATTAAGAAATATGGATTTTCAGATATTCGGATAATCTGACATCCGAATCCAAATATTCAAATTCAGATAGCAAAAATCATTATACAAAATTTCAGATATCCAAAAATTTTGATAGTTTGAGTTTGGATAGCAAACATTACTATCCAAAATTTTGTATATCAAAAAATTCGAATATAAAACATTTAATTATAGTCATAAATGCTCTATATTTGAGAAAAACTTTTAACTTGTATGTATGAAAACTAATAATTTATTCATGTAATACGACTATATAGTTTGATAATATTTATACGAGATTCTTTGTCATGATATATATTTTCAATTTTGTGTGATATATTCAATAAACTTTGTAAAATTAATCCAAAATATGTGTTTGACAACTATATATTTATAAATTTTCGTTATATATCTAATAACCAATTTACGATTAATAATAGAACAAGATTAAAATCGATAACCACAATTGATCAAGGATGATATAATGGATGTCTTAAACTTGTTTATATACAAAGTGGATATTTTAATTATTTGACCTTATATTTTTTTTTTTGAACGGCTGGTGTGGTGGTTATCGTCTAGGCCCAAGTGCCGACAGATCCTGGTTCGATCCCCACCACAATCTCCTAGTTAGATTAAAATCTCCATAGTTAGATTAGTTCACCTGAAGGGAAAAACCCCAAAATCCGCCTCTAATGAGGATCGAACCTGGGTAACAACCCTCCCCAAGCCCCTTATGGAAACTTGGTGGCCACCAAGGCAAGCCCTGATGGTTATTTGACCTTATATGACTTATAATATATTATACTGATAAGTTTTGTTCTTAAAAATATATAATTTGACCAACAATAGAACTTATATTTTTTTAGAAAAACAAAATTAAAAAAATTTATTGTTTGGAGCAATTTTAAATGATAAATATATTACAATAAATGAGAATGTTTTAAGTATATTATTTACTGAAATGTATAAAGATAAGAATGTCAAATTAAATGATAATAATAATGGTAGAATTCATAGCTATTATGTGTTAAATGAGAAGAAATAGTATAAAAAGATTGTTTGTGTATGTGGGTGGGGACGTGACGTGGGGTGGAGGAATGAGTGAAGCCCCTTATAAAAATTTAAACATTCATCACAACCCATATATGAATTAAATTTCATCCGATACACAAATTAGATTCTCATCTACATCCCTAACTAATACCTATAACTATCTTCTACCATCACCATCAATCATACTAATCACTAAATTTTAAATTAAAATTCCTTCGAATTACATTCCGTGAACCAAACGCCACGTTACTGAATAAAGTAGCCAATTACAAAAATAAGGTTATTACAATAATAATAATAATAATAATAATAATAATAATAATCTATATATCTATATATATATACTAATAAAGCAAAACAACTATTGTCACGTGTCGTTTTCATAGCTCTCCTAAATTTATTTTTCCCGCCCGTTTTTACTTATATAACTCACTCTCTCAATTAATGAGAATTTATTTAAAACTATTTAGAATATTTTATGAAAACTAATATAATTAAATGATTTTAAATACTTTCTAATTTAACCTCTATCTCTACCTTGAATATTTTATCTACAATTATCTAATTGAATTATAAAAACTTTATTGTTTGTTAAAACTTTTAACTAACTCTGTTTTTATTTTTAAGATTAACGTTAATATTAATTTAAAATTATGTTACCAATCGATTTAAGATTTTATTCATTATCAATTGAATCAAAAATCTTTAACATAGAACGTGATTTACCTTATTTATCGGTAAAAACTAAAACACATGTAATTATGAAAGGAATAACAACATGATAATCTTCACAAAAATAATATTTTCTAAACATTGTTTTCAAATTTATAAACAAATATATTATAAAATTGATTTAGTTTTTATTATTATATATTAATATTTTTTATAATAATATTTTTATTTCTTATATTAAAAAACATTTATTACATATACCCATGTATTACATGGGTTAATAACTAGTAATAAGTAATCTTAAATGTATTAATAGAATGGAAAATTAAAAAAAGGTTTAATATGAAATAACAAACATGTTTTTCACGTTTTTGTAGTTTAGTCGCTCCATGTTTTTTACCAATAAAATCCTTAAGTAATATATTTGTTTTGTGATTTTTGGAATTTTTCTATAATTTTTCAAAAGAGTCTTCAAGTTTGTGGACTTTTCAGACAAGTAATGAAAATATGTTGGTTTTTTTGTGGAAAAAGTCAAGGTTGATTATGAAAAAAACAAATCTTTTCCGAAAACCGGATTAAAAACAATAACTTGGGGACTTTCTTAGAAAAAAAATAACATGGATGGACTCAATCGCAAAAAAAAAAAAAAAACATGATTTATGTAATTTACTCTAAATTATAGTGTCTAAGAATTTTTTTTTTAAGTAGTGATTTTGTTGTAAGATCTTATGATTCCGATTCGATTCTATAATATTAAATTTGCAAAGATAAAAACGATTTTAGGTAAGATCTGTATCTTGAAAACCTTGAGTATAACAACTTATTTGATAATTTATCAATAATAAGTATAATTTTCTATATTTTAATGATAATAAGAACTCATTTTAAAATTTACAGGTGATAACAATTTTTTTATATTTTTTATCAACTATAGCAACTAGTCGGTTACTTACATGTCTTGTCTGTTTTAGAAGAACGTGGATCATCATTCGATGATAATATCCATGCCATATATTAAATATCAGTAAATGTTAACGTTAAATTAGCCCAAAAAATAGAAATTTTAGTATCAGATGATTTTTGTTTTTACAATTAATGCTCATCAGGACCGTAATTTGTCATCGAAACCGAATGTGTATAAAAATTGGGTTCTAGTTAACCTAAAAATTTAAGGGGCTAATCACAAAAGATAGCAACTACTTTTTGCATTTTTATCGTTTATAATAACATATTTTAATTTTTATCATTAATAATATCAACTTTTGTATTTTTTTTCGTGCATGGAAAGTTTTTACCTACTTTTCTTGAAAATAAATAGCAATAACTTTTTATATTTTTATCAATAACAACAATAAGTTTAAAATCTAACCAAATACTGCAAATATTTAACAACTCAAGAGTCTTGAAGATTTTTCAACTAAAATCACAAATTTAATCAAGAATTTTCAACTAAAATATTAAACTAACTGCACACCATTAGAATTCCATTTAATCGATTAAGAATCTTCAAGTAAAATCAAAAATTTGATTCGAATAAGATAATATCCAATAACTAACAAGATCCAAAATTGTTTGAGTCCTCAAACAAGAATCAGATCCAAAATAATATACCAAATCGACCCAAACAATAATCAGAGAAGATATACAGAAAACGAAATTGGATTTCAATCTAATCCTTGAGTAATGAAACTTTAGATCTGATATTGATCTAACTTTTTAACACAAAAATTGATCTAACCTTCTACACTAAACCTTTATAACCGTAATCGAGATTTATCGTTGGTTTATCTGGTATGTCATCATCTTTGGTTTCATCATTAATTTGAGTTGTGTATCTAGCTTCATCATCGACTTTAGTTGCGAGGTTGGCTTTATCGTGGATTTTAGTTGTGTATTTGGATTCATTATGGAAGGAGAGTAGTTAAATGTTTTATGTTACGAGATTTTGTGTCAAATTCTTGCTTTATGTTTTAGATTTTGTATTCCTAGTTCTTGTTTCAAATTTCAAAATTTGGTTTGATGTAGACGAATGAGTAATGGTGTCGTCAAGAGATAAAGAAGTGGTAAATAGAGAAGGAAGAGAGAAAAAGAGTCTCCTCAAAAAAAAAAAAATAACGACGCTTAACTATAAGGCTATTTCTTGTTTGGTTATGGGTGAGTAGGTGACATGCTATACTGGGTTTTTATGTCACCCATTACTATAAGCATTATAAGAATACAAAAGTTGATTATATTTATGATAAATATTAAAAAAAAAATATTTTTATAAACGATAAAAATATAAAAGGTTGTTCCTTTTTTTATGATCAGCCCAAATTAAACGGCCAAAAGTGTTTTTAATTTCTGGTTTTGTAACATTTGAATATCCCTACTATTATTTTTTTTAAACAAAACATTCATTGTTATTAGGGTTTATTATGAAAAAATCAAAATGTTTTCATGTTTTTTTACGTTTTCGTCCATCCATGTTATTTTTTTTCTATAAAAGTCCTCAAGTTATTCTTTTCTTTTTGGTTTAGTGAAATTTGGACATTAGAACTCGGTTTTTTAGTTTTTTTAAACCGTGTTCACATATTATAATCGGGGTTTAACGTCCAAAAATTCACTAAACCAAAAAGAAAAGAATAACTTAAGGTTTTTTATGGAAAAAAAATAACATGAAGGGACGAAAACGTAAAAAACGTGAAAACATGTTGGTTTTTTTTCATAATAAACCATTGTTATTATTAGAAAAACATAAATAATTGTTGAGAAGATCACGAAAACGTTGAGGTTTTGTAAAACAAAAAAGAAACGGTGGTGATAAAATATTATATGCGTCAAAAGAGATTGAGTCCGGTTCACGCAAAAGGCAAAACACACATTCGTCCTGCTTCCCAACTCATTATATAAACACCCCTTGCTTTCTTTTCTTCTTACATACCTTTTTCTTCAAATCTTTTCTTTCTTTCTTTTATAATAATAATAATAATAATAATAATAATAATTCAGGTTGAGGTTGAGGTTGAGGTTGAGGTCGGTCAGCTGGCTTTTCAAGAACCCTAACTCCTGGAAACATGAACAATGATATCCTCCTGAGGTTGGCCCCTGGATTCAGATTCCAACCGACCGACGAAGAGCTGGTCCTACACTACTTGATGCGCAAAGTTCAGTCACTTCCCCTCCCTGCCTCCGTCATCCCTGAAGCCGATGTTTGCAGGTCTGATCCATGGGACTTGCCAGGTTCGTTCCTTTCTCTTCTCTCTAATTATCATGTAATTAATGTCATCCACGTACGTTTGACAATTCTTCCTGTTAATTTAGGTGACGCAAGGCAAGAAAGATACTTCTTTGCTACCATGGAAATCAAGTACCCTAATGGAAGACGATCCAATCGGGCTACTAGATCCGGTTACTGGAAAGCCACTGGATTGGACAGGCAAATTGTGGATTCCCGCAGCAAAACTGTTGTGGGCACCAAGAAAACATTGGTGTTTTATCTCGGGAAACCCCCAAACGGGTCAAGAACCAATTGGATCATGCATGAGTATAAGCTTTTCAATCCTACCCAGGTATGAACCATTATTCCAATTTCCAATAATAAACACAAGTTAATTCAGGCTAAAGAAGATTCAAAATTTTGGTTAAACAGGAAATGGCAAAATGGGTGCTCTGCCGAATGTTTCAGAAGAGAAGACCCAGAAAGGAAGAAGAGGAAACAGTTGAGAGAAGCAAGGCAGTTGTCCATGATTTTATGGGTGATGATGGACGCAGACCAAGACATAAGTTTGATTTGAATTTGGATTATGTTTCTGGTTCATCATCATCATCTGGTTCAAGTGGGGTTACTCATGCAGCTGATGAAGAAGCTAGCAGTAATTAAACCAACAGACAACAGTCTTACAGTAGGATCGGTAGTGATGTAAACTTCTTTTTTGTTACCCCGGAAGCTAGCTTAGTTCAAATCTACAAGTTTAAGTTTTATGATAATGAAATCAGAGTCTTTTTTAGTTTTTCTTGATTTTTCAACTTCATTTTGGGGTTCTTTCCATTACAAGATTTTGCAGTTAAACACATTGTTGGTTTTTTGTTCTTCTGGGATAAAAATGGCAGGGACGATTCCACCCATACACAACCTACCCTAATCTTTAGATTCTATTGCAACGTCTGTTTCCTTTTTTTTTTTTTTAAATTAAAAAAAGAATCCAACCTTGGTAAATACCCCATTTCTTTCGAACTATGTTTGGACAGATTTGAGCAACAAATTTCAAATATAAACGATAGGTTTGGACAATTTTGAGCAATAAACTTAAATGTTTTGTATTATGAATCTATTTTTAAAGCTGCAGATTAACAGTTTTGTGTAATGTTTGATAATTTTAAAGCTTGGATCTGTTATCGTGTTTTTCTTTTTTGTCTTTGTTTGTTTGTGGTTGTTTTCTCGGTAAAGGTGTTTGACCAATTTTGACTGTGTTTATTATTTTAATAATTTATTTTCTTTAAAAATACTATTTTTATTTTGAGTTTTTTTAGAAGAAACGTCTTTGACTCTTCGCTTTATATTTTAGTAATTATTATAAAATATTGATGGAATTAATTGTGAGTATAGCCTTTTCATATTACTACCTAGATCATATATGTATTATATGGATTGAATTAAAAAATATATTTATTTATAAAAATATTTTTTTTAAAAAATATAAAAATTATTGTTAAAAGTTTGAGGTTATTATTTTTGGATTAATTAATTATTTGATGAAGTAATAGATTTACTTTGATTTTTAATTTAATAAACCATATGTGGCAAAAAAATATTTTGACACGTAACAAATCAAATAAGAGTCTGACACGTGATATATTAATTACCCATTCAATAATATTTATAGATTAAATAATTTCCTTTGACATGACATGTTAATGATTTTTCTTTAAAAGATTATTTATCTAATTTCCCTGATTAAACAATTATTAATCGTCGAATTGTTGATAATCGACTATGAAAGTTTTTTCAACTCAGTTGACATTTAAACAACGTACGTTTATATATATATTTATGAAACTTTCTAACGTTTTATGTTTAATAATTATGTAACAATTATATCATTGTTGTTGAATCTGGTTCTCATCTTTCTTAACCTATGTACTGTGGAAAAAAAACAAGATTCCCCTCAACAATTAAATGTATTTCAAATGAAAGATGTTAAATATACATCGATCCTAATAAATGTTAATCACACGTCTTTCTCTTTAATATTTTACTGGTGTGTAAATTAACAAATAGTAATAATAATAATAGTAGGACACAACTTTTTCAAATTTACATAATAATATTATTAGGTACACAAAACGAAAGAAAGCAAACATAAATATTTATATGGTTCAATCAACATGATCTACGTCCATGACCATAAATGTATAATGTTTGCAATTTTGGATGCCCCAAATGAAACATTAATATATAACCTCCTCCAATCTCCATATAAATCCTTATTATCTGATAATTATATGGCTCTATTTTGTCTCTTATCACTTCAAATTCACAATTTGGTTGTGCATTCTATATGTCGGGTATAGGGTATTTATTTGGGTTACCGATTCAAAGTCACATAAACGGTTGTCAATGTGTTTTTTTATTTTTGACAAGTAACTTCAAAGAATTAGAATTTATAGGAGTCAAATTACTCGGGACCTTATTTGGAATATCCTAAGGCTCAACCACTAATTAAGTCATCCCTATGAAGTTTTAACAACTATCAATACTATAAAAGATTTAGTCCTCGTTAATTTGGCTTATGGAATATATTTTGAAGAAATCAAAAATTACTTTTAGCGTGTTTGGAAATTTGAATTACAAAAAGAATGAACTAAAATTTATTTAAATATCAATAATATATGTGGTTGAAAGATTCTCTTATTCCTAGCTAGCTATTAAGTTTGTAATAGATATTAGACTTCTAACATTTCATAACACATACTCTTAACCAACCTAGACAATCTAAAACTTCATTTCATACCTCAACCTATAAACATTACTATTATACTATATAATATAATTTCAATTTCTTCTTTCAAATTTCACTCCATGAGCTAAACGAGGCCTCAAAGTTTGCGTTTTTAATGATAATGCAATGCATGTTATGAGTATACGAGAGTGAAGAAAAATACAAAGCTACTGATCAAAATTTGTTGAATTTGGTCCTCCGCAATTCTAAAGGTGACAACTGACGTCTAAACAAATATTAACAAAGATACTACCCTAATTGGCAAGCCTACCTTGAGCATGAGTGCATGTTAATGCTGGTGTCCGAACGATTTAGGGTTGGCATCACACAAAAAAACGATATATGTACTTGAGTGCGAAAAAACAGATGTTTTTGGACGTCAAAGAAAATATTTGGTTAGATGGGATGATCGATTATTCAGGTCGGTCTTGAACATAGAATGCTACATTACTATCATTGAACTGAAGTGTACTTTTTTGTTCCAAACCTAATCACCCAAAAAGGAATCAACAAATTTACCATTGTGTTGTTAATAATATTGATTCTAGCTTGCTTCTCATGAACAAATCATATATAACAATGATTGACGATCGACTCGTTTCAGTAGATCCCTACATCGAGCATATATGATTGTTAAATTGCAATATCTCAAACGAACAGATTACAAAGGCATGTTATTAATTGTGTGTGTATACATAAGTGGAAACTGATTTAGGCTACAAATATATCATCAATTACTATTATTAGATGGATTTTTCAAGTCCTGAACATGCAAGCACACTGTACTAATCGTTACTATGTATGTTTTTGATTGCTCCAATTTTAGTGTGTGATTACTTGGAATACGGTTACTTAATTCGAGATCTAAAAAGGAATCATAGAATGCTATCAATAATAATTGTAATCATATATAGATAAATAACTATCAGTTTTAGCTAAAAACTCTAAACTAAATCTGATTCAACCTCAATTGGTTATTTTTTAGCACAAATTAAACGGTCACAGTCAAAACGATATATTATTGGTTCTATAGGCTGTTCAAATTGACATGCTGGTTCGGTTTTTAAATTAAGCCATACATGTTAGCATTTTATTTTTGAATTTAATGGATGAATTGTAAAGGTGGTATGCATTTGCCATTTGCATTTGAGAAAAAATATATATTTGAAGATTGGAGTAAAGAAAAAACATCAAATTCAAGCAAGCATTTGTAAATGAATTTTTTCATATATGAAGACAAACGTAAAGTAAAAAATTAATTCAGATAGCCAAATGGTCTTTTGTTTCTATTTTAGGTTTTTAACAGCAGAAAATATGAAAATCACTTTATTTGTTCATAATATAAAGGAAACGAGGATTTTGAAAAAATGTAAATGTACATTAAATGTCTCGAATATTGAATGGATCGAGTAGATATAAATTAAAACATTTACATTTTATTTTCTAAAGTGACTATCTTGAATATTTTTGACTCAATAGAATTAAACATGTAATATTTTGACAAGATATAATTATTTTTTTTAAATGAATTTAAAAGCTAAGAAATTAGAATTTTTTATAAATAATCTTTAGTTTCGGAAAAACTAAAACTGAAATAAAAACTTGTTGCTATTTAATATAATTTGTGAATTAAAGAATGAGAGCTATTTAAAAATTAAACTACGATCTAAACATTAAAGAAACAGAAGATATATATTAAAAGACATGTTTTTCTATTTTTGGTTGACAAAGCTATGTTATGTATTATATTATAGTGATATGAATGTAGCATGCTAGTGATGTAATAGGAGAAGACAGTGGATAGGGAACCACTTAGAGGATGCCAGGTGGACGCTACAAGCATGAAGGGCGGCACATTCAGACAACTTACTTGATATCTAATTACACTTACCATATAATACCCACACATATACACTTCTAAGGATTTCAGAGTTCAGTTTAATAAAATATCAAATTAAACTGAAAAATCAATAAAATTAAAGTTAATTTGAACTATGCGTATGATATGTATCTGTGTATTGTTCAAATTATTATGATTCTTAGTTCTATGGTCTAATTAATTTGGTCTACCATTGATATTGAATCTATGGATCTACTTATAAAATAATAATAATAAAGACACGTGGCGTGAGACCGATTCAATATTTTTTAAATCTATAATTAATACAAACAGTGTCATGTTTTTTTAATTTATCACATATCATTACCTACTTTTACGTCATTTGCCATTTCCAAATTAAATATATTATAATCTAATTTAATGAATCTAGAAAGTAATTGATTAAAATTTAATAAACTTTATGTTTGTGTGATTATTTTATATCTTTATAAATTGTGAAGACCTCCCCTTCCGGGTCAGTCCTCAGAGTCTAGGTCCCACAACATGCAATACGATATCAACCATACTAAGATAGGGTAATTAAATTGCGGAATAATAAAATTACATGTACATTACAGATTAGGATTTAAGTTACATATTTCAAAATAAAGTTATAAAAGGGTAACATCTAATCTAATCATAACATCAATCATCACATCAAGTCTACCCAGAACCACCACATTAGCTGTCTTCCAATCAGTACCAGAAAGTTTGTTGAGAAGTGGTCTAGGAAAGCTTCAAAACTTGGATTTCTTGATGACCTAAGCACTAGGTCCTGCAGGTGATTTTCCTTTGGCTTTTCCTGTAAAATTTTAAAGTAACATCTGTAAGCAAAGCTTAGTGAGTTTATAGATTTTCAATATTAACATGCGTGTCAAGCGGAGTCATAAATCTAAGCGTGATATGTCTTGGCTGCCGCTACAGCCCTCATCATGATTGAGATATAGTATCTTAAGATCGGATGATGTTCAAACCACACTCACGCTTATATCGTGGGGATCAGCCACATACTGGGCTAGCTACCAGTAGGTCAACATGGCCGAACATCGGAGGTCATTACCAAGTTCGTGAGAACTGGTGGAATAGCCAGGTCTAGAACAATAGACCATAAGGGCTAGTCAAGCTGAATAAATCTTATCAAGTCTGATCAATGAAGTAAGCATAAGTCTTAGAAGTCATGATAGCAACAAATCATAAAGTAAAGTCTGAAGCGCTAATAAATGCAATATGAAATGATAAGCAAATAGCTATCATGATTCACTGGGCAACACCCATCCATGGTGTGCACAAGTCTCAATCCAGCTGATAAATGAATATCAAATAATGTAATAGCATCAATATATCTCAAACGGATCTTTGCATGTTCAATTTGAATATCTATAACTCACAGTGTTGGGGTCTTTATCAAACAGATATAAAATCTGCCACCTGAGTTATCTCAGGATTTTGTCTTGTCAGTCTGTAATCTGTCAATTCTTTTCAAATCAGAGACCCGCTTTCAAATCTTTAAATCTTTTAATCTTTGTTCAGAATATATATATACTGAACCTGTTCAAAGTCATCCATGATAATATCATGTCAATTTCATCATTATTATCATAGAATTTCATCATCTTTTGGTCATTAAAATCTGTAATTCTATCTGATTCTGATAATTTTCAGTTCATCACTCTTTTATTCGTTCATATTCTTTATTCTTTTAAATTCTCCAAAAGTTCTTAAATATATATATATAACAATATATATATTTATATAGCCATTTATATTAAAATATAAAAATTGCATTTCGGACCATAATTTCGGATCAGCCCGGATTGGGATCCGGATTCGGATCATCCGGATCCGGGCCTCTCCGAATTAGGGATCCGAATTGGCCATACGAATTAGGATATTTAGGACCGAATTGGGAAGCATCCGAATTTGGGCACATCATCCGAATTGAGGATTATAATCGAAATGAGGACCGAATTCGGATCATTCAAATCCGAAATGCTACATCCGAACCAATTACAAAGTGAGGTCCGAAATTTAGATCCGAAAATAGAATACCATCCGAATTCGGGTCCAACCGAATTCGGATCCTTATGTTTATAATTTTCCCAGAATTGTTCTTGATGTTCTTCATTCGGATTTTTCATATTAATTCTCAAAACTCATTTTTAGTAACATGCAATGTTATATATTGATGTATTATGATTATTGGGTTAATTTTATACCAATTTCTCCATCAATAACATCATATTTTGATCAAGATCATCCAAAATTCATCATTTTTGTCAAGAACATCATTTTCTTCAAAAATTCCGAATTTCTACATAATTTTGGATGATCTAACCATTACTTTGTTTCTATTTCATTTATTAGTTTCAATTCATCATAATCTTTCATAATCTTATACATGCAACCTAAAATCTTAACATTTAAATCCCTTGGTTTCGGTTTTTAATAAAACCGAACCAAACTCTTGAATATTAAGGAAATTTAATCGATAATTACCTTGAATTGTTGCTAATTAATGATGTTTGATGATTTGTTGTAACTCCCCTTGTCTTGATTCTTCAATTAAATCATCAATTCTTGAATTTCTTTGACAATTTGTAAGAGTAGCCGTATACTTAGTGAGAGAGTAGAGAGAGAGAGCAATTTGTATTAACGATCATAAATGATCATTATATTTGGTTTTTATATTTCATTTTATCACTTTGTGTATTTAACCCACTAAACTTTTGTATTTTTCATCTCTTTTATTTTACTCAATCATATCATAAATATAATATAAAATTATATTTACTTAATCCATTTCATATTTATTTTATTTTAATAACAACATAAATAATATAATAAAATTATATTATTATCTCAGAATCAATTATTACATGATTGATAAAAGTTATGTTGTTACATAAATAGTTTTATAAATAATTATTTTAATCAACCTAAATAATATATGCAGAAATTAAATTCTTTGGTTTATCTTTACGATGAAATTGATCTACCATTGTGTGTGGTTAGACATGGATACACCTTGTGATGCCTTTATTTTATTTTGTATAATGTAATGTGATACCAGGTTTGTCAGAAAGCGATTGATGCCAGCTCCATCTTGAATACTCAAGACGAATTCACATATATACCATATGTATTTGTATGTGTTTGAGAAGGCAGAGATTGAGAACGTACTGATGATTTGACGAAACGAAACTATTTATAAATCTTGTATAAGTAAACAAGTTAAGCAAACTCAATGATGTATAGGTGTTGTAAGTTAGAATCAATATACTAAATAAAAACCTTTTTACAATTCAATAAAACGAGGCATTGATTGTGTAGATCGATGGAGTTGATTTTTTTTTAGAAAGACAATTATTCAAACGATTAACAGGGAAGCCTAGCTCCATGACATTATACATGTATATGTATATGTATTGTAAATGTGTAGCATGTATTTTTGAATATTCAGTGTAACTGAAAACTTGAAAATCCAGGTCTATTAGAAAGTGTTTGGTTTACCGAATGAAATTCGAAGTATTTGAAATTTACATTTTGTTTGTTTTGAACTTTTGATAACAAATATGAATAATGAATCTATTGTGATTTGTCATCAATTTCTTTGTTTATAGAAATTTGACATTTCTATTAACTCATATATGAATTGCATTTCAACCCATACATAAACTAGATTTCAATTTACATCATTAAACAACACTAAAAATTATGTTTATCTATTAACCACCAAACATATTAATTATAACTAAATTTTATATTTCAGATTTTTGAATTTTATTACACGGACCAAATGTCACCTTATTGTCTTTGTATGTATATGAACATATACCATATACCCGATATCTTTAATAAATTACAAAAGTAGACAAGCATGGTTAATTAATTTCCTAGAGAGTGGATCAAATGAGGACCGTGCTTAAAATGAGGACGGTAAGAACCAATGAAACATCGCCACATAAGCACTAATCTTCTCTCTCCATTAAGGGCATTATGGACATTTTATTGATTATTATATATATGGTAACAAGATTAATTTTATTATTAAAAAAAACAAAATCTAAACTCAAAATTAAAAACAATACTCGGTCAATGTAAATCTCCACAAAATCAAATCTTAAACTTAAAATGAATCCTCGGTCAACGTAAATCTCTAATGTATTTAAAAACAATTTCAATTCTCAAAACCCTACAATGCAATCTTCCAGATATATTAACACTATCTCAATAAAAAATTAAAAAATCATTTTTTTTTTCAATTTAGTTGTTTTTATTTTTATAAATATCATAAGTTGTTTCGTTTATCAAGATTTCACAATTGAAGATAATCGAGTATTACAAAAAACTTGAACAATCATGAATGAAGATGAACGTAAGTAATTTTTTCACGTTTCAATTATTTTATTTGTTAAAGAAATAAACGAGATGTTTTGTTGCATTATCCAATATATCGTTATCCATGAATGATTCACAATTTTTCTTGGTTTTCATTTTGTTACATGTATTCGATAATTTCTAATTCTAACGTTCCTTCATCAATTTTGAAACATTGTATATAATATATTTTAACATTTGGTGTTGCTTTGAGCAATGTGAACCACATCATCTTTTATTGTAAAAACGCCCTTATCGATCATTCATGAAGAAACATGCATTTGTTGACATCGTGAACCATATTTTGAATGTTCACAGCCTAGAAAAATTGTGAACCTCACTGCCTTTCAAGGCTGCTGGAATTTGTGAACCCCGGTGAACCTCATTGCTTTTCAAGGCTGCTGGAATTTGTGAACCTACGTGAACAAAAGAACCAAAAGAACCTACGTGAACAAAAGAACCAAAAGAACAAAAGAACCTACGTGAACACTGTCAATCGCCGTGAACACCACTACTCTAGAAAATACGATACCCTAACCGTGAACCACCGCTGCCAAAACCTTCAAAATCGAAGCCGTGACTCGTCCTTATCACCACCACTATAGAAACGCCTATAACCTGTCCGTGAACCACGGCTGCCGAAACCCTCAAAATCGTAGCAAACGCTGGTGAATCTCCCCTAGCCGTGAACCGTCGGTGTCATAATCCCCAACAAGCGCCGGTGACAAAACCCTGTACACCACCAGTCTTGAATCGCCGTGAATCCCCCTAGCCGTGAACCGCCGGTGACACAATCCCCAAAAATCGCCGGTGCCAAAACCCTGAACTTCACCAGTCAAGATACGCCGTGAATCGCCCTAGCCGTGAACCGCCGGTGCCAAAATCCCCTATAATCGCCGGTGCCAAAACCCCCCAACAAGACGTGAATTATAAAACCTTTTGTGTAGATAGTAATTAATACTATATATTTACCAAAAATAAAATGGTGCACAAATTACGAGAATACCCTTTGAATGATTTAAAATGAGGATAAAAGTCTATTTAATTACAAAATTGCCACCTTGAATCCTATTGTTGGTTCACAAATTACAGCGATTTCATTGGTTCTTACCGTCCTCATTTTAAGCACGGTCCTCATTTTATCCTCATCCTAATTTCCTAAATAACAACATAAATGCGTTATATTAAATATATATAGCGCAATATATATTTTATGACATGCAAATAAAATGTTTCTTTACAATCTTTTTAAAAATCACATACTTTGTATCTTTTCCTCTAGTGTAGTGTCGTACTTTCTTTCGTTATATATGGTTATGGTAACATTTTTAATTTTATTCTTTATATATGTATCGTCAAATTCATTGTATTTTTAATTCTTAATTTATGCATCATGCTATTGCCATACGTACTATATCATAGATTTTGTACTATATCAGGTGTATCTAACGATGACATTTTGTTAAAGATAATTCAAATTTAAGAAATATATTTTAAATACAAATTACTTGGACATTTTGCCTTAATTTGGGTACTAAATTTGAAATGATCATTATAATAACAAATTAGGTCTACACATTTATGATTTAATTAACCTATTCGAATAAGTTTTTATAATGCTTGGTAATTACATAAATTATATCATTCCAGTTTGATCAGTTGTTTGAATTTGACTCATGATACTTTTTACTCCTTAGATAAAAAAACAGACTTTTCGAGCGATAATATACAATTAACTAACAACTTATAGTACTTTTTAAAATATTATTCAAAAAGCTTCATGGATCAAAATTTCAACCCTTGCACACTGCCACACTGTACCAAATTGCCAAGCTCCTTTATGTTGGACTTTATATATTATGTGTTAATATAAAGTGTATGACTTTCATTTTATGTTTTAAGAATAAACTATTAAATATAATTAATTATTGGTTTTATATATATTTTACATGTAATTTTTTGTTTTAATTTTTATTATAAATTATATATGTAAATAACTCAAATATGTTTAAATTGATTTGTTTTAAAATTTATTTACATACTTATTCTACTAAACTACTATTTATATTTTAAATTTGTTAATATTTCAAGAGTTTGTAAAACCTAATTCGCTAACGAGGATCCCCGATTAGGATGGGAATATAAACTCATTCCTCGATGGAAATGTGTGGTCAGAGATGAAAAAGAAGATTAAGAAGCGAGAATGAAGATGAGAAATAAATTTTCGTCGCATCCCGTCCGGTCTCGTAGTGATGCCTAAATGTGCATATGCAGTAAAGTAGATATTTAATCCATTATTTAATGAAAACTGTAAAAGCAGTTAATAAATAAACATAAAAGAGGGGTGAGAGAGATAAGGCATAAAAGAAAGAAAACACAAGAAAATGGTACAAGTAGAAGTACTAGAGAAAGAGAGAGAATGAATAAAATAAATGATGTATGTTTGACCAATTCAGAAACCAACCACACCTTACAATTAACAATACATGTTTATTATGTATAAAATAAAAAAAAATAAATCAGGTAGTAATAGTTTAGGTAAGGTTGCTTGTAAATTATGCAACAGCGACCCCTCCTTTCTCTCCACAAAATTTAAAAAAAAAAAAAAAAGGGTCTCATTAAACCACAACAGACGGATTCTAATAGCAAAGGTAGGCCCTCTCTCTACCTTTCTGTTTTTCAATATCATCAATATCTTTTCTTCCTTTTATCACCAACACTCACATGCACTTGCCCTTTCTTTTTCAACTACCATTTTCATCACTCATTTTTTCATCTATACTTTTTTAACTATCCATCCAGAGGTGTCAATTCTAACCCAACAGACTGAACAGATAAATTGACCCATTGTAAAAGACTAAGATAGAACATAATTTTTTTAATAAAGATGAAAATTTATAAAACGGTGTATTAAAAAAATTGTTCTTTGAAAAAATTTTAAAATTATGTAAAATTTATGACTTTTTGTCGTCAATCTGTTTGCTTGAATGGATTGAAATTGCCACCACTACGATCCACATCCCAAATCCAAAAACATATCATAAGGGCCCGCACAAATTGAGAGTCATGCGATCGATCGGAGTATATGTATTTGAAGGTGTAGGTAGCTCTCATCAAGAAATAGAAAAATAAAGATCCATGTTTGGAATTGTCCCAGCACAATTGGTAGTTGCGTGCAAATAAGAGAAAGCTCTTTAATGGGCTAAAAGGACTCCTACTTTTACAAGTATTTTATTTATATATATATATATGATGTAAGTAAGATGTTCCCTTCATCCATACTTGATGCATGCCATTGCCGGCCATCAAAAAGGAGAAAATGGATTAATTAATAATTATTATTATTCTTAATCAAGTCTTCTTTGAGAGTGACTTTAAGGGAATTTTTCATCTTCGGCGGCTCATAGCCTCATACTCATTCATACTCCTACTTGCTGGCTTGCTGCTACCTTATCATCTATACATAAACACTTCCTTTTTCTTCTATGTATCAACATGATTAATTTACACATTCACATATATCTCAAAGATTTCCAACCTTATAAAATAAAACAACCACGTCACACCGACGATTTAACGTCTGTTTGTCTTGTTGGAATGAAAATATTTAAAACAACTTTATTTAAATTACTATCTTTAATATAATTTCCTATTCCTATCCGTTTATAAAATAAAAATAGATTTCAACTTTTGACAATTCATATTTTAGTCTACCCTAAAAAACTGTTTTTAATTCTACCCGCCAAACACACTAATTAAACCTAAATTTAAAATTCTTATTTTTTCGAACTTTGATTCTTTGAGTCAAACAAACTTTTAAGACGTGTGGGTAATGAATCGATGAAATCAAAATTATATTACAAATGGTGTATAAATTGCAATTCAACCAATGATTTTGATGAAATATAAACAAATTTTAAATCCTTCTCTTTGTAATAAAGAGTTCCACACATATAAAAAGATTATGAACTTTATATATAATTTCTTTAGATTTCATTGTGCGAATAAAATGCATCATCGGAATCATTAATGGTGCTAAACATCCAAAAGCAGCAACGTGTGAGCAAAGGCCAACGTGAGGATGACTTGTAACTTATCTACATTATCGATGTTGCAGCGCTCCATAACAAATTTACGAATGCTTAGGCTATTTGCACATGGGCAAAGTGGCAAACCATATATACTAATATTGCAATTCTAAAGACAGTTTTAAGCATTGAACTTTTGTAATAATTAATAAAAAGCTTTAAAAGGTTATTATTTAATTGATTGTAAAGTGGTAATCACATTGATCGACCAAGTACCATATATAATGTTATAAACATTTCATAGCTTCATGGGAAGCAAAGTGTTACTTACCAAAAACAAAAGTAGTTGATTTATCGAAAGATATTAAATCGCTACTAGCCTGCTAGTATGATTAATTAATTCTATGATGCCAATGTAAATGTCACGAGAAACATATTCAATATCTATTGCACGTACGAGGCTCCATAGAAGCCACATTTCGACCCATGATTTTAAGCACATGATGGTCAATGTTAATGCTTTTTTAACATACATGAAAAAAGTAGTTTTTTGTACGATATAAAATTTCATGATTTAAAGTTGAAAATGATAATCAAATCTGAACATTCTGATTTTGCTTTGTTTGGCGGGAAATAGATCAAAATGTATAGACGATGTAAATTGCGTAAACCACGTAATTACAAAAGACATGGAGTCAGATTTTGAATTCTGGGATCAACGTCCATTGTTACACTTTATGTTCCAACCACTAAGCTACTATCGTGGGCGCAAAAAGAAATTTTTGAGCTATTGTGGTTTTATGTGACGTCTAGAACTTGAATTCAATACTTTTAGGAAGTGACTTGTAATCTGGTATTATAATGGTACAAGGAATTCAATTAATTAATCATATAGCTTATCAAATTGCACTAAAACTTAATTATTGAATAGGACTTTTGATTAAAATTTTAAAAGTTGTCGGATGATTCATGATTGAGTTTCTCAAGGGGATTATATGATTATGACATTTTGAAAATGCAGATACTGATAATAATAAGTTGGCATTTTTGACAAAGTAAATGATATATAAAAATAATTATTTGTATTTAATATTAAATAAAAACACACCTTATTTTTTAAAAAAAGTTATAAATTAGAGTTCTTATTCAAAACATAATCAATCATTACTATTTTTGCAAATGCAATAACAAACATCTGAGATAATTGAAATATATATATCAAAAGTCATTTTCCTACAAGTGGTATATGTCGATTTCAATCAAAGTTTAATCCTTTCGTATCCGTTGAAATTACTAGAGACGTTAAAATAAAGCTTGTATAATACTTGGTTTACACAACTCTTAAGCCACTTAATTGGACTTGTTAATTAAGACTTAAATTAAGACAAGTAGAATAAAATGGGCTGTTCGGAGGCGATGCTAGACTTGATTCAATGTTGAGAAGTTTTCGTTATATCATGGAGCAGCCGAAATTAAGCAGCAGACGTTTGTCAGTCTTGTGATTATTAGTTTTCAAAACGCTAGAACATTTTTTCAAACACAAATCCAAATACCCTCTAAACCTTGGTAATAATATTCTAACGAATACATTATAGAATCTAACATGTGGCATTGATTAATTATATAAAATTACTGTGAACTAATTAATGTTGGCAGTTAAAGAAAGGGTTAATATTGAAAAAACCCTATAAACTTTTCTTATTTTCACGATTAAGTCCCTAAACTTTTTTCCCGATTGTTTAAGTTCCTAAACTTTTTTTGTATTATTCAAAAGTTTATATTTTTGACCGGCTACCGGATGAGTAGGTAAAACAAAACCAATAAAACAAAAGGTTTAGGGACTTAATCGCTAAAACATGTAAAGATAGTGAGTTTTTTGAATAAGACAAAAATAGTTAAGGGACTTAAACAATCAGAAAAAAATTTAAGGGACTTAATCACAAAACTAATGAAAGTTTATGGGGTTTTTTCAATATTAACCCTTAAAGAAACGTAGAAGGAAATTGATAATTTGGTTGTTCATGTGCTAGTGAGAAGACCCATACATTAACAAATCTAACCTTCCAATAGACACTTTTAAATGGTAATTACTAATTTGTTTTATGAAGATTACTACAATATAAGAATTTAATGAATGCGGGTATAAATAAAATTGCTTAATTATATAATTAAGAGGAATCGTACGAAAGTAATAATTTTAAGTTGTCATATAATAGGACTTCAATGCAATATGGATAAGGTCGTGTGAACTGTGATTCTGTGAAGTAGGGTATGAAATCTTTTTTTTTAAACGGCAGATGTGAGTGGTTAGTTATTAATATCAATGTTAGACACCATGAGAGTGGTGAGAACCAAAAATCACACTTCCACCTAAGGAGAAACGCCTTTGGCAATGCTCGAACTTGAGAATTCAACCAAGAGGAACCCCTACCACCTTTGGTAATGACCACTTAGGTGGTTTGTAATCATCAATATTGATCAACGTGTAACGTAATGAATGACTTTATTAGTAATCATCAATATTGAATTCCAACAAAAGAAAAGAATCCCATGAGCCATAATCATGTAAAGCAGTAATTTTTAAAAATTACATATTTTAATTCATATATTTTTCTGACGTATGGTTAAAATTTCATCTGGATTTAAAGCTTACCAAGACATCCAAATAAATTATTGAAAAAATAGGTTAAAGTCGTACAGATGCAATATACTTTTCTCAATTTACATAAATGACTAATTAACATTTTTATTTGACCGGATGATACTTGTACTCCAAATAAATTGTTGATATGGTACGTGTAACAAATAACTATGCTGATATGACAGTTTTGCTGATTCAAATGATTGACACGTTTTTAATAACATGATGTTTACGTAGATTTACGTGGATTTTGATCTATATAAATAATTTAGAAAATCTACATAAGCATATAGATCCTTCTAATACTTCTAAAAACATAAATATAAAACTTTTACCGGTAGAACCGGTAACCGGCAATTCAAAAGTATCATCTCAACAATAAATTTTAAGTATAAATACCAACGGGATAAAAAAAAACAACTACATTAGTCATTTGAGTACTTCCAGTAAACTAACATATATTTGTACGACTTTAATGCTTGAAAAAACAATAATGTATTTATCTTTTAGACGGTCGGAACTACATGAAGTTTTTAAAAAAAATTATCTTAAAAAATTGTTAAAATATTAAATTTGTCTTAACAAACTTATTAAAGGATAGTGAGTATATCATAATAGGGTTGAGATCATTACAGAACCTAAATTTGATGCATAACTGAATAACCACCGACGTTGAATGTTATAACTTATAACGTTTATTGATGTTGAATATATAAAATCAAACTATTCAATGTTGAATATTCAGTGGTGCCTATTCAATGTTGAATATTCCAACAAAATTTGAAAAAAATATAAAATCATCAGTCACTTTTGGATAAAATTCTTATTTTTATGATATAATTTTTCTGTTTTAAAAATTAATAATTTTTATGTTATTTAATTTTAAAGTTGATTCTGCAGTTCTTCCATCCCTATTTCATTCCTTAATAGCACAACGTTAAAGTTTAAACATAGTTTTAATCATTCAATTATTAAATGACTAAAACATTTATTTACAAAGTTAAAGTTTATATTATACACGAATATAAATAATAATTTAATGAGTAAATTACAGAATTGGTCTTTGTGGTTTGTCAAAAATTACGAAAATGATTCATTAACTTTCAAAGTTACATAAATAGTTTCTGACTTAATATTTACTGTTATTTATGGTCCCTAATCTGTTAGTCAGCCGTTAAACTTTTTAATATATCAATTCTACCCTTTTGAGTTTGGTCCCTCAAGTTTGCAATTATTTAGGTATATAATTCTTGATGGAAGTTTTAATGACGTTTATTTTATTATTAATTTTCCTTTACTAGTTCATTACTTTTTTGCAATTAGTCACGTACACACGAATAAACAAACGTGTCGTAGTGAAAACAAATTTTCTAAAAAAGTTGGGGCCCTATTTGACTTTAAGCAATTGGATCGATTGCGCGGGAACTTGTAATATCTAATTAATTGGGCCGATTAGGGGCCCAAACACCCACTCCGCTCCGTGTCTGTTAGTCTCACCATCACCGAATATTTGTACATATATTTTTAATCAAATCGAAATTATATTCTAAAAGTTTAATAAAATACATAAATTCAGTGATTTTCGAATATAAATATAAAACAAAAACTTGTTAATAGTTTTTGTTTCTATTTGAGTATCAGGTTAATCAAATACTTCGAAAGTCCATATAAAAAAAGTGATTTACATAAATTTAGTCGTAAACACAGTGATGGACCCAATCGAGCCAACATACTTAATATAATATACAAAAGTATTAATAAAAAGTGTACAACTTCATTAGCTTCAATAATTGATAGGAAGGAATACGAACCAATGTTAGCTTCAAATATAGATAAAACAAAGGACACGAACCCTAACAATTAACAACTTAATCATAGTAAAAAAAATCATTGATGAATAATGATTTAGTAAATATCAATTAACTAACAAAACGTATTCTATGTTTCTAAAATTAACACATAATCACAATAAAAAAAACCCTAATACCATTAGAGACTTACAAGTAAATGAATAATAATTACACAAGAAATTAAGTAAACCATAAACTAGAGACAATAAAACAAGTTACTTAACAAATTAATAAGTAAATAAACATTATCGAGTATCAATTAAGAAGTAAATAACCTAAAATGTGTTTAAAAAAAAATGCTCATTTGTGCATATAACAATTTACAAATAGGTGATCTTTTATGTTTTAAAATTTAAAGTTAAGATAATAATCTACAAAAATCTGAAGGAAAAAAAAATTAAAAAATGGTAGAATAACGGAATAGCATCTTTTCGTGTCTTCCCCGCCAGGCCTTTGCCACCTGGTGAGTTGCTTCGTGGGCTGCCAAAATTTGTTGGGCCAAAAGTAAGCAGACAAAAGGAGCAAACAAAGCCTGCTAGTTTTTTTTTTCTATATCAGAATTTAGAACCAACTAAACCAGACAATAATGGCAGGTGCCGGTCCAATTCCGGTCGAACAAATTTTGTATCCTCGGTCTGGAAGACACGCGTCGAAAAACTACGGATCCGCATCATATTCGCCAACAAAATAACACTATTCGTATAGTTTGGAAAATCTGATGGAGACTGACATCGGCCGATACTACAAATTGTACCTGGAAGCAACTGTCTCGTCACCTTTCCTAGCCATTGATTTATCGCCGGTGTATCGGAAAACGCAAGGTATATGCCGTCTCCGATTCCTTACCGTAACTAGGT
The DNA here is from genome assembly GCA_020465985.1 of Centrapalus pauciflorus. Taxonomy (NCBI): domain Eukaryota; kingdom Viridiplantae; phylum Streptophyta; class Magnoliopsida; order Asterales; family Asteraceae; genus Centrapalus; species Centrapalus pauciflorus. The sequence goes on from JAANYP010007579.1 coordinate 1,324,687, forward strand.
GACAGATTCCATATACTCATGGATCATGGATGGCGGCAAATTTTTCTTTTTCTTTTTCACGGTTTTGATGTTCGTTCATGATTAGGTTTTCTACTTTACCGTCTGTCAAAGTCAAATCGATTACGATTTTGTAGATCATATTAATTATGTGTTTTGGTGTGTTGATGATTATTTAGTTAACGTCATTGTAATCATAGAATTTGTTGCAGACCTTACTGCTTCATAAAGATTACTGAAATTGTTATATTATCTGGTGTGTCATGTATGGTGAAGCTTTTTGGTGTTAAACGAGAGAAAGATGTTGGGGATTATAAAACAAAAAGTCGGTGCCACAGGCTTATCAACTCCGGTAAAAATATCTCGAATTTTCGATTATCATCTGAAAATGCTGCGAATGTTTGATTAAATTTTCACGACACTGTTAATATTTGTCTCTACTTTGGGGATTACATGCAGATATTAAGGGCTATATCATCAGCCATGAGACATTACTCCTCTGCAACCAAAACGGTAATAATAACATGATAACCATTTGTTGTTTCAAAGTGTTATTCTGCACAAGTCAATGTAATCTTGTGTATGTGTAGGGATGAGATCTATTTTGAACACTTTATTCGTTAATAACAAATAAAAAAAATACATATAAGCATTTATATACATGTATAAGTGTTTGTAACAAGATTCCTATGATTCAAAGGGTTCATAGAAGGGTCTGCAACAAGATTCATAACATTCAAAAGATTCATAGCAGTATCTGTAACAAGATTCATAGGATTCAACAAGATTCATAAGATCCGACAAATTCATAGGATTTAACAAACTTCATAGGATCCAATAAGATTTATAGGTCAATAGAAGGATTCGGTATGGTTGTTCACAATGTTCACAACGAAATAAAGCGTTCACAAAAGATCCTCTCTCTCTACACACACACACACACACACACACACACACACACACATATATATATATATATATATATATATATATATATATATATATAGAATAATTCATTCAGATGTTAAAAAACCGTGTGTATAGAAGATAGAATCGATGTTGGAAATCACTTGGTTGAACTCGTGATCATTTATAGTCACTTCCCTATTTATTTGCCCTAATTGGGTATCCAAATATTGCTATGGGATAATCACAAGAAAATGTGTTAGTCATGACTGATAAATTCGTTCATGTGTGTGTACTGTTCTTTAATCGTCTAAAACAAGTGGATAAGATAGGTTAACTTCCCATTCAACCAACAAAGGAGGTTGAAACCGCCACTATCTTAACAATAGCATTATCTTAACAGCAATAAAGTTGTTACGATAGCAAGCTTCACAAGGCAAATGTCTTACTTTAACAGCACCAAGGCTGTTAAGATGGTAGTCTGTTAAGATAAGCTGTTAAGATAGTGTCAACTCTTCACAAGCCACAAGCTGTTAAGGTAAGTTGTCAAGGTAAGCAGCCTTGTCTTAACATCCCTTAACTTAACAACCTTAACATCAACAAAGTTGTTAAGCTTTCTCAACAAAGTTAACACACCAATGGGCTCCGCCCCTTGGACCCCGCAAAGGGGCGACCCTCGCTTTAACGTCTAAGCCTTGACTTTGGCCAAAATTATACGAGTGTGCACTCCGCACTTTCTAAACTCGTTCTAGTTCAACCAAAGCCAGTAAACTTGGTCAATGAATTACACTAAAATAACAATATCAGATGGGTGTTATATAGATAAAAATCACTATCAGGTGAGAGGTTTACTTGACATTTAGTACTCTAGTAAGTGAATCTTGAATTAGAGCAGATATATATAGGATCCCCAATTGGTGATAATCACATGTTCAGATTCTACATATTGATTGTTTTGAGCTAAAAGAACAACTTTGGGACTAAAGCAATATTGTTGACCTTTTCTTTACATATTGATATTGGATTTGATTTCTTCTTGTTAAAGATGACAGTAAGAGATGCTCTAAACTCTGCCCTTGATGAGGAACTGGCTGCTGATTCTAGTGTCTTTATCATGGGTGAAGAGGTACTTGGTTTTGTGTTTGTCATTGAGTCCTTGGTGGTTGTCATTTCCACTTTCTTTTCTTATAAGCCCCGTATCCATTCTGTTGTGCAGGTTGGAGACTACCAGGGTGCATACAAGGTTAGATATAAAATATGTTCCACTTCCTTCTATAAAGTTCCACTTACAAATAACAAATATTTGTGAGTGTTCTGGTGTCATAATTTCGGAATTATATTCACTAGAACAGATTTCTAAAGGATTGTTAGACAAGTATGGGCCTGAGAGAGTTGTTGACACCCCTATCACAGAGGTTAGTCCTTCAATCATTTTTTTTATCAATAATCAATCTGTTAACTGTGGTAATTCCCAGTAAAAAACTTGATAAAACAAGTGTGCTTCTATTATCAGGCTGGGTTTACTGGTCTCGGTGTTGGTGCTGCTTATCATGGTCTGAAGCCTGTTATAGAGTTCATGACCTTCAACTTCTCCATGCAGGTTAGAGTCCTTATATTGTACGCTCGTTGAAACTGTTATTTGTGTGTGTATGCTTAGAAGAAGGTCATGGATAGAGGATATTGAAGGGGGAGATGAAGAAAATCAAGAAATTATTCGCTGTAAGCAAGTATCAAAGATAAAAAAATAGTTGAAAGACTTTACATAAATAACAGATAGTTAGATACTTACATACATATAGACATATGTGTATCTAAGAAAGCAGATTTGGATAGTAATTGGATATATACATATGTATACACATATATGTGTGTGTAGTTCTCACTTCTTACCTCTTCTCTACACACTATGTTGCGCAATTGGTACATCTACAAATGCATTTATAATCTATTTTTGTTTCTACAATTTGTTTTCAGATAGCAACTAATTCCTGAATTATATAGATTTGGGATTTTCGTATGTTCTTGCAGTTGAAGACAGAGAAATCTTATAGTCGTTAAAATGTTGCTGGTATTCTTTTGCAGGCAATTGACCATATTATCAACTCTGCAGCAAAGTCAAACTACATGTCTGCTGGAAAGATTAACGTACCCATTGTTTTTAGGGGTCCAAATGGTGCTGCTGCTGGTGTTGGTGCCCAACATTCCCAAGTAAGATTCTTCTACTCTCTTTTCTGTTGCCTTTATTGATCACCATTCACCAATTCACCATTTGCCATCCACTTTGAAACCACATGTCAATTCGAACATTTTGTCTTAGATCAAAGCCTTATGAGATGGCCTCTCCCTTAACAATGCCAACCCATGTGGCAGTGTACACTTTCAGCTCTAAACCTCAATATTATGTCCATTATCATGGCGCTTTGGTAATCATACTTTAAATCACATTTTCCTCTCAAAGGAAAAACAACAAATTTAAGATATGTTGGGCCCTCGCTCTTCAATCACTTTTACGGTTTTACCTTTCTGATGGTTAATACATGTTCACTCTCCTTGATTTTAACTTCTAAATTATAAGGCTCTTCTGTTTTTATCCTCATGATTTTTAAGTTTTATTTAATAATGTTAACCATATATATAGATTCCTTTTATATTGATGATTTGATCTATGGGCACAGTTGTTGATTGTCTTAATCAATTGATAGGAAAACCAAGGAAGCTTAGCCAGGGTTCTTTTTCTTCTCAGATTTTCCTTTTTTTTTTGTTGCCGACTCTTCCCACAAAAAATATTCACCCATGCTGTAAGCATAAGTGTGTGATACGTCAACATTTGGATTTGGAAGTTCTAGGGAAGTGGGAGCACATTTTTATGTTATATAAATATGACCAACTGTCTAAAATTGAAACAATAAGATGGCCAGGTTCTGATAATTGTTTTATACATCAACCAAACCCTCCTCAATGCCAATTTGAATGAGCATATGTTCCCTCCCCAAATTATGCTCTTCCTTTCCTTGTCATTGCCTACCCCATATCCTGGCCAGTATGCATTTATTAGTACTCACCATTAAAAATGCTTCATGAAGAAAATCTTATGTGCCTTCCATTACAATTTAAAAATGTAGTGTTATGGTGCATGGTACGGTACAGTTCCTGGTTTGAAAGTGCTTGTCCCTTACTCCTCTGAAGATGCTCGTGGACTTCTAAAAGCTGCAATTCGAGACCCTGATCCTGTTGTTTTCCTTGAAAATGAGTTGCTGTGAGTGAAATCTCACTGTCATGTCTTGCTTGTTATTTTTATTCTGTAATTGTTTTCATTATTTGGATACATGTGATTAGGTATGGTGAGTCCTTCCCAGTATCTGCCGAAGCCCTTGATCCTAACTTTTGCCTTCCAATTGGAAAAGCCAAGGTGATTCCGTAGGCTAACAGAGTATTAAATTGTCCACCAATGTTTTCAAAAAAAAAAAATCGAACTTATGTTTCTCTATCATAAAGTTAATAATGCTCTTCTTTTGATTACCGTTAACAGATTGAAAGAGAAGGGAAAGATGTTACAATCACAGCTTACTCTAAGATGGTGGGCTATGCTCTAAAGGTATGTCTCCAGCCTCTAAAATGTGTTTAATTATTTGTTTTCGTGTATATCATCCGTTGTTAAGTAATTCTCTTGACCTTTTAGTTTAGGTGCCACATACCAATATGTCCCAAGTAATCCCAACAACTGTGAAAGATGAATCGAGTAAAAAAGGAGTTATATTTTCTATGGAGCATATTTTAGAGTAGCATGTAAATCAAAGAATCAACTTTGTACATGGTAAGCTTTTCTTTGAAATGAAAACAGTCGTAAATGCAAAGTCCAAGATTCTTTGAATTATGAAATAACCTTTAAATTTGTGATACCAGTTTTCCTTCGCTAGAGCCATGTAGATATATGTTCTACTCCCAATTCAATTTAAAAAAAAAAAAAAAAATTAAAGTTCACTCCGAGGGAATCTGATGTAATGGTGTTGTGTTGTTTAGGCTGCTGAAATACTTGAAAAGGAGGGGATAAATGCCGAGGTAACCTCATCATGACCAAAAGTTCCAAAATCTCTTCTTTTGATCTTCTCTCTAGCTAAAAATGAAAGCACTCGGTTTTCTTAAAGCAGTGATATCGAAGCTGTATTTTGTAGGTAATAAACCTACGTTCCATCCGGCCTCTTGATAGAGCCACAATCAATGCTTCAGTCAGGAAAACCAACAGGCTGGTTACTGTTGAGGAAGGATTTCGTCAACATGGTGTCGGTGCTGAGATCTGGTATCAACTATTTACCCCTTTTTGAGCCTAAGCATAATTAGCAGCTCAGCAATACTTTTTCTTTTTTACAATATGCTGTTACGCTTTGCAGATGGACAATATATGTTAGTTAAATATATCTCCTATTAATTATTTAACGAACATCGTATAAATGATTCCTTTTTTGTAGCGCAACGGTTGTTGAGGATAGTTTTGGCTATCTTGATGCTCCAGTGGAGAGAATTGCTGGGACCGATGTTCCAACACCATATGCCCCTAATCTAGAGAGATTGTGTTTCCCTCAGGTCATGTTTCTTGCCAACTTCCCTCCCTCTTTGAAATCGAGGAATTGTTTTCAGATGGTGATATTTGTGTTTGGTTTGGAGTAGTTCTTTTGAGTTTCACCTGTTGAACATCTTTCCATGATTATTTCTGCAGATTGAGGATATTGTTCGTGCGACAAAGAGAGCCTGTTACAGATCTGCACCCGAAGCTGCGTCTGCTTAATTGACAATGATTACTTCTTGTTCAATTGAAAGAAGAAATTAGTAAGGGTAAGTGGTCATTGATTAATAAGCAACAGTAATTATGTGTTATAAATGTTATGAAAATAGTTAAATCAATGAATTTAAGTATATTTGATACTAATGATGTTTAAGAGATATATGTGATATTAATTAATTAAAATTAGGTAAATATGGTATTATGATGTTTAAGAGGTACATATATTATATTAAAATTTTAAGTTAGATATATACGATATTATGAAGTTTAAGAGCAGGGGCGGATCCAGGAATTTATATTATCGGTGTCACTTTTTAAGAGTAAATTTAATCTTTAGATTTTCGAAATATTTCCTAAAGTGGATCGGGTCACCGAAACGGTTCCCAACACAAAATTAACGAATAGCAAGAATTTTTCAATTAAAAAAGTACATAGTACAATACCATTAAAACGTAAAAGCAATAGGTACCGTAAATCTTAAAGTTTTACAATTGTTATATTCGGGTTTTCATCTTTTGAAATCTTGTCATGACATCCTCATTCGAAATATTGACAAATAATTCATTCTCAAACTTTTTGAAAAGTGTTTCAATTTGTCCATTAGCTTAAAATTTTTTTAAAGAATTAACAATAAGTTTAACACTTGATGTAATTATATAAAAACTCAAAAAACAAACATTTATACTTTATTTTATAATTATTATTCAGTAACTTAATTATTTAACTCATTAAAAAGATAGTAAAAAGAAAACTCAAAATAAAAAAAACATAAATCATTTATGCAATTATGCTTTACAGCTTAAGAAAGTTCTAGACTACAAGTCTAAGCAAACTCACAAAATCAAAAAAGACGTACAGTCAAATTGAGAGTCTGAGAGTGAGAGTCTGAGAGAGAGATACCGAGCGTCCGAGCCACTGAGGTGCGGTGAGCGGTAGAGCGCTGCGGTTCAGTGCTTCAGGCGGTGAGCGCCTGAGCAGTTGGCGACTCCAGTGAGGCGGCTGCGTTTTTTGGAGGCTTCGATGGCACATGCTAAAGAATGAAAGCCAAAAAAAAAAAAAATTAGGGTTTTAACAGGTTTGGGCTTCAGCTTAAGTGTTAACCGTTGGGCTTTTTAAAATTTTTTGGGCTATCTAAAACACTTATTGTTTTTATGTGTTGTTGGGTTTTGTTTTAAAAAATTTAGTTAATACTCAGTGTTATTTCAATAAATTTAAGTAATAAAAAAACAAATATAAATAAGATATGTATATTATAATTGTATAAATTTTTTGTAGGTGTCACCCAAAAAAATTCTTAGGTGTCACTCAGATTTTTGATACATATACAACTCAGTATTTTGAAAATTTATAGGTGTCGAGTGACACCCGTCCCAACATACTAGGTCCGCCCCTGTTTAAGAGGGTGTGTATGAAATTCTTCCTAAAAATTATTATATATCTTTAGTTCTTTACTTATTCTTAGTAATCGGTTATAACACGTTGTGGGTTGTGTGTTACACGAAAACAAACGAACTACTTGTTATTTTGAACAAATATAAATTGTGTTCATTACCAGATTAAACATGAATTAAAATCTTTCATGTATTTGAATGAAAGGTTGTACAAAATATGCTTCTTTTATAATCAATCATTCCAATGTCTACAAGAAAATTATATTAATATTTTGAAGTATCAATTTAATTCATATACACCGAATAGTTTATTACACAAGTCAAATATGTTATATTTATTTCTTTTATAATCCATTATTGTCAATTTGATATTTGTTTACGTCAAAATAATACATTATTCGAGTTATACATAGTCAAGTAGATATGTTAATTCATTAAGCTAACTTTTACAAAGTCTATTGATACCAGGGGTATTTGAATTAGTATAAAAAGTACACCTTGCAATTTGGTACGCAACAGATACGACACGAACATGGCATTAGTTTTTCATGTATGGGTTTTATAAATTCTTATTTTGTATATATTTGTGTGACATGAATTTCAAATTCGTATTTTGTGTCTTATACATGTCAAACTCGAATTTATCTATAAGCAAGTGTAAGACACGTATAAAATTCTGTTAAACGATGACACGTATAACTAGTCTTAAGAGTGGATACTTGGATTATTATTTTTGGATTTATAATTTTATATGTTTTGGATTAAATTCATGTATAAATTCGTGTAAAATTTATGTTTTCGTGTGACATTTAAAAACGTGTTTTATTCGCATCGTGTTACGTGTCACACGAATTTTTTACGTGTCATGTTCGTGTTTCATATCCAGACATTTTATAATTCTTGTCGTGTCCGTGTTTTACAAATTCTTGTAGTGTAAAACTTGAGGCTGACATGCAACACAATATGACAGATCTTCTAAAGTGGGGAAATCGACTTATAATAGTTCTATATTTTATTTTGTTTCCATTTATATATTTTTTTTCTTCCAAATTTTCTAGTTATATATTTTTGTTTTCGTTATAAGTTTTCTTTATTTTCATTTGATATCTACGGGTTTTTTTTTCAATAAATAATTCATAACTTGCAAACCACATATAACCAATTAATATAATTCTGTAATCATTTTTTTGTTGATATACCTTTAAATATGTTCATAAAGTTAGCATTTTACCATAGGTGTGTAATGATTCAAAATCATACATTTATACCGGCCAAAATACTGTAATAATAAATAATTTATCAAAATGAACCTTTATGGAACCAAAAAACAAATTAAAAAATTACTAAAAGTCAGAATCAAGAATCGGATCGGATGGTACATGTTCCAGTTCAATACAGTTCGTTTGTTTTCCAATTCAATCTCAAGTCCTGCACACCCTTAATTTTTATATCATCAATATAAAACAATCCTGTAAAGATATTACAAGTTATATGCTGTTTGTAGGTTAATAAAATATTTATTGGAAACCAAAAAGATATAATTAATGAAAGGAAACAAAAAATAAAAATATAACTACCATACGAAAACAAAATAATAACTATAAATGAAAATTTAAAAAAAAAAATTTACAACACATGAATAAAACAAAAATAAAGATATACATCTATATTATATTATATGTCATTTTTCCTAAAAATAAAACTTAGAGGTCTTTCACATACGTATAGTGGTACTCAATTAGAATATTTATCAAATGAACAAAAAAATATAAAGATAAATAGATTTTTGTTGTCATGTGGACTTTTAGCTTAATGTAAAAAAAATTATATATACTAACGTCTTTTCGGAATTTTTTTTTTCCTTCAATTGTTTTTATTTTCAACTATATACCTCAAAATCCGTAACTTCAAATAATTTAGAGTATATTAAATTTTATTTACAGATTAGTTCATTTAAATTGTGTCTTTATTAATGTTAATCATAAGGCCTAAATAATTTGTAATCTCAAATTCTAAGGGGGCGTTTGGTACGGTGAGAATGTCTCTGATAGCTGAATAGAATTGTTTAAGTTTATAAATTTTTTAAAAGTAATGATACTTACACATAAATAAAATTGACTAAGAAACGAAGAAAAAGACTATAAAAACTTCATTCAGTTTTAACGTTTTTTATTTTTTCTATTTCGATAAGAAAATAAGAGAATTGAAAGTTATATTAAACTTACCTCTATTCCTTTCTACTGAGGATTAATGTTATCATCATATGATAATAAAGACTTAATTATAAACCCAACGTGATTCCATTCTATCAATTTCACCACAAACGCGCCTTATATTTCTTAATTTTGTAATCACGTTAAGTTCGATTTCAATGCACAAAATTGTGTGATTTCATGAACAAACTAACGCAATACAAAACTTAACTTAACTATCAATAAATTAAAAAAATAACTCGGGATGTATTACTTATGAATATAGTTATAAATTAAGTTATTTAATTTTGTATAAACTAAGATTAACACAACTTTTACACACACACACACACATTAAAATCAACTAGTCAAGAGTTTAAGCAAGACATCTATTTACATCTCTTCTTCCAATGTACCTATTTTAGATGAAGAGGACGTCTCTCTCTCTCTCTCTCTCTCTCTCTCTCTCTCTCTCTCTCTCTCTCTCTCTCTCTCTCTCTCTCTCTCCGTTGAAAATTACAAGTTTCTTAAATTCTTATCATCTACTTACAGGTGTCCAACATAAAGACTAAAGGGAGTCGAAAAATATTTTTATAATATCAAATCTGTAAAAGTTTGACTTGCAAGGGTGCCCCTTGACGCCCTTGCATTATATGTAGCACCGCCCTTGATTATCAACACAACTAATACATACTTGGAGTTTAGGAATAGAAATTGATGCTGGAATCATAAAGCAATCAATCTTCACAGTTGGAATTAGAGCACTCAAGCGCCAAGGTTGGAATCAGTAGTGCAAATGAGACTGAATCAGAGAGCAATCAAGGATCGAGAGAAATAGAGTAGTCAGATGGTCTAGCATAGGTGAGAGGTCCGACTAGGACTCATCAAGTTCGACTAGCTCTAATTCTTTATCGACTTGACGTAGACAACCCCGTTTATATGCTAGTCGTAGCGGCCAAGGGCCAATCTTCGCCTAGTCGCCGACTAATCAATCGACTAATTTGATTTTTACAACATTGGCTTTTATACATAATTTATGTTTTATACATTTTATTTGAGATTTATAAGATTATTTACAAAATATGTACCGAATATAAATATTTTACTTTGTATTTTCAAACAAAAAAAAACGATCATTTAAAGTAGATTTGTAAAGTCTGATTCTCAAATATACATTTTACAAATGTGTGTTTATAAACTATAATTACTCAAAAATAGATTTTGAGCAATCAAACTAAGAGTAAAAGTAATTTTGTGATCATTGGATCTACATCTTAAAGATTTGAATTCATATTTTTCATTTTTGATTTCATATTTTTCATTTTTGATGTTAATAATATGATGCCTTTCAAAAAAAAAAAATTAAGACTACGATTTCAAAACAAACATCGACTCAAATCATTATGATAGTTTACTAGTAGGGAACATAATGGGTATATTTTGTATACCAGTTGTAGCTTCAAGCTAGAGTTGGAGTTGTGTGATAAAGCTTTTAGTATTTCTAAATGAGACATTTTGAGAGTTACATTTTGAAGCTTTATTTTTTCATAAATATGTTTGATAAGATTTGTTGTAGACTTGTAGCTGTAGATTTTAATATCAAATGACATAAAATTTGTTAGTATTATTTAAAAAAGTTGTGGTTTATAATTATTAAGGGAGTAAAAATGATTTTGTAAAGAGCTACTTCAAGTAACTTATCGTAAAAGTATTTTTGTGAGCTTGCATATTCGAAAGAAAACATAAGGGTACGTTTAGTTCACTGCTTTCGGCTAAAATTTTAGTCGAAAACAATGGTTTCTGGAGAACGCGTTCAGATCCATTATTATTATTATTATGTTTTTAGTTTTTAGTTTTCAGTTTTTAGCTTTCAAATTTACAAGTAAACATGAAAACTTATTTTTGAGGTTTTCATCTTTTGTTTTCAATTTAGTCATCGAAATCTATGTTATAAAGTAGAATGAAAAATGATAACGCAAAAACTATCTATAAGAGTATAACACATCTAAACACATTTTCATCTCTAAAATGTGTTTTCTTAAAAACCATCATGATTTCAGTTTTATTAAAAAACTTCAAACCGAATATTCTCACTTGCTAGACGCACCCTAAGCTCCTATCAACCATACATAGCTTTTAAAAAATTTCAAATTATTTGTAAAACACGTCCTAACTCTTTAATATAATTTCTAGAACAAACTCCGTTAAATACTTTTTTAATTATAAGTTTTAGTACAATTTATCTCATTTTTTTTTTTCAGGTGTACGATAAAAACCAAAAAGTTGGCTTACCATTTCTTCCGGTACTTTGAAATAGTTGATTCTTGAAAAATTGAAAATTTCGTAGGAAATTGATGCGCTTAAAAACGCGGGTGGCCAAGTTTGAACACTTTTTCTACTTTCCGTATTTTATCTTGCACGCCCGCAAAATCAGAATGAAAATCCATAGTTGCCTTTAGAAATATTATTTATTTCATTAATATATAAATTGAAATATACTTTTTTGGTATGTAAAACTTATACTTTAAAAGTTTAAAATAGACCTTTGAAGTATTGAGTTGTCAAAATAATATAAATCAAATAAGGTCGATTTCTGAGTATTCATCATCTGGTCCATTGTTATGTAAAATTCAGTATAATTACCAACTAAAAATAATGAAAATTTGACTCATGATAAAATATCAAAATATTAAAAACAATGATAGTAGCGTCATTGATTTGAACTTTATTAAAATTGAACATGTAATAAAATATTTTATCAATCGAATATTTATATTTTATACTTCAATTTGTTATATGTTGTTTTTATTTAATTTTAACCAAGCAATCCACCATGAAAATTCAATACCAAACTAGAGACTGTTTAAATACCTTGACAGAGAATATGTGATATTTAAACTAATTTATACATAATTCATAAAGTGGATTGAGTAATAATAGTTAGATACTTAAATATACATATTTTCTTTATTTAATTATGAGCGATAGTGATGATACTTATTTGTTATCAAGTAAATATTTAAATGATTTTTAATAAAAACACATTTAATAATATAATTAAATTTAAAAAAAATATTTAATATTTACCAATTCTCACATAGTCGGATAATAAATTAATAATGCTTGGTTGTCTTATCTAATATCTTCTATGTTAAATAATAGAATGAAATTTATCAGGAGCGTATATCGTAAGTAGCTTTTGAGAGCTTTTAGTTGTTTCAGCTTTTGATTTTTGAAAACTCAAGTTCAAAAAACTTTATTTGGGGCGTGTTTGGCAAGGAGTTTTTAGGAACTTCAACTTTTTATTTTTGGTAGCTAAAGCTCAGAAACTCTGATTGGTTAATAGAAGCTTGAGATTTTGATCCGGAATTAAAAGTTCTTAAAAATTATAATTTGAAAATGAGATTTTCAATATTATAAACCACATATAATCAAACAATAAAAGCATTATTATAAACTGCTTAATTTAATCACACAAACATAAAATAATAAATAAGTAAAAAAAAAAAACCAATATATAATATAGCTGATAAGAATTTACATAAATCGTAACTTGCATATATTTCACGATTATATATTTTAGAGTAAATTACAGAAATGGTCCCTGTGGTTTGTTCAAAATTATGAAAACGGTCCCTCAACTTCCAAAGTTGCAGTGGCAGTCCCTCAAACCACTTTTTACTTGCAGAATTGGTCCTTCTATTTCTAATATTTTTTAAAATGACTATTTTGCCCTTTCTTTCAATTACAAGTTTGGTAATTTCATTTTTGGTCCCTTTCCTTAATTTTTTATTTTTGGTTTTAAATTTGAAATATTAATTTAATAAATTATAATTTGATTCATTATTAATTATATTATTATTAGTATTCTCATTATTATTATTATTTTTAATTATACCTATTTATTTTGTAAAATAAATCTATATTTATTTACTAAAAGTTAGTTTTAATTATATACTTAATTAGTTAAGTTATGCATCTTTTTATGTATTCAATTTATTTATTAAATTTTTATTTATTTATATTTTATTGGTTAAACTATTTGTATAATTTTATTATTTATACATTTCCATCAAACTATTTCATTACTTTTAATAATTTTGAATTTGTGTAAATTTTAATTTTAAATTTACTAATTCATTACGTTTTTTATTTAACTTTGCTAATTTATTATTTTTTATTTAAATATTTTGTTACGCACTTACGCAAATATGTTTTATTTAAAATTTTATTTTATTTGTTTGGATTTAAATATCTTGTTATGTGATTACGTTTTGATTTAAAATTTTGCTACATTTTAAGTGAAAACGAATAAAACATAGTAATGTATAAACTTGTAAATCAAAAAGATCAAAATACTATTTTGAAATCAAAACGTATTGGCATAACAAAATATTAAAATTTAAAAAATAAAATACAAAATTTAAATCAAAACGTATCAACGTAACAATAAATATTATTTAAACAAAATAAACTAAAAAAATAAATATAATTCATTATATCTAATATTTATAAAGATTAATAAATATAAAACATAAATACAATATATTATTTCTTATATCTTTAAATATTAATAAATAGATAGAATTAAAATCTACATTCAAATTATATTTTATATGTACTTTATCTATAAATCCAATTAAAAAATATATTATTTGTTTATTAATATAATAATTTGTAAAATTAATTATTTTTAATGTATATTAATAATTTAATAACTTACAAAGCATTTTTTTTGAAAACAAACAAATTAAATAATAAATTTAAATCCAAACGTACCGACATAACAAAATATTTAAATCCAAACAAATAAAATAATAAATTTAAATAAAAACATATTAGCGTAACAAAGCATTTGTAAACTTAAATCAAAACGTAATGAATTAGTGAATTTAAATTAAAGTTTACATAAATTCAAAATGTATTAACGTAATGAAATAGTTTGATGGAAAATTATAAATGATAAAATTATACAAATAGTTTAACCGATAAAATACAAATAAATAACTAGAATACATAAAAAGATGCATAACTTGACTAATTAGGTATATAAATAAAAAATAACTTTTAGTAAAGAAATAAAGATTTCTTTTACAAAATAAATAGGTATGATGGATGATGATGATGATGAGAATATAAAAATAATAATAATAATAATAATAATAATAATAATAATAATAATAATAATAATAATAATAATAATAATGAATCAAATCATTATTTATTAAAATTAATATTTCAAATTTAAAACCAAAAATGAAAAATTAAGAATAGTGACCAAAATTGAAATTACCAAAATTGTAATTGAAAGAGGGGCAAAATCGTCATTATTAAAAAATTTAGAAACAGAAGGACCAATTCTGCAAGTAAAAAGTGGTTTGAGGGACCGCCACTGCAACTTTGGAAGTTGAGGGACCGTTTTCATAATTTTGAACAAACCACAGGGACCATTTCTGTAATTTACTCTATATTTTATTTCTCATAGAATGTTACGAGGCTTCAAATGTGGGCCATGTTTTCTCAAATTGTTTATACGATGTCGTAATTAAAAAACTGTATGTTATAACTTAAAATTTATGAAAATGTTAAATTTTTTAGTATAATAGGTAAACATACAATTAGTTTGAAAATATTTAAAGTTATTTTAATACTTTATTTATTAGTGACATGGATTTAAAAAAATCTTTAAATAGGTTTTTAACTATTTTTCATAATAATAAATAGTAATATTTAATTTTGTAATTATAAAAAGTTTGAAAATTACATACTACTTGAAAGGGTTTTATTATTAGATTATAAATATTTTTAATCTCTTTTTAAATTTTATAAGTACTATAATATTTAGTTAATTAGTTTTCATGCATTAAAAATAAATGTTTGTTAGTTTTATTTTTTCTTAATACGATAAGTAATTAATAATTTAAATGTACCATCTAAAACAAAATGATATAGAAAAAAAATACATTGTATTAATTTAATATTTTTTTAAGAATTAATGAAAATTCTTATTACCAAAATGGTAATTGGTTTATTTTAAGAAAAATGGGCAAGAAATCAAACAATGGTGCTCCGAAAGAGCGCCATATAGCAATAAACAATTTACTTTATTAGTATATATAGATATAAATATAGATTTGACAATATTCATGTTATTTTTAAATTTAGACTTTTTTAAAATGTAAAATCTAGAATTAAAAGCTATTAAAATTTGAATGTTTGAATATTTAAATTTATATATGCTTTTAGTATTATTATTATCATCTATTATTATAAGTTTAATACCTAAAATAATAATAATATTTATAAGTATTATTATTTATTATTTAAAAAATTATAAATCTATCTAGTACATGGTAATAGACTAGTATATGAAACACATTATTGAAAAAAAATTTCAGGTTGGTTGATTAGTATTCCCCAAAGGTAGGTTCGTCCTAACGTAAAATACTTATCCTTTAATCCAACTATAAAACCCATCCAAAATCTAAGATCATTTACGAATAAACATAGAACTACGTTAGCAACCATCACGAACAACCATTAGAACCAATGGAGTTTAGTCCATTTGGTAAGAGGAGTAACATGTAAGTGAGAGGTCACGGGTTCGACTCCCGTCGGAGGCAAGTTGAAATTTAGGTGGAGAAAGTAAGTCTTGGGGCAAATGAGTAGTTTAGTACTAGGAGTATGATAGTTTGTCGTTCAAAAAAAATGAACAACCATTAGAGTACTCTGACTCATCTAAAATAATACTATAGAAGTATAAAACATCACCAAAACAATTTGATTTATTTACCTAAAAAGACATTACAACCCTCTTGTACAAAACATACGAATAATTGCACAAGCAGTCTCGATCATGGTTTTTTACCACCCATTTTAACCCTCCTAACATCCTTTACATACTCAAAATTAACTATAGTCGTTAATTTAGCTTAGATATTTGAATGCTGTTAATCCAAAAGCACCATCCCATTTCTATCTTTCCAAATAGGCATATAAACACTACGAAGATCATCAATCAATCACACTTCGATCTCATCATTGGTACAAATAGATGTAGCAATCTGTACTAGTAGTAAATTGGAAGGCATGAGGTGATTTGTAGAATGATGTTAGACTACGAATGAGACAAGACTTTTTAAACAAAAGACCGTAAAATAGTATCAAGTCATTGTTCAAGTGCAAATATTTTATTGAAATTTTAATAAAACAGTTGTTAAAAAACATAATCAAGCACACTTGTAACCCATCAATATCCTACTAACAAAATTCTTTTGACCAGACAATATATGCAGCTTTGTAACAAACAAAGACTAAGATATGATCCATCTTTTTGACCAAAGTATTTACAACAACATAAGCATAAAATCAAATCTAAATCGTTACATTTGAAATCAAAATTTGAAAAATTAGATTGATAGGTATAAATGAAAATAAAAAAATATTTCACGTGTGATAATTTTTAACCATTTTGTTTAAATAAGTTGATAACTGAATGGAAAATTTTCTCCATAATCAAAATTATTATTTATTTATGTAAAATATCAATATGAATTGATATTTTCATCTTGGTGATGACAATTTTAATTCTTAACTATTTTATGGTAAAAAGGTAAAATCCTATTATAAATTTGCATACATTAAAAATGAATAACGAAAATATTATTTAGTCCAGAAAGGCCTAATAAGAAAAGGGCGTGTACGACTTCAAATTGACGTGGCAACAGAAAGTCAGAAACCGGATTCCGTCTTCCTTCCCCCTTCAAAAATCAAAACACACACACAAACGCAGAGAGAAAGAGAGAGAGAGAGAGAGAGAGAGAGAGAGAGAGAGAGAGAGAGAGAGAGAGGACGATAGATAACCAATAGCTGAAAGAAACCCTGCATTCTTTTATCTCTGTGTTCATAATAACTGTACTGAATTCTGTTCTTGAATCATCAAAATTCAAAACTTGTTGATTGGTTAGAAAGATGATGAAGACTTCCTTCAGAAAACTCCGTGGACTGGGGCTACACAATCCCGATAAACATCACCGACAACCATCTCACGCTCAATTAGATGAGCTCTCTCAAGCTTCTCAGGTTATTATCATTACCACCTCTTCTGTTCTGTTCTGTTCTGTTCTTACCATTTCTATATCCCTTTATTATATATACATCATCTCCTAATTTCCGTTTTAATTTGTTTCTTTTTCATTTTCGCCTCATCATATTTTCTGAACGATTCCAGTCTGTAACCGGTAATGCAATTCTTATGATTCGCTCTTATTTTAGGCGCTAATTTGTAGTTAGGTTTTTCAAATTGAATTAAGGTTATGCTCGTCGCGTTTTCAACGGAATGCAATTCGTGTGTACGTTGTTGCTTTAGGCATTAATTCGTACTTGTGTTGTTCTAAAATAATGAAATCTTACTCGGAATTATATTCATATACATGCAACTGGCATGTCAATTCGGTGAAGTTGAAGGGAATCCAATTTTATACCCAATTTTCCCCTTGTGCTATGACTATCCATTTTCTTCACATGCTAATCATGACTTATTCTTTTCAGGATATGCAAGACATGAGAGATTGCTATGAAAGTTTACTTTCAGCTGCAGCAAGCACCACGAACAATGCATATGGTATTTAAACGATGCTCCAAATTTGTTCCAAACAAATGAAAATGTGTGCATTGAAGATTGATGTTCTTATAAGCATTGTTATTTTTGTAAATCAATTGGAAATTTATCATAAAAACAAATGAAATTCCTGCCTTGAAGGTTGATGTTCCTTGCACGTATCTTTTTAGAAACGCTTCTCTTGTTTGGATTTTAAAAGCATAAGAGTTGTTTATTCCATCACAGGTTCCTCCAATTTTTTTTATTCATACATCCATGCTAATTCTAACCATCTATTTCAGAATTCTCGGAATCATTACAGGAAATGGGTGCTTGTCTTCTTGAGAAAACTGCACTAAGTGATGATGAAGACAGCGGTGAGTAGCAATTTCCCATCTCAGCACTTGTCTTTCCAGAAAATTTTCCTTTTTCCTTCTTCAGTACATAAAATTTTGGTTCACACACTCGTCTTACAGGCAGAGTCTTGCTGATGCTGGGAAAGGTGCAGTTTGATATCCAGAAGCTGCTTGATAATTATGTGGGTTCTTTACTATGCATGTGAAGCATTTTGCTAGAAATTTCATCTGTATGGTTTTTTTCATAACCATTTCAAACTACTTTTTCAGCGTTCACATATTTCTCAGACAATCACGGTTCCTTCAGAGTCTCTTCTCAATGAACTGCAAATAGTTGAGGTATGTGCTTTGCTCTTGTATTTATGACATGAAAATGCATCAATCTATTACTTGCTCATTCTTATACTCTAGTAAACCTTGATGATGATATCACCAAGAAATACGTCAGGTGCACCAAACTCTGGAGATGGCACCTAAAAATGATGTACATAATCTATTCATTGTGATGAATTATGCACAGTTAATTCTAGGGGCAACACAATAGCTAGTTCTGTAATCCGTATGTAATTATTTATGCATTATTCTTCATACCATGGCATATGGCAGCATGTCAAGATCCTGCTGGTGTTTATTTATTTATTTTACATTTCTTGTCCTTCCTGCAGGACATGAAAAAGCAATGTGATGAAAAAAGGTCTGAAATTATCATTCGATTTTTCCAGTTGTGTACTCTATTAAGATTGGTTAAAACTATAAATTTATTTATTGTTATTTATTATCTCCCTAGGATGACTTACGAAGCAATGAAAATACAGTATGACAAGGGAAGGATAAAAAACAGTAAAGGAGAACATGTTTCTTCTCGCCAGCTGCAATCAGCTTGGGCTGAATTTGATGAATATGCTACCTTATTTATTTTCCGCATGAAGTCTTTGAAAAGGGGGCAATCTCATAGTCTTCTAACACAGGCAGCTCGGCACTATGCTGCTCAGGTATTTATCACAGGAGTTCAATAATTAATGTTCTAACTTCCTTTGTAGGATGGTTATTGGTGACCTCTTATATGCTGGAAAACAGATTTGTTTTTTCAGGAAGGCTCTCAAATCTCTGGAAGCAATCGAGCCACAAATTAGATTGACCACTGAACAGCAGCATATTGATTACCATTTCAGTGGGCTTGAAGATGATGATAGGGATTCTGTTTTCCTTACTGATGATGAAGATGACGAAGACGATAGAGATAATTATAATTATAATGACTCACATGAAGATGATGAATTGAATATCGACTCTCGCAATAATGAGGTTTCTAGCTCAGGAAACCCAAAGAAGGCAAGACTTTAATTTCCCGCTACTACCCAAAAAACTTATTACGGCTCTTGCATGATAAATTATTAGGTTCAAGACAAACTTGAGTTAGATTAGTCTTGATGGTATTAATGGCCTTGTTTGGCTCCAACTTGTGGTTCTGTATCTTTTTTTTTTTTATCTCAGTTTATAACACTTGAACCGGTAATTATTTTTTATAAAACTTCTGCTATTTTGTACAAATTCTCAGGTATTACAAGAATCCTAATTGTTTAGGTGCCCAAATAGAGGAGGGTCAGTCTACGAATTAAGAATATGATACCGATACCCAGTTTTTTTTTGTGCTCTTATTTTAAGAGAATGGTGTAAAGTTTAAATATGATACGCAAGATACGTTCACGTTAAAAAAAAAATAGGCTGATAGTTTTTAAACACCTATTTGTCAGTGTAACTAAAGATTCATGTACCATGACTTCCATCTGAATTGTGATTTAGGTGCGTTACTCTGTAATTTCTTTTCTTTTATCGACTAAACAGCCTTTTGCTTCTTTTTTTTTTTTTTTGTTTCTGCAGTTGGGTATTGAAGACCTCACATTTCTGCGAGTTGCTTCTGTGAATTCAGCCAAGGTATAGAAAACTTTTCATTCTAGCAGAACTTGTAGCTTGTACATTGAGATTCTTCTTTATTTAGGAAGAACAGCCCCCATCTTATATATGGAAAGAAATTTGAACTTAAAATAGCAAGCAATCAAGCATGTTCCGTTGAATATATACTGTGAGTGATACAGATTGAGAAATTTAAATGGAGAGAACAAGGAATTATAGATGATTAGTTGCAGAAAGTATATTATAAAACAGAAAGGTAAACAACAATCAAATGATTGTTCCAGGGATTTACCCTCTCTCTCAACCGAATGGTTGGAGCCTATCTCAAAGCAATGAAGCTGAGAGCCTAACAACAATTCTAAACAATAATTCTGGACACTCACAACACTCTCCTTCCCTTTATTTATAGATTTCCTTACTAACTAACTACTACTAATTTCCCTATTTTACCCCTTCTAGAATTAACTAGCATGTTCCTATCAGTGAGCATGCTCCATCAGAGTAGTTGTTAATGGCCTCCGGCCTCCTTAAACTAGGGCAAAAATTGTTGAAATGCAAGAGCATCCCAGAAATAGCGTTGGTGAGATGAAGCGAGATTTTGCATGATTGCGATCTTATTGATGATGTTCTTAAATTACAAAACCTCTAGAGGAGGATCACATCATATGTAGTCTAGAAATGGGAACTTATATTCCTTCCCCATCTCTTCTTTTGTTCAAATACTTTGCTGTTTTCACTTTTCAGTTTTGCTACCTCCTTTTCCTATTTTCATGTCACCAGATGTGTATCATTTTGGACTTGCAGGCAAATATGCATGGAAAACCTTTTTGGAACTCAAATACCTTGCACAGAGATCTTAACACAGTAAGCAAATCCGCTCCACTTTCTGCAGAGAGTACTTTTGACCCATATGAAAGGTATCGGCAGATGCGGCAGTCATCTGCACGAAAGCTGAGCACATACGTTCTCCCAACACCACTTGAGAAGAGTTCAACTGTATCAGGAATTGAAACTCAACATGCTCAACCAAGACTGCCAACTAATACGTTGCATTCAATGCCATTGGAGTACAAAAGGAGTGAAAATAATTTCAAAAAGGAAAGGAATTCAGGACCAATAGTCTTGAGCGAACAGTCAGTATTGAAGGAAATCAACTACAACAGTACACCTAATCAACCACCAGCTCCTCAAACTGAAGTACGTTCCTCAACACAAGTTGATTCATGTTCAACTTCTAGCATCAAGAAAATCAGAAGAGATGCTTTTTCTGGTCCATTAACTGGTGTCCTACAGTCAAAGATGCCGCTGATGTCTGCCAGTGGTCCTATTGCATCAACAACACACAACCTCCCTAGTTCCGGTCCTCTTTTACGCACTTCATTAACTCATTCATTGTCAACTTCAGGAGTATCCTCGAAATTTTTGTCAATACCTATAATTAGTGAACTCCACGAACTCCCAAGACCTCCTTTAAAAATGGCCTCCAAGAAACCTTCAAAAGTCAGCTTCTCAGCCCCCTTGGTGACATTCAAACGTGGGCCAGATCTTATTGACACAAATAAATTGCCAGCATCTGATGCAGCATATACACTTCCAGAACCCTCGAGAAGTGAAAGAGACACAGCATTGACATCAAAACAAACAGAAAATTGGAATTTAAGGGCAGAGGTGGCCATAGTTTCACCTCCTCAGTCACCAATCTCCATAAGAAACATCTAGTGATGGTCAACTGCTACTGAAACTGCATTCCACCTTTTGTCGAATCATAGGTATGCACATACTTCCTTATTTATGAGAGTATCTACATATGTGTTCTATACTTCTATTGGGAACTCTGTTTCATGATAGAAGGTTTTGAGGGCCAATATCTTATAGCATTTCATTGAATTGCATGTGCATCTGAAAGGGAATAAGTGCTTAAAAACTTCTCTGTGTAGCAATGTCCTCCCCTCTTGCACCTTAAGATGGCGTTTGGCTAATGGAATGGAATTTGAAGAAATTGGAATTTGTTTGTAGTGTATTTTGGAAATTGGATTACAAAAGCAATGAATAAAAGTGTGTTCAAATTCCATCAAAATATATATTTGAAGAAATCTACATTCGTAGCTATTTGTAAATAAATTTAGATTTCTAACATTTCACAAACTCCATACTTTTAGCTAGTTTATATCTCAACCAATCAACTACTTCATACTTAAAAGAATTCCAATTCCATCAAATTATATTTTGCGAGTCAAACGCCTCCTTAGAGTTATGTGAAGATTGAAATTGCTACACAATAATTTATCCTCAATATAATCCCACGTAACTGAACGAATGTTAAACACCAACTGTTATTATTTTTACCTTGTACTTGATTAATTTCTTTGAATTTCTTTGGGACAATTCATATTGTCTCAAAATCGTCGCTATTCACGGATTCTCCCAAAACTACATCTAAAGGTGATGCTTGTATATCTAATTGATCTTTCTCTTTGCTCAGGTATAATATGACATGGCACTCAGCTTTGCTCCTCCAACGTAGTTACTTGAACAAATTGTAGGAGATGTTTTGTATTTACTACAATAGAGGCATCAATCTGTAAATAACTGATAAATCCTGATTGTAATATCTTGAATCTTCTAACCATGTTATAAAAGTGCACACATCTTTCTACAGCATATTTGATGTTCAAGACATGCCAAGTGGATGTCATTTTCGTTGTTTCTGAGGTAAGATGATGGTTGTGTATCCACCCATTCTATGATCAATTACTTTTTTGTCAAATTGCAAGTAGTCATCTAAGCCATCTTGGCGTATCTTTGTTGGATTTTAGATGTATTTGGGTCTAAAAGAACATAAGGGTTTGAGAATTGCATTTAAAATCTTGTGTTTGGTTTGTAAATTTCAGTAATGATTTAAAATCTAAATTTTTTTTGAATCTCATCATTATTTTTGGTTTAAGAACCCAGTATTTTCTTACCTTCCACTCTTCATATTAGCAAATTACCCAATAATGCAAATTTTTAGATAAGATCCTGATAAATAAAAATATTGCATAATGCTAATTCTTTGATAGAATGTAAATCCTTGAAAAAAAATTGCGAACCAAACATCCCCTAAATAGATTCAGGATACGCTTATGGATCTTGTTATAAAAGGTAAACCAAAAAAACTCTCGTTTCAGTCACTTGGAATACTTTATGCTGGGATATGTCTCAATGCATTCCCAGAGATGGCTAGGTTGAATACTCAAATCGACCAACTGATGATCAGAAAGCAAAATAGAATGTGCCAACCCCCAGAAAGAAGCATAATCCATGTACATACAAAACTCTAATATATAGCAACATCTCCCCAAGTTTACGGGATTTGTAAAAGTGAAATCCATACTGAAGTTTAAATTCATCCATCCCTCAACTTTCTCTGTTTCCCTTTTTTGGATGTTATTATGAGATTTCAAATCAGAGAAGCAACTATACAAAAGTAGGAGAGATGGTGCTCCTACGATCGGCACAACCTTTCTAGCGCCATGTCTTCATCACCTCCTACAGCTTCCAATGCCTTCTTTGCTAATGCTTCTGGAAACCCCATCTCAACGAACTTCTGCACCTGCAACCAACAACAATTGCAATCTGGTAAATGTTGTTTTCTAAACAATCTTTGTTGACAAATGCTAGAGCATATATATACCTTCCCATTGAAACCAGCAGATGAAGCCTTGGCAAAGTCCTCTGTCCAATGCCGAGCCGTAGTAACAAACACAGGATACTCGCTAATATACTGCAAGAGAGAGAGAGAGAGAGAGAGAGAGAGAGAGAGAGAGTAAATACCATCAGAAAAGGCAAAAGGAAACCCAAAGTAAAAAAGGAAAACATGAAACCTGTTTGGCAACAACAGCATCTTGGGGATCACTGGGTTCTGGGGCTGACAACAGAGCTTGCAAGGAAAGCAGAGCAGTTTTTAGGTTTAGAGCTGGACTCCAATTGTTCTTCAGAATATCAAGACAGATAGCTCCGGTTTGGCTACTGATATTTGGATGCCTTGGAATAATAAAACGTTTGCATCTTAGAACAACTAATGAGATTAAAAGTTCTTTTTACTTCTCCTTTTTTTTTTTTTTTGGGCGTTGGGGAAGAATTTTGGAGGGTTTGCTGTTAGATTCTTACCAAACTTTTGTAGTAAACTTCATTTTTGGAGGCTTAAAAGGATACCCATCTGCCAAACATCAGGGAAAAGTGAACAAGTTAAGTTCAAGGCCTAAAATAAATATGGACAATGACTTTGATAAACCAGAAGGACAGATGTAGGGCTGTAAACGAACTGAATGAACACGAATGAGGGTATGTTCGTTCGTTTTAACTTTAACCAAACGAACATGAATACTTTCGGTATGCATTGCGAACACTTTCATTTTAAACGTCTCATCTTCTTTTTGAAGCAAAACTCGAAAACACAAGATATTCCGTTCGTGTTCGTTCGCTACGGAATTGGTCATGTTCGTGTTCGTTTATGTTCGTTCGTTTAATACCTAAACAAACATAAATGGACACAAACAAACATAAACGTACACAAACAAACATGTTTGTAACTAACCCACAACACATGATTCATAGTTTTCAAACTACGTTCACACATTTATAAGTTTTATAACTCATTTCAAAGTACTACGGTAATACTAGTTAGCATCTTAAGAAACAAGAAACTCAATTTCAACAATAAATTAACATCCTCCAGGCATTCAAGGTATTTGAATATTCTTCATCTTTATCCAATGTCACCAATGACATTCATCCTAATTGCAATTAGTGTAACGAAAAGTATATTAACTAAACTTAATATAGTATTATAAAAAATAAGTCTAAATATAAAAATATATATTTATAGAAAATATAACATATTTTATTAGAAAATTTATAAATGACAACGAACGAACGTAAATGAACAATGTAAACGTCCGTTGACGATCGATCATAAATGAACGAACAAAAGCTGTCAAAGCATATGTTCATATTCGTTGATTTAATTAAACGAACTAAAACTTGTGTTTACGTTCATTCGTTTAATAAATAAACAAACATAAACGAACTTCCCGCTAAACGGTTCCCGGTTCGTTTACAGCCCTAGACAGATGTATAAAACTTGAACAAGGATTTATGTTGCTTTAATTTAACATAAAAACAACATTTATATGTGCATGCTATATCAACTCAAGGATTGCTTCAAAAACCAAGAGTCAAAGTTCTTTAAAAGAGAGATGACACACAATTAAAACCACACATGAACCATATAGTGTCAAATGACGGCAACCACAAGACCACCCATCTTATTGTGATGACAGACAGTATAATCTTGTCATCTCTCAGCAGTGAACATCTCAACTTAATGGTTCAGTGAATCCTTGACAGCAAAAAGAGAATCTCGCAACTCCAACTTCCACAATTGATCCGTTCAAAATGTGCCTTTCCGGCAACCCATCATCATGGGCCATGCAGAAATCAAAGTTTCCCTACCAAAAGTAGCTTGGCTATGCTTTCTTGCATTCCTTTTAATCCACTCCCAAAACACGATGATTGTTAGTTTGTTACCCAATGAGTCACAATGGGAAAACAAGCAACCAAAAGTAACCAAGCAATCACCTAAACCAAGAATATCAGAATCTGTGAGTGGTTTCATCGTGTTGCTTGTTCAACTTACATAAACCTAGGTTATAATTGATAATTTCTTTTGTTTTTGAAAGGCAATGGCCCAAAAAGTTGAAACCTATAGGAGTAGAACTCGACCTCCTTTAGAGAATAACAAGCCTCAACCCCTAACCTACCCTTATGGGGTTAGGTTATAAATTTATGATATATAAACGCTACCCAGGGTTTCCTTAAAATCTAACATTGTGCGCTTAATAGTTAAATAATAAGTTGAAACTTGTCATAGAAAGTGATATCCATAATTGACTTCTTAAACCAAAATTGGGCCTCCAACGGTGAGGTTTATCACAAGTAACTTTTTTTCCAGATTTATTTATAATTTTCATATAAGGTAATTAATGACCTGCTAATGGGGTCACATATTACTTCTATAATGACATGTCACTTTCATCTGATGTGGCCACTGATGTGTATAAATGAATCTGATATCACATTTTTAATTATCATTTTAACTATTTTAAAGAAAACTTTCCAAGTCTATCATGTTTTCATAGCAAAAACACCAATGATACATTAAGAAATAGGACCACATTTCCGTTTAAAATCATGGATAAGCAGCCAGGGGCGGATGTACATATTCCAAAGGGGGGGGGCTGGGCCCTCAACGAATTGCCAAACAACCTTTTGTAGTCCATGTAAAAGAAATCCAGGCCCTCAATATATTTATCATTAAGCCTCCAACATTTTTAGAAGCCCAAAACACAAAAGGATATATATTGGTTTGGACGAGAGGTATGCTTTGTATTACAGCATGCCTTTCTTGAATTTCAATAGTCATTTGTGCATTAATTGCTTGAAGTTTTGTCTTTAGCCAAAAATCAACGGTTAGATTTAAGTTTTATTGGTTTATAATTCTGTGAGTAGTAACTAGTGTTAATATGTTATGAAGTGATTTGTTGGTTTATGATTATGTTGTGAATTTCTTGAATTGGGTTTTATAAATTCTTTGTAGGATTGTTAAATGATCTAAATTTAAATTTACTAGTTGTTGAATTGAATAATTTTTTTTATTATTTTTACAGAAAGTGCTATTAATAAAATTTCATGGACTAATTCTACTTCAACGCCTATTTATGTAACGGATTCCCTCTAAAAGGCCAAAAATTTTGGAATATAATCTTAATCAAAGAGATGAGGTAAGACGACATTATTGGCTTAATCGTTTTCAAAAAATGAAAAGTCATAGAGAATATAATTGTTTTGTTCTTTATATTTGCAGTTGTTTGTTTAGTTAGATATTGTATGACGTTGGCTATCATTTTGCTTTATTGTATCGTTCAACCATTTTTATGTTTAAGGTAAGTTTTTTTTTTTTGCCCCCAATGTTATAGTTTTCTGGATCCGCCACTGTAAGCAGCGATGGTTATTTGCAGCAGGTCCCGTTAATTAATTGTTTAATCAAACAAGGGAAGAAGTACAATCCACCTACCATTATCTTTCAAAAATCAAGATCTCGTCATGTCACCTACCAGTTTTTCAAGCACAATCTCTCATCTTCCATTGAACCAAAGAAAAGGTGGCATCACAGTTTTGATTGAAAGATGCTGATCGGGGACAGGAAGGAAAGAGATTTTGATGCTGACGATTGGGTCTTTTTAAAAGTACAGACTAATTCCATCTAAGACCTGGAGATTACTTGTAACACGTAGGAGTGGAGGGGGTAGTTAATAATGAGTTAATGGCAATATTGTTGTGATCACTTTAAGGGAAATACGGTGGTGGTTGTAAACACTTGGTTGCAGTGTGGATGAATGTGCAATCTGTTGACTAAGCAAATAATTAAGATGCTCCGCTCTCTCTCTCTTTTTCTCTAAGGTAGTGTTTGGTTCATTGGAATGTTTCTAAAGAAATTGGATTTTGTCAATAAATTAGAATATATCATCAATCAAAATTGGATTCATTTCCCTTCCAACTAACACGGATTCCAGACGCCCCCTAAGATTCTCTTCCTTCCTGTCTCTAAGGGGCCGTTTGGCTTGCGGAAAAGGACTTGGAATTCAAATTTAGTTATTAGTATATTTGGTGGGGAGGGATAAAAGATAGTTTTAGTGTTTGACTAAGGGTGTAGCTTGTGAATAGTTGATATATAAATTCATGCACGAATTGAGTGGATGTCAAATTCCTATAAACAAAGATTTTGATGGAATATAAATAATGTTAACTCTTAATCTTTGTAACCAAAAGTTACAAACAAGCTAATTTAAATTCCGATTCTATCAAATTCTATTCCATGAGCCAAACACACCCTAAGATTCTCACCCGATCAAACAACATTCAGTAAGGGCTTGATTCCTTCCATATAAACCCACACAGCCAACCACAACACTTGAGCAATTTAGCTAATCAGATGAAGTGATCATCAAGACCAATGAGATTGCTTCTACAAGTCCCCTTATGATTTCATCAACCCTAAAGAACAATAGAGCTAGGGTTTATCCACTACAAAATAGCAAAAAGGTCCGATCAAGCTTCAATAAACTAGTTGTTTTGCAACAGATATACAAGCGCAGGAAATCAAACAAAATCAGAATTACGCCACACACGCACATCAGCAGATAAGCAATAATCTAGGTAAAATCACGCAAAGATATAGAAAGAGAGGATAGACCAGGCAAAGTAATGTCAACATGGAAGATTCCCCCCTCGTAAGGAGTGGAAACAGGTCCGGGGATGCTTGCGCTGAGGTGGCGAATATCCTTATCGTCCGGCGTTAAGGTCATGCCTGCTAAGCTTTGATCTTTCTTAAAATGCGTCAATTCTCTCTGAATTCTCGTCAGCTCAGACATTTTTCTTCACAAAAGATTGTACCGAAAAACCTAAGAATTCTGTCAATGGAAGCCGGTGGGGTTTGTGAAGAAGAACCCTAGTAGTAGTTTAAAATGAAATGGAAAATGAAGTAGTGGTACCAGTCTGGGGAAGCATCTGATGGATTCTTCTTCTTAGGCCCTGCCAATTGGATCCACCGTTTTGTTTGTGGGCTAAAAATCAAATTTTTTTAGTTTTTTATCAATATTTCTTATTTATCATATACTTAAAATATATAATTAAAGATTATAACATAACCCCAATATAAAAGTGCATGTTTTTACATAGATATAATAATAATATATGTTTGAATATTAGAAGAAAGTTCCAGACATAAATATAAATATGATGATAACCTATTCTTTTGCTAGAATTTATCAATTTTAAGAAATATACTTTCTAAAAATAAAAGTTAAATCCAAGAAAATTAGATTTTTCAAATTTTGTTTTTTCATGTAACTCAGGTGGTGTAGCAGTAGCATATATGGAAGGTATCAACTTGGTTGCCTTGATTCAAATAAGTTAACTTTGGATAAAACTAATAAATAAATGATTAAATGATAGTAATGTATGAACTTGAATTCATTGTACCAAATCTATTTTCAGATTATATCAGAGTTACGTGATAAGTTGTGTTTTGAATCGTGGTTTAGAACATACGTTATGCATGCATGTGTAAAGAATATGAGAGTATTCACGTTGGATATGGACTATCGTTATATCTCCTCCGAAAATTTAGTGTGTACTCTTCGTTGGATTTTACGATGATCCAAATTAAGACTATGTTTCGTTGGATGGATAGAAATACTTTCCAATTATTTTGTAGGGTTGAGATGGTACAGTGTTCCAAGTATATGGCAATGAGTTTTGATGTTTGTTTTTTATTGTGGTTTGGTTAGTTGCCTGGATAGTAATGGTAACTTTGAGAATTTTAGGGGTGTTTGGTTTACAGAATTTGATGGAATCTGAATGAAAATTTTATTCCAATGTGCTGTTTGGCAGTAAAAAGGAATGGAATGAAAATTCCTTTTTTTAAAAATAAAAAACACAACTTTTGAAGGAATTTATATTCATTGGGTTAGTGCCATGGAATTTAAATTCCATTCCAAAGATTTTAACAGTTCTGAAACCAAATCCTAGACTTCATCTTCACCGGCCTCCAATTCTATTCTGACAGATTCCATTCCTTCCAGAATTACATTCATTGACAGATTCCATTTCAGGAATAAACATTCGAACCAAATGCCGCCTTAGGGTGCGTTTAGTTACCGAAAATTTCTAAAATTTTCATCTCACTTTTCAAAGAAAATGAAAATTCGTTTACTTAACAACAATTTCATAAATTTCCATTTCACTTTTTAAAACACCACTTTTCATATTCTTTATTTTACTTTTTCTATTACCTACCTATATTTCTTTATAATACTATCTTAATTTGTTCCAGACTTTTAGTTTATGATAGAATGACAGAAAATAAAAAAAATATGGTTTCTTGAGAGAGCAACACATGTCATATAGTGTAGGTTCCAAAGTGATACCTCAAGTGTTCCAAGACTCCAAGAGTGGCTGTACAAGGGGATGAATACATCTTAACTAAAGTCACACGGATTTTTTTTCAATGTTTGTATGTTTATATTATCAAGTTTGTTAACTTTAATAAATTTGGATTGTGAAAAGGTTCAAACTGAAATAACAGATTAACAACAACTTTAACTAAGCTAAGACACACTCAAACTAGTTACAATGATTGGGAGAAATGCTCTCAATTTTTGTGCGGATAATTGAATTCTCTGGGAATTGTTTGAAGGCTAAATATGGAGAAATGCAATTCTCTCCATTTGGTAGAAAAATGGTGAGAATTTGACTGTCTTGTGTCTCTACTCCACCTGAGCCACCATTTCTCCTCTTTATTTATCTGTTGATACCAAACAAGATACATAATTTCAAATCTCCACTAAATTTCATTTCTCGCCCATTTCCATTTTCATTTCTCCTCATTTCTTTTCTCTGTACCAAACGACCCATAAGTGTTAAGGTACAAGACTTAGTTGGTTAGCTTTGAGAACAATGAAAAGCTTTGAAGACTGGCTAGTCACTCAAGTTGAAGTTTTATGTGCATGCATGAACTCACAAGTGTGTTTTTTAGCAAGTTCTCCTCTCTTTCTCTCTCTTTGAAACCTTCTTTATATAGGCTTCATGTTATCCCAATGTGAAGATAGACAATAATGTTTCACAAAGAGACAAACTTACTTTTCAACAGACTTAGACTAATATTACAACTTATGTAACAGTGTTCAACAGACTTACACTAATATTACAAATCATCACCAGGTATGATTAAGACATTAATGAGCCTAACAATCCATCCCCAAGTGTATCAAACATGTTTGATCAAATATTTCCTCCTATGATAAAGAACATGTTTGATTGAGGTCTTGTTATGTTTAACATATAGTGCTTCCATTTATTATAATACTAAGTTAGAAATCTATGTATTACATGACTTAACTTAAAAAGAACGTTTAAAACAAATATTTATAAAGATATATAAATTATATATAAGAATTTATAGTTTATTATTTAGCACGCACAAAATAAATATTAAAAACAATAAAGATTATTAGATTTTAATTATTTATTTATTAAATTCGCTAGAGTCATTATAATAGACATGATTTGAATTGAATTTGAAGTAATAATAAAAAATATTTGTAAAGATATATAAATTTTATATAAGAATGTATAGTTTATTATTAGCATTTACAAAATGAATACAAGAAAATAGAAGTTTATTAGATTTCATTTAATTATTTATTGAATTTGATAGATTTCATTATAATAGATTTGATTTGAATTAAATCTATCTATCAATTCTAATAAATGAATAAATAGTTTGTCATTTGCACTTAATTAAAATGTCAATTGGCATGACATCCTCGTGACATGTGTAATTTAATTAATTTAGTTAACTCTTATTCTGGTAAGACAAATAATTTAATTAATTAAGTTAATTAATTTAGTTAAGACTTCTATTACATATTATTAGGTTGATGATTGAATTTTTTTGAAAAATATTATAAATTTAAGTGATATTAGTTTAATTCTATAATTAGAATATACCAAATATAATTCCATATTATAAATTTAATAGTTTTTCAATATATGTTTAATATCAGTGTTTTGTTACTAATTCATTATAAATGTTATTTTTGATAATATTTATTTACAAAGCACGTTTCATGTAAATAACAAATGACGTTCCGATGCGGACACGTGACATATTAATTACTCATTTAATATAGATAGAATAAATAGGTTATCGATATAGATAGATGTATAGATATAGATTTACATATGCTTTTAAAACCGAATACGAGATAAAATCAGTTGGAACTAAAAAGTAGTAAAAACCAGCAAAGCATCCCATTCCCATCATATAATGCATCATCCACTAATTGTTGTACAGGAAACAAATCTTCTTAATATATGCCAGCTTTCAAACATGAGAAACTCATTGGGGATAAGAATGTTCATCGTATCCATCACCAAAACAAACACGTAAAGCATACAAGACACGATTATATCGATAAGATTCATTCTGTAGTCTGGAATAACTTCTCGACATCATCTACCGTGGTTTTAGCTTCAGTGACTTCAGCTCCTTCCTTTTCTTCCAACTCCGCCTGAAACCATCAACAATTTATCATTAGCCAATGTTTTGTAACTTTCACCATGCCAAGACAAAGTTCAATTCCTAAGAAATCACTTCTCTTTTATTTATTTACGTTCACATTTACAAAAATGTGATACTCCTAAATCACCAATCCCTGTCCACAAAGGCCAATTATGATAAGGATAGGGAGATAATTTACTCCGACTTCATGCACTTAATTAAGCATATCCATGATCTGCATTACTCACCAAATTTATATATATATATCAACAAGTTTTGTACCAGACTAATAACACTACGATGAAACGTAAAGTACCAATATCCCTTTTAGGTCAGCCAGTGAGGACTCGAGACGTTTGCGACAGTCAGGAAGCATCATCCTTGATTCAGCCAGCACATTTTCCTGTTCAAAACAGACAAGTTCATCAATCAAGTTAACCTCTCAAACACTATCTTCATGTATTCACCTTTCATGCAATTGCAAAAACTACTAAATCTGTTCCTCCAAAGTCACCTTGACACTATAATAACACCAAATGCAGAAATACATCTTTCAAATGAATTTACTACAAAGTAATTAGCAGGGAAATCTGAGACCTGGAAAATTAACTCAATGAGAACCTGTAGAGCAAACTTCACAATACAGAGAAAAATGACAAATTTTCTTTTTTGATTTCCCGCGGGCACCCCCGGGGAGGGGGGGGGGTCCCGTGGTGGTGGATGGGAGCAGGATTTCACAGGTAAACTAGGAAGATTTCTGTTTGTAGACCCATGAAATAATGGAGAGCAAATTATGATGCTTGAAAGTTCTATGCGGAATTGTGAAGGTTAGGTATGAAAAAAAAAAAAAAAAACTGATCAGCTTTTGGAGACTCAATCCACTTGACCAACCTTTAAATGTTTTTAGAAGCCTTTCATCAAAGTGGAGCTATTAGCCTTAGTTGGTACACAACATTTGTCACCTTGCAACGCTAAAAGGCTAGAAAACCAAATAACTGATGCTTCTACAGCATACAATGACCATTACTGAAGTAAACTACGGAAAAAACTGGTGTGGTCAATCATGTCAATATCCTACATGAGAGAGAGAGAGAGATATTTCAGGCACTACTGCACCTGAAGTCACTAACACAAACCCAATAAAACCCTTCAGGTATATTCAATCACTCGTGTTAATATGTACATGGGCAATGCCCTGTCTAGCGCTACTCTTCATCAGTTCAGTTCTCATTGAAGAGACGGAAGAGTCACACAACCAAAACCTATGCAGTTAATAGCGTCTCGCGGTTGAATAGCGGTCACGACCGCTATTTGCTATAGCGGTTATCGCGGTGATATAGCGGTATATATATATATATATATATATATATATATATATATATATATATATATAATTAAAAACATAATATAATGCATATATAAAATTATAAAGAACAGAACACGCTTGAATCTGGTCGGCTGGTCCTCCTCAATTGAATCTGGTCAGCAGCGTCTCAGCGATTGAAGAGCAAGAAGACGCTTCTTGTCGGCGGCGTGCGTACAGAAGCAACAAATATGGGCTAAAGAAGCTGGTGTGCTATGCGTATGTACTATTTGTGTTTGGAGTTTGGACTGGACTAAGGCAAAACACATGGGCTGGGCTGGAAAATAAAATCAAACTGGACCCATACAAATAGCGCTATTTTTACCGCTAATCGAGACTAAATTGCGCCGAAATAGCGGCGCAAAATTCGGAACCGCATAAACCCACCGCTATTTTGATACATACCGCAAACCGCTATAGCGGTGCTATAGCACCGCTATTGCGCCGCAATTAACTGCATAGACCAAAACATCTCCTTATTTCTTATCCTGTCTAATCATGCAAAAAAATTGAAGATGAAAGATATTATTACCTGTTGCTTAAGATCATAAGGATCAGCGCCCTTCTCCTTCATGTCAGCTGCCTTGGCAGCCTCCCTCTCAACCTCTTTCTCATAAGAGTGTAGCTCCTTGACAATCCGTTTGCATGATGCGGTTTTGATTTTCAGATTTCTAATAGTTGCCATGTTTCCTTATTAGTAGTTGCTGCCTAAAAAATTGTAAAGACGACATTAAACATTGACTTTACAAATTTACTCCTTCCAAACATAATGAGTCTGCTTCATTATTTAAATCTTAAAAGCCTTAATACTTCACATATTAAGAAGTGTCATACATGTTTCGAATTATATACTTCCATCGTTTCTCAGTTTAGCATTTCTATATAGCTCAGTGTTTATACTCTTATTATATGGTATACAACAATTCTTCTCATCTTAAAGTAAAAAACAAAAAGAAGGTACAGAGAAGGTTACCCTGCTGTATGACACAGGTTATAAAGCTCTTAAAAAGCTCATGGATGGCAGGGTAGCCAAAACTTCCAAATATATTATAGTCGATTTGTAAACTATTTACATATTAGCTTGTTACTTGCTCAGGATATTACCACCAGTAAGGGAGCAGCAGCCTCTTGAAGAGTAATCATCACCCAAGCATCTCGTCAGCATTCAAATTTCGCTGACGTCCAAAGTTTATTTGGAAGTTATTCTTTAGCTAAGACAACTGGCAACATGGGTTCTCAAAATTTATACAATATATTATTCAATTTTTTCTCTTATACATTTTGGAAGTTGGAACCAATAGGTCACAACAAAATCATATGGCTACTGCTTCGGGAAGAGTTGCAGTAACAGAGCTGCAGCAAAATAGAAACTTCATAAAGACAATTCATGTCTCTGGCACCTCAATGAAGCAGATTCTGTTGATAATTTGTTTGTTCATATTCAGAGGACAATATCCATATGGAAAAGTTTATTAGCCTGGTAGCAAATCATTGGTATGTAAGTTTTACATTAGAAGTTCAAAGGTTCTGGGCAACTATTGGACATACTGCATTAGAGTCTTGTTGAAACAAGGTGGTCAATGATCACCTATTGCTGGGAGCAAGTAATTGATCTAGTGCATTAAAAAAATTCTCCAACTGTTGACGGGTAGAGACAAGAAGGTCTCTGCTTTGCTCACCCATATCATATTTTGGACTGAGACACCTTCACTGTTGTTTTCTAGATTCACACATAAATTTTTTTTTAGAAACAACTTAATACATTATTCAAGATACTTTATTCTTTCGGATAGTTCTGCTGGCAAGTGGTAATCAGAACTATGTTCTTTTGCTGTATTGTTGTTCTATGGCTCTACAGAGGTTGAAATCAATACGATCTCTATTATTAGCTAAAAAATCATACATCCAGGATACAATTATTCAACAATAGCCATAGGTTCAACAAAATTTCTTTCAACTAGTATGATAATATAGGCTATGCAAGTACCAAATTCAGGTAAAATGCAGTACTGGGATGGATTGAACGAGATCCAAGAGTTAATATATAGGGTTCAGAATATTAGGCGTTCATTGCTTCGGTTTGTGGTTCTTCCAGAATCTGGTCAGGTTATTGCGACATAATACAAAGAATAAAATTTACATGGTCATTACAAACGAAAACAATTCATGTTTTATACCTTTTCAGGTGTTGAACTGTTGCCACCGCCTGTTCAAAAATCTTTCCATTTTCCATAAAGAAATAACCAAACACTTAGATAATTTCATTTTCTTTCAGTCGATTTAAATATTTATTTAACTAACGAGTATAAACCCCTAATATTTTTAACTCTTAAATAGTAACAATTAATTTGAAGAAACCAAACCGTAACAACAAATTTAAATAACCAAACCCTAACTATTTATCAACTATAAATCTATAAGAAACTAACAATTAACCAACAAAAAAGTAACTTCATTAAGTAACGAAAGTAATTTATCTATAAATTCCATCAAATCGGGGAATTTGACTTATACCTCAAGATCGAGCAGAAAGAAATGGATCAGTTCCTGCGAGAGGAGGTGACAGCTACGTTTCAGGTTTCAGGCCTTCAGCAGGGAAGAAGGGTAAGCAAATCATCATCAAAAGCGAGGAATAACTAAGATTCACTTAACAATAAGCTTTACTAAATAATATTAAAGGGTAAACATGAGGAATTGATCACTGAGAGGGTAAGCAAGTGTACTACACAATCCAGTACTACATTTGGAGATCACGAGATCAACAAATAATGACGCAACCAAATTCAAACAGATATAAAAAGAACACTCTTTGAAATTTTCTTAGAACCGTAAAACAATCGATCAAAACTGGAGGATACGTACCGGTATTGGTGAATCCAGTGATGATCTGCTCCAATATCAGGTGACCGAATCGTGGCTCTTGCTGTACCCCCTTACACTTTTCATTCGTAGTTGATTGGGTTCCTCTCTGTCTCTGGAGCAGCAGATAAGTTATATTTGGGCTGGAACCGAACTTATGTGCCCAAAAAGCCCATTTAAGATTATGGATCCTGTTCTATTTCTTAAACGGGGTTTATTACGGAAAAAAAAAAAAAACAACTTGTTTTCAGGTCTTTTGCGTTTTCATCACTCCATGTTATTTTTTTCATAAAAACCTTAAAAAAAATTTTTTGGGTTTAGTGAAATTTGAACATTAGACCCCGGTTATAATTTGTGAACCGGGTTTTAAAAAACTGAAAAACCGGGTTTTCATGTCCAAATTTCACTAAACCAAAAAGAAAATAATAACTTGAGGACTTTTATGGAAAAAAATAACATGGAGGGAAGAAAAACGCAAAAAAACATGAAAACATGTTGGTTTTTTTATAATAAACCCTAAATGAAGCTAAGTATTTTGGATTTTTTTGGGTTGCCATTTGCCAACATTCAAAAACCATACACCTGCACAAAATAAAAGAGAATTCGATAAAACACAAATTTGATGGTACATGGAGGGTGTTTGAAGGTGGTGTAAAAATCTAATCGAGTAGTATTTTTTATGTTTGATAAAAATCTATCAGATTATGATTTCTTTATTATTTTGTAATAACAAACTACAAAATAATCAAATTTGTAGAATAAAACTAATAGCATCCGTAATAATATTCTTTAAGGGTACCATAAACATGTCAAATCATTGATTCGTAATACTCTTTGTTCATAACACACTCCCAAACAACCATAAAGATTATAAAAGTTTACTACTGTATTTGTTTATTAAATAACTTTAACATACACTCTTAATTCTTTATTGGGAGCCACTTATTATTTATTTATTTTCCTTAACAACTTTATACGATTAAAATTATAAATAATACTATACTACTAGTATCATACATATGATGATACAATATTAATTTTGGAATGGTATGATACTCAAATAATGTGTCATACAGTATTATGTTATCCATACATTCGTTCAATTATTGATGCACTAACTTACGACTTAGACAAGAGAAGTTTTCAGATCTAATAGGTTATCAATTCAAGTTTTTTTAGGCATAGGTAGCTAGGGGTGTTCATGGATGGTTAACCGAAACCGAAAGTGCATTTCGGATGGTTAACCGGAGATATCCGTTCGATGATTTCGTGAACCTAAACCTAAACCCAAAAAACCGGTTAATCGATAATCGGTTAACCGGGTTTTTCGGTTAACCAATTAACCATTTTTTATTTAGTAAATCATTTTTTAAATTAAAAAACCTCAATATTTAGTTTCTAAAAACTTCAAAATTCCAAGATAATAAATGCGATGAATAAGACCACAAATCATCTATAAAAGATCTTTAAACGGTTGAACAATTTCTTTCGTAATCTAATAGAAACAAAAAAAAATTTATATAATATTTCCTAAATTAGTCGTTCTAATGTTGTTTTTTTATTGTTTTGGATTTAAAAATTAATGTGGACTAATAGATGAGCTAAAATATTATATTATTGTTAAGATAAATGCTAATATTTATAGGTCTAAACATTAAATATATAAAATTAAATTTTTTTTTGGTTTTTCGGTTAACCGTCCGTCACCAAAATCGTGAACCTAAACCGAAACCGAAGATTTTTCCCGGTTCGGTTAACCAAACTGAAAATAATAGAAAATTCGGTTCGGTTAACCTTAAAATCGGTACGGTTATTCGTATCGGTTTTTAGGTTTCGGAATATTTTGAACCCTATAGGTAGCATGTCAATAGAAGAAAATATTGAAATGATGATAAACGTAATAAAAAGATGTTTGATTTAAGATACAAGTTTAAAGCCTTAAAAGGTATGAAAAATATTCAAATCTGTCTGAATGTCTGATACAATCTAATTTCAAACTTCCCCGAGCTAATATCAAAATTTATATCATCAAAGTAAAACAACATACACTGCTTGATTATGTATGTGTGTACACACATCACATACATACACACACACACACACACACACACACACGTAATTACGTATATAAATGTCAAGCTCGTTCATTCTTGCAGAATCCAGACGCTATAATAGTATAATGCATACACAATGTTCAAATACTTGACCTTCCACTCCAACTTACAAATACCCCAAAAACGGGGTTCAACATTCTGGTACAAATTTAATTTACAATCAAAGAGTGTAGAAACATCACATGGTAAAGGCCTATACTTTCATGATTAAGCAGGCAATGCAAAACTTGGTTGACACCAACTTGGAGGATCCATCACCGCACATGCATCGTTCTTCTTGAAATCAGCAAGCTGCATCAATAACAAATATTACATTCCTTTCTCCAAATTACAATCAATTTAATGATTGCACCAAAAAGAAAGTGAAAGATCATATATACCTTCTCGTTGCAGTGAGGGCAATAGTGATACTTGTGCCAAAGGCAATCCATCGACGGACAAAGAAAGCATACTCCAAGCATGAACGGCATCATGCAACCAACAACAGCAGCCAAACTTGGTTTTGATCTACAGAACATTGTAATGTAAGAGAAAGAACTCGACTGCTAAAACGATATGCAACCCAATAACTGATCTATAAGAAACTTTGCATCAGTGAGGTGGTGTTATAACATCTGGTTGTCAAGATTTACATTATCACATCCATATGAACCTTAAAACAGATTGGTCTGCTGTAAGTGGCCGAGAAGACTAGTATAAGGATGGATCAAGACTTTTATATATTTCAGGTTTAGTTTTGAACCCATCTCTGAGAGCTCTAGTCTCAGCCATCATGTTAGTACCATTGTGATAGAATGAAGAGAAGGAAAAAAATAAAGAAATTTACGAGATCTTCGATGATCAGGGGATTCAGGGCTCAACATGTTAGAATGGCCTAAGACAATAGGTCTTGAATGAAGCATCATGGTCAAGGTTTTTCCAAGAGATTCAATCCACAAATCAACTTCCCATTTCATTCATCCAAAAAGGACATCACATCCAAAAGACAATTTGAACATCAAAATCTAAAGCAGAGAAGTACACATATAATAAGGGAGTGTTTTAATTATGCATTTTTAAAGGGTCATTTTCACCTGGGAGAATATGATTGATCAAATATCAATAGATTCAAGCAACAGGTTACTTGAAATTTTAGATGTATCTCGATGTTTAGTTTTCTTAAAGCTATTTCTTAGTTCTTACCTTCTCCAAATATAATTATTCTGACACAAAATAATCAGAACTATAAACATAATTAGTTTTTGTCAAACACTTCAAACTGATTATTCCAACTTGAAGTGGCAATAATTACTTAAAAGTTAAAACACACATCCAAACACCCCCTGTTGCCCTAAGAAATACCAAGAAAGCTTAACATCTTCACATATCAAACTTTCATTCGATAAGTCAATCATACAGTTATTTGTCAGTGAACATCGAATACAACGAATACAGAAGCTTTCAGCACCGAAATTCAAGACATGGCTATGTATCTTACAAGACATTATTAAAAAGCTTCCGTTAATCCATGCATATACTACAGACCTAAATGTACTAACTAATTAACAATCATAAACCCTCATAAGCTACTTTCCAAGAAAACAAACTTGCACCCCAAAAATGTCACAACCTCTTAATGAAATATGCTCATTGCAACCATTCTTTTTTGACATTAGTCAGCCACATCATACTGTAATGACCTTAATTGCAGGAAATATTCAAATGACCTCTTAATGATTCAATTAAAAAGTAATCAAACGGACCCTGCTTACATGTTCCCCGCATATCCTCAAGTTGTTACATATACAGACAGCATCGCATATTTGATCAAACTTAAATCAAAGAGTGACAACATTTCCTTAGAAGTTGGAGAACAGTAATAGCTCCAATCCATAAGTAAATTTGAGCTTTTTGTGATCGTGGAAGGCATAAAATGACTTCACAAGCAACACAACATAAGATTTGAAGTCCCTCAATACCTAAATAAGATTACCCAAGAACTTTATCAGCAAAAATCAACTAAAGCAAATGTATCCTTTGACCCATCTAGCAAAAACATCGAAAAACCCAATCATGGAACCGAATTACACTGTTCTGATAAGAATTGACCAGAAAGAACAACAATTGGGCTTCATCTGATCTAAGGTCAAGGGGTTTTTATTTAGAAAATGAAAAAGCATCAAAGGTCACATAAAAGGGTAGAAGAATACCTTAGGGTGGTGAGACCGGAGGTGCCACAAAAGGCGCAGTTAATGGGAGCAGGTGTGTCTCTGTAAATGGTCTGGTGAAGAGGAATACCTTTGGGATCACCGAAGACAGCGTTGGGGGGGATCTGGCCCGATTGATAGGCATTATTTCCGACGTAGTATTGGGTTTGTGGAGCTTGATAGTTGGGATTGTAGGGGATCCCCATCACCGGTTCCTCGTTCTTCTTCTCCATCTTTGAAAATTCAAGATCAATTACTCCGATCAAAGTGTAGAAATTAAGAAGAAAAAACAAAAAGCGATTTCGAGAGATTTATGAATGAAATTGGGGGATTGTAGGGGGTGTGTATGAAACTATGAATTGAATTATACAGAGGAAGAGGAAACGTCAACAGCGAAGATTCAAGATTGCCGTGGATGACGGTTTCTACAAGTCTTGTCTTTAGTCCATTTTCCAGGGCTTATTGGACATTTTTTCCCTCTTTATCCTCCTCCTTCCACCTGCGATGCTTTTGACTTTTGACACCGTGGAATGGAAAATGAGATTTTCACATTTGTTTTTCCAGTCATAAACAATGACATCCTATTTTTCTCATTTTTTACTTTTTTTGAATTGCAATTTTATTAACGAGGAAGCATTCTAATTTTATTATTGTTTATTGTTAATAAATAGTAATATCTTTTACTGATATATTTAAATAACTAGTTTATGTACCCATGTATTACGTGAATAAATTTTAAATGTTATTAAAAAAATACAATAATAGTATTATATTTTATATTTGTCATAATTAATATTTAATAGTATTTAGTTTTTTTAACAATTTTTAAAATATATTCTATTTTTAAATTTATACGTATTTAAAATAAAAGTTAATGTTTATACATATAATATTGGGTTTATTATGAAAAAAACCAAAATGTTTTCATGTTTCTTGCGTTTTATCCCTTCATGTTATTTTTTCCATATAAGTCCTCAAGTTATTATTTTCTTATTGGTTTAGTGAAATTTAGACATTAGAACCCGGTTTTTCAGGTTTTTAAAACTGAGACGTCCTCATGAATTTATGATATAATTGTAGCAATCACCAGGATCGACAAACAACCCAATGAGTATCATAATAATTGAAATTGAATTCTTAAATCAGAGTTAAGCGAATCCACACTAAAGCAATGAAAGTAAATGTCTACAGTGATAAAGTCTAACTATTACAACATCACAATTGATTAAAAGTAACAAATTCCAGCCCCAAAGCTACATCGGTGTACCAATAGCGTCTAAAGTCTTCGGGATATTGAAATGAATTGCTTAAGTGGAAGGTCCAGCTACACTTTTGCCTTTGCCTGAAAACATGGTGAGTTAACAGTAAGCTAAATGCTTAGTGAGATAACAGATTATGCAAACAACAAATATTTCTTTACAAGCAATGTTTAACCATGGGCAGTGTAAGCCCCATGTATGTAAAAACAGGCAGTGTAAGCCTCAATGTATGTGTAAAACATGCATTGCTAGCATGGGGTTGACAGTTCAAATGCTGATCGGGGATGTGCCGAACCTGATGGGATACGAGTGGGATGATCAGTCCCCGACAGTGGCATGCTGTCAGCCCCAGTCCAGGTCGCATCAGAGTGTGAAGTAATGATCATGCAGTGCAAGCATGATGTAAATAGATGCACTTTCAAATGAACGCAAGCTACATGTGTGTTACATGTCAAGTACGAGTGTGCATCATAACAATAAATCATTTCATGAGTGCCAAATGAAGTATATGAACAATGTGAACATGCCATTGAATGAATAAACATGAATGTAAAAACAATAAATGTTCGAATGATAATCTGCAACTCACAGTGATTGGTTTTGTGACTTGATCCTGAA
The DNA here is from genome assembly GCA_020465985.1 of Centrapalus pauciflorus. Taxonomy (NCBI): domain Eukaryota; kingdom Viridiplantae; phylum Streptophyta; class Magnoliopsida; order Asterales; family Asteraceae; genus Centrapalus; species Centrapalus pauciflorus. The sequence continues at coordinate 1,367,384 of JAANYP010007579.1, forward strand.
TCAATGTGTGTTTTGATAACACCACAATGATCTGTAAAGTAGGTGTAATAGTGAATTTGTGTCAGTAATTGCTTAAAACTTGTATTCTATAATTTAATTGAAATTCTAATTGAATTCGGACCACATCCGAATTCGGATGGTCCGAATTAGGTGTTGGTCCGAAATGGGGTAGTTGTCCGAAGTCATTGTGGTCCGAATTGGGACGGGATTCGAAACTAAGGTGATCCGAAATTACTATAGATCCGAAATGGGTGATCCGGATTAGTAGGGTCCGAATTACAACTGGTCCGAACTGGGATGATGATCCGAATTCGGATGGATCATCAATCCGAGTTCATACTTAGAAAATTTTCCAATATTTTCCAGATTTTGCATTTTGTCCATTTTGCATGTTTTGAGTCTAATATTGCAGCTATAAGCTTATATTCTATCTTTTAACTTAAAACATCACACTTATGTACTGAAATAACCCATTTATATCCAATTTTCAGCATGTCTCGATGAACACACACACTAAACACACACTTAATGTCAGAAATCATACTTAGGTTTCGAACCTGATTCTGAATTTTTGTATACAACATCATACATGCTCGATTTACACATTACAACAAGAATACATAACATGCATCAAGAATCAGAACCAAAATCTTTTGATTCGGTTTTCACTAAAAACCGAATAGAAACTTCATAAATTCGTAAGATTGAATGATATTTACCTCGAATCGTTTGTTGTAGCAGATATAGTTCCTAAATTGTAACTTGTTTCCAACTTTTACACTAGAAATTTGTTGATTCTTGTGTGTGTTCTTGGATGGAGCCGAGAGGAAGAGAGAGTAGAGAGAGAAAGTGTAAATGTGGAAATGAAGGGTTTCCTCCCTTTTATTTGCATTTTAACCTATTTGCACATTATACCCCTCAACTTCGTATTTTCTTACTTTACTGAAAATATGACCAAAGTAACTTAAATTGTAATAATAATTCAAAGGTACAACAATTAAGTCTTTAAATTTGTAAATTACAGATAATTGAAAATTGGGATGTTACAAAAACCCGGTTCACAAATTATAACAGGGGTCTAATGTCTGAATTTCACAAAACCAATAAGAAAAGAATAACTTGAGATTTTTTATGAAAAAAAAATAACATGAAGGGACGAACACGCAAAAAACGTGAAAACATGTTGTTTTTTTCATAATAAACCCAATAATATATGTATAAACATTAATTTTTATGAAAAATTGAAACTTTAAAGCGTATCAATTAAATACATATAAATTTAAAAATAAAATATATTTTAAAAATTGTTAAAAAAAAAGTAACTACTATTAAATATTAATTTTGACAAATATGAAATACAATACTATTATTGTATTTTTTTAATAACACTTAAAATTTAGGGTTAATATCGAAAAAACCCCATAAACTTTCCTTATTTTTGTGATTAAGTCCCTAAACTTTTTTTCTGATTGTTTAAGTCCCTTGACTATTTTTGTCTTATTCAAAAACCCACTATATTTGCATGTTTTAACGATTAAGTCCCTAAACTTTGTATTTTATTGGTTGTGTTTTACATACCCATCCGGTAACCAGTCAAAAATATATCCTTTTGAATTATACAAAAATAGTATAGGGACTTAAATAATCGAAAAAAAGTTTAGTGCCTTAATCGTGAAAATGAGAAAAGTTTTTAGGGTTCACGTAATACGTGGGTACATAAACTAGTTATTTAAATATATCAGTAAAAGATATTACTATTTATTAACAATAAACAATAGGGTTAATATTGAATAAACCCAATCAACTTTTCTCATTTTCTCAATTAAGTCCCTAAAATTTTTTTCTAATTGTTTAAGTCCTTAAACTATGTTTGTCTTATTCAAAAGTATATATTTTTAACCGGCTACTGGATTAGCCGGTAAAATCAACTGATAAAACAAACATGTTTAGGGACTTAATCGCTAAAATATGAAAAGATGGTGGGTTTTTTACAACATTAATCAAGTAAAAAACTAAAATAAATTGTTTGGTAACCGGTTAAACAGGTCAAATATACACTTTTGAATAAGACAAAAATAGTTTAGGGGTTTAAACAATAAGAAAAAAAGTTTAGGGACTTAAGCGCGAAAATGAAGAAAGTTGATGGGGTTTTTTCAATATTAACCCTAAACAATAATAAACTTACATATATAATATATTGGTCTATATTCCAATATAAAAAGATTTTTGGCAAAACTATTTATAAAATGTAAAACTTCTATTGTTTAATTATGATCCTGTTGCAACGTACGTGTTAAACAAACATGTTCTAGATTAAGATAAATTTTATATATGTTATCTAATTTTAATATGTGAATAAAATATAATATTTTAAATTTTTTGATCTGTTTGGACTTTTATTTTATACATTATATAATAAAAATTAAGAATATATTCATAAATTATAGTAACATTTAAATATTTATAAATTTTCCTGTATAATATATGGTTCCTAACTTAATATTTTAATATTTCAGAATGTTAAAATAATTACTAACAATATAATAACTTTATGAGAATCAGAATATTTGTTTTTTCTTTTCCCTATAAGATAAAATTTTCTCATAAATATTGAGGAACTTTCTTAGAGGAGTGGGTGGTAAATTCAATAGTTGTGTTGATGTAAGCTAAACCAGAAGTCCAGAACATATACACAACCTTCCAGAGATTTCTGTAACCCCTCTTGTTCTTTCCTCATAATTCTACATGGGATTTATTTTCTATATTTTTTAATGAGAAAGGGATAATAAAGTTTAAGAAGAAAACATAACATTTGTTTTTTTCATAAAACTTTTTAAGAAAATGAAGAAAGAGGGTGGAAAAATAACCAAGGCATTACTATGAGTCTAATTTTTTCTCCAATAATTAAATTTAATCAATATTTCACATTAATATGTATAATTAATTTATATTATATTTGTTAATGATATATGATCCACTAATTAAACTTATTATCCCTCAAAATCAATCTGAAATAAGGCATTGGGACCTTCAAATTTTGAGGAGGAAAAAATTGGATATTTCTAATTATGTTTATTATTACAGTAGATAGAAAAGAAATACAAAATGTTTAGAACTTAAGGGGGCGTTTGGTTCGCAGATTTTTTTCTCTGGGATTTGCATTTTGTCAAAGGATTTTCATTATGCAGGATTTGCATTTGTCAGGATTTTGTCGAAGAATTTGCATTATCTTATAGAAAAAAGTTGCTAATCTAAAAAATGCAAGGTAACTGAGATTTAAAATCCTAGGGGGGAGGCTGAGATTTTAAATAACAAAGAAAGGAAGGATTTAAGAAATCCTGGGATTTTAAATCCTTCCTAAAATCTGTGAACCAAACACAGGATTTTAAATGCAAATCCCAGTGAATCCCAGGAAATCCGCGAACCAAACGCACCCTTAGATATACAAGCAGAGAAGAAACAAAGAAAAAATGGCAACCAAGTTTTACAACAACAAAAAAAAAAAAAAAACTAATAGGCCACGTATACATATATGGAACTAGAAGAGTCTGGAATTGAAATGGAGCCACATGACATCAAGATCAAGGCAGCTACACCTCAGCAGCTTCAGCCACTTTGGCATTGAATTCCGATAAGCTGTTCATAAGATGCATCGAAGCTTTCTCGTAGTTGACGAATCCCATGAACCAGAAATCATGACCATCAACCGTAACTATCTGAATATATCTCTCCGATGGGTTCTCCTTCATCGTCACCGGATTCAGCGTTCCAATATTCCTCAATGGAATCACAACCTGTTTGATATATGTATAACATTACGAATTAATTAATCGATCCCTAAACTAATTGTTTCATAAACCGATTTTTAACTTGTTTAATTAATTACCTTGTAGTAGCTCCATGTTTCTTGACCGGAAGGTGCGGTGAAACACAACGGACGATCGCTGCAGAAGGCGAGACGATCAGTGGATAGGTAGATGGTTCCGGCGACAGGACCGGTGGTTGTGGAGAGATAGCAGGCGAACGTTTTCTTAAGCTTTTCGTTAGGATTAGAAGGTGGGAAGATCTGTTTATACATAGATTCAAATCCTCCCTCGGTAATTGCCTTGGCCGTTAAGTTCATTTTACCCCACGCGGCTTCGGTCACGGAGGACCCCGTTTTCACTGCAATCCAAACGAGTTTCTAATTAAAAGGAGGAAATTAAATTAGTTAATTAAGATGGAAGAGGGAAGATATATATATATATACATACGGTTGTGCCAGATGTTGCGAGCGATGGAATCGGCTTTGGTTGTCCAGGAATTGAAGAGGTGGATGACGGGCTCTAATGGATTGGTGGAGGGTTTATCGACGGGGGAGTAAAGAAGGTACGGCGATTGCTGTTGGTGATCGGCGGCATTCCATAAGGCTGCTTTTTGATTGTCGGGGTGTTTAGTGGGGATGGCAGGCTGTCCCATGAGATGGGTTCCCCATTTTTCAGAATTTTCCGATGAGGACGGTGGTTGTGATGATTCAGGAGGCGTTCCGGCTGCCATGATTGATGATTCTGAAATTAAGTTGAATACAGGATGTACGAGAGAGACTTAACTAGTGTAATTGGTTGTTGACGATGATATGGTGATTTGATTAAGATTTGAGGGTGGGTTATTGTTTATATATATATACAGAATAAATAAAAAAGAAGTTTACAGAAACTAAAAATTAAAATGAAAAAGGTGACGCGTTTGGGGTTTAGTTATCTTTTAGATTAAGGATCAGAGTTTCTTTTTTTTGGCGGTTTGTTGTTTCTAGAAAAATGTCATGGACAAGTATTCATTCCCAAGTTTACTTATCAATCCGACCCTTGGATTTGCACCATCAAACTATCAACCCCCTCAACGTTTGACACATCTCTCATATTTTATTTACATCAACGCAAATCGTTAAGAAACAAATACAGTGACGTTTGTTCGTCATATGGATTCTTTTAATTAATAAAAAGTATGAAATAATAACGTATTACATTGATAATTTTTAATAAATATTAATTTTTCGTTTGAATTATGATGTATCTTAAAATGATAGTATTTTAAAATATTTAGGTAGTTGAAGGATTATGAAACGTGAAGAAATGGGTAATATAAAATTCTAAATAAGTTAAATCCTTCCTTCTAACTTGTTATTAAAATACAATTTTCAAATTTACTCTCTTATTTTTTTATTGTCTACCCTATATTTTTTTATAATATTCTATTTCTCTTTCTTACTTTTCTATCACTTATCATATTTTTCTTATTTTATAATCACACATCTTATTTTTCTTAAAACTAAAACTTTATCATCTAGCAGGTTTTCTTTTTTCAAAGAAACTTTTTTTTTTAAAGCTATAACTTAAAAACTGAAATTGAAAAATGACTAGTTTTCGTTAACTAAAACGCAACCTAAATATTATGGAGAAATAAAGAAGCAATATGAGTCACACATTTTACTTGATGGAGGGTTAAATATATAAATATTAGTTTTGTAATACAACTAGTTTATTACCCGCGTATTACGCGGATGTCTTTAATATATATAAAATATAATAAATAAAAAAAAGATATAAATATTATTTTTTAAATAAAAGTATATAAGATGATATTATTATTTATTATAACCTATTAATTTTGTATATTTCTAAATATATATGAAGATCAATTATTTTCTTATATATTTTTTTAAACTTTTATTATATTATCTTATAATTAATAAGTTAGTAGCTTATTAGATTTTGTTTGATTTGATTTAATTTGAATTTAAAAGTGGATTATGTTAGATTTGGATAGATTTAATTAATAAGTTAGTAGAGTATTAGATTTTGTTTGATTTGAATTTAAAAGTGGATTACATTAGATTTGGATATATTTGATTTAAATTTCTTTATTATTTTTAAAATCTGTAGATGCCACGTGTCGATTCATGGTGACGACACGTGGCTTCACCAGAAATGAGTATAGTTACTCTTTTAATAGTATAGATAGATTTAAAAATAATGTTATAATGGTCATTAGAAAAAAAAACGTAAGGTTAGTGATATCCCCGTTTTATACATGTTTTATCGGGCGATGTATGTATATATATATATATATATATGTATATGTATATATATATATATATATATATATATATATATATATATATATATATATATATATATATATATATATATATATATATATATATATATATATATAGAATATGGTTCGTGTGAGTACCTAAAAAATGCAGAGTACCGTGAGTACCTGTGAACACACGGGTTTTAGATGTGAACATGCTCCGAAAAAAAGTTTTTTTTTTTAATTTTTTTTCATATTAATTTAGATACAAATAATATAAGCCTATTCGTAAAAGAATTACACACATTCACACTTTCTAGCCTCTTAAAAGTCATGTGAACGTGAAAAAATTCATGTGAACATGCTTAGCTGTGAACATACATTCACAACAGTGCAGTTCATGTGAACTTGCACGTTTCACCTAGTTATAGTGTGTGTTTAGGTGTGATTTTTTGCAAGTAGTCTTATATTATTAATTTAAACATGATTATGAAAAAAATTTTCAAAAAAAATGGTTTTAAGCCGCAAAACTAGTGGTACTCATTTGAACCCAAATCTATATATATATATATATATATATATATATATATATAAATATAATGTTTTACATGTCAAAATAATTTGTTTTCGTTTTTAAATCGAGCTTAGGGGTTTCTCTGTTCATTTCAGGTTTTTATCTAATGACATGAAAAGAAAGTAACAAAAGTGAAGCCCACTTGGCGAGTTGTGAATCCACTCGGCGACCGGAATGGTGACAGCAGCAGCGTCTGTGACCGTTCATAGATCATATCGTGTATGATGTTTGGATGATGGCGATGGAGGTGAGGTGGCAGAGCTTCAATAAAAAAGAATTGTGGAGGATATGGCAGCGAAAGGAAAGTTAAAGAATTGCTTATCCATATGTGATGTTTCGGGTAGTACGAGTGGGATTCCGATGGCAGTTTCAGTGGCTCTTGGAGTTCTTAATTGTTTCGGAATTAAGTAAAGATCCATGGACAGGGAAGGTTATTACGTTTAGCGCGAACCCAAAGCTGCGGATAATACAAGGGGATGATCTGAGATCAAAGACCGAATTCGTAAGAAGGATGAAGTGGGGGATGAACACTAATTTCCAGAAAGTGTTTGATTTGATTCTTGAAGTGGCATCAAATGGAAGATTGAGTGAAGATGAAATGATCAAGAAGGTTTTTGTGTTTAGCGACTAGGGATGGCAAAAAAAACCGAAACCGACGTAAACGGGCCGGGTTCGGGGACACTAATCGGGGACGGGGACGGTTTCGGGGAAAACCGCTAGGATTTTAACGGGGATGGTGCCGGGGCCGGTATTAGGTAAATAACCGATTACCCGGCCCGATTAACCGTTTAAGAGGCCCGGCTTAAAAAACCGATTATTTTATAAATAAATAAATATATATATATATATATATATATATATGTAGAAAAGAAACCCTAAATGTAAAGTCACAAACCCTTCTTCTTTATTTTGTGGTTTGTAACTGTATTGTTGGTTGGAACATTTCGTAGTGTCGTATTTCGAACATTGTAATCCTAGTTTATGCATCTTTTAATTGTCGTCGTAACAAGATTTAATCGTTTTCATTAAATGGGAATTTTTGCGGTGAAAATTAACTGTTTACATCAAATGGTGAAAACCGAATCCCCGCGGTGAAAAGCGAATCCCCGTATAAATCCCCACGGTTTTTCAAACGAGGATGGTATGCGGTTTCTTAAACGGGGACAGGGGGACTGATCCCCAGCCCGAAACCGGCCCGTTGCCATCCCTGTTAGCGACATGGAGTTCGACCAGGCATCGGAGAACCCATGGCCCGTGGGAGACAGATTATCAAGTGAGCAAGAGGAAGTTCATAGAGAAAGGGTACGGGAAAGTGGTGCCGGAGATTGTGTTTTGGAACCTGAGAGCTTCACAATCGACACCAGTGGCAGGGAACGATAAAGGGGTGGTGCTGGTTGGCGGGTTTTCGAAGAACTTGATGACATTGTTCATGGAAGATGGAGGGAGGTTGACCCAGAGAGTGTGATGGAGAGTGCCATTTCCAGGAACGACTACAATAAACTTGTGGTGCTTGATTGAATCGAAGAAGATGATGAACGTCTATATAGTTAAATGGTACATTGAAATTGAAATGATTGTGACTTTTTGAGTAAATGCATAATTATAAATTAATATTTCTTTATTTCTATATATAAGAAAGTGTGTGAGTGTGTGTGTATTAAAATACGAGTATCGTTGTGAAATTTTTTCATGAGATTTACATTATTCATAAATGAAGTTAACGGATAAAATATGATATTGTTTATGAATAAAAAATTGAAAAAGAAAATAATGCAAATATTTAATTCATAACGTTATTAAAACCACACTTGAAGTTTGATTTGGGCTTGGGTCTGACCAACTGGGTCGAAGATACCTAAACTCATGCATACATACACACCTTTTTTCTATAACAATTCTTTTATTAATCTCTTTCCAAAGTTCAATGTTTTTTCATTTTGGCTTGATGGTTATTATTAAAGGGCAATTTGGTTATAAAAAGTTGAGTTATTTAAAAATATATGAATTTGAGCATTCAATCCGAAAATTTGAAAATCCTATCCAAAACTTGGGTTTGATTTTTGGTTTATTATGAAAAAAACCAACATGTTTTCACGTTTTTTACATTTTCATCCCTCTATGTTATTTTTTTTTTCATAAAAAATCTTATGTGTTTGTTGCAAAACTTTTTAACGAAAATAAAAGTGGACAGCCTGTGTGTCTTTTACGTCAATGATTAGTACCTTCTTTTTTACAGTAGAAATGAAGAAGATGATGACCTAGTTAATTGTTTTGGGCTTTTGATTATGCAAAGTAATTAGAAGTTCAAAGGGTCGCATAAATAAACAGGCCAATATTTTGATGTAAGGAAGCGGGCAAAGCCCACCATAACAGAACCATTATTATTGTTGTGTTTAGAGATGCACATTGACCGGTTTGTAACCGAACCGGTTCGGATAAAAACCGGACCGGTTTTTTTTGCAAAAAAAAAAACCGGTTATTAAATAACCGGACCGGATTCTAACTGGTTTTGGGGGGGATAAAGTGGAACCGGTATAACCGGTTTAGGTTATATAAAAACCGGTTTTTTTCGAAAACCGGTTACAAAAAATCCGATTTTTCAAATTTTTTTTTTTGGGCTTCGGTTTTGGGCTCCTCTTTTGTATTTTGGGCATTTTTTTGGGCCATCATTTTTTAATTTTGGGCTAACATTTCTTTTTGTTTTGGGCTAAAACGTTTTATAATTTTGGCCTTTTGAGCTATAAATCTAAGAGATTAACAAAATTATAATTAATTATAATTTATAAATTAAGTTAAACACATATATTTTACTCCAATCAAATATATTTTTATATTATATTTGATTATAAAATACATAAGAAGTTTAAAAATTCAAATTACGACAACTTACAATTCAAACTACGACAACTTATAATTCAAAGTTTCAAACTACGACAACTAAAAATTCACAATCTTGTATTTTCTTTTCTTCTATTCACCCAAATTTTGGTATTCGGGTTCTATATCATCGTCGTCTTCGTTTTCTTCGTTTGGAGGTGATATTCCAAGTTCAACTTCTTCGTTGTGTATATTTGTTTCCAACTCGACGTCGATTTGAATCTTCTAATGTCGTTACGTGTTGCACTCGAGCCGCTCCATCCAAATAATCCTTCAAACATATACAACATTCTATCGACTCCGGACTTAGTCTCGACCTCCGTTACGATATAACCCTGCCACTAACAGAAAAAGCGGATTCCGAAGCTACCGTGGAAGCTTGGACGGTCAGTAAATCACGGGCCATGGCGGCTAGAATCGGATATTACCGGTACCTTTTCTTTCCACCAAGCCAAAAGATCAAGGTTTTCAAACTCATCATATGTCATAGTTGAAATAATATCACTTGCAATATAGTGTCCTAACTCGCTAGTCGGGGTATTAGTACGTGCTCGTTTCGATTGGAAATTAAAAGTGTGTTAAAAAGAGATATACCGGTTCCCCTACTAGATGATTCCCCTCTCCTCATTTGTTCTTGTATTATATTACTCGCACCATATTTAGTTAAATATTTATCGAATAACTCCCGGAAACATTTGTTAAAATAGTTTATTTGGTTTTGAATAAAATTGGGCTCGGTTAAATCTTCGTGTAAACCAAAAGCAAATGCAATACTTTCAATTAATGTTTCAACGCCACCAACATTTACCGTCGGGTTTAAAGCGGCGGCACAAGTAAAAACCGGTGGGATTTCCTTAAAATATTTCAAAAGTTTTTCTTTCATTGCTTTGCCAATATTGTCAAATACTTGGCCTTCAAATTCATAATCATTTAATTTGGAAGCTAACAAATAAATTTGATTTAAAACCAAAGGGCTAGTAGGATAATATACACCGGATAAAAAAGTTGTTGCGTCTTTAAAAACTTTTAACAAATCGGTTATTTTCGCAATCATTTCCCAACTCGAACTCGGATAAACACTAGGAACATAGCCCTTCTCGTATAGGCGATTGTGAAACGGTTGCAACGTTTCCCTTTGCCTTAACGCGGAGTGCATCATCATCCATGTCGAGTTCCAACGAGTTGGAACATCTAAATTCGCACTTAAAGTTTTTTTATTAACCGATTTACAATAACGTCTATATGCATTTAGTCTTTGGCTATTACTACAAAGTCATCCGAAGTGCCTTGCATGCTTTTGTAATATGATTTTTCAACGTCGTGTTTCCTTCGGCCGCAAAAAACTTTTGACAAAGTTTGCAACGAGCCTTTCTCGAACCATTTGACATTTCACACAAATCATAATGATCCCAAATTTCTTTGTTACGTTTATTCTCGAGCACCCGAACAACTTCAAGATTTCCACCGACGGAAGATTGTCCGGTCGTTTCGGGAGTGTTAGAAGCCATTTGAGATGAAAGAAAAAGATTACTTGGAATTTTCGGGATTACGAGAGTTGGAGAATACCGAAAATATCAAACGAGAGAGTTGGAGAATACCGAAAATATCAAACGAGAGAGTTGGAGAATACCGAAAATATCAATTGAGAGTGTTTGGAATCAATGGTAATCAACCAAAAACATTTCTAACCTATTTATAAACTATTGGGTGGCAAAATGGTAAATTTTTGAAGAAAAAACGGTCAAAAAAACGGTCCAAAAACGGCTAGAAATGTTCCAACGGCTATAATTTCGAAGTGGGCAAAAATCGGATTTTTTCCGGATAAATTATCCGGTAAAATAACCGGTCCTCCCAGAAACAGCTTAACCGGTTGAAAAACCGGTTTGGTTTAAAACCGGTCCGGTTTCAAAAAAATCCGGTTTCGGATCAAAATCGGATAACCGAATTTTTCGTGCACCTCTAATTGTGGTATTGTTTTCAATAATAATAATCTATCTGAATACTCTTCTCTTTTAATTTGTTACATGCTGTTCTCTTCTTTGTCACTTCATTTATTTAACTTACTTTAAATTTTAAAACTATTAAATCTATCCAAATTTAATATTTATTTAAAAAGCTAATTAACTAAAATTAAGCAAACTTTATTATTCTTATAATTATTATATTATACATATTAATAAATATTTGTTTTCAAAATTAACTCATGTAGTAGATGAGTATTAACCTAGTATTAACGATAATCTATCTATTCTATTAAAAGAGTAAAAAATGTCACTTGGCCTTAACTAGAATACCAATTGGTGTAACCTGTAGTGTAATATTCTACAATTTCTATTTTATAGTATAATTAAATTAATTTAGAAAGAATCTTCCACCTATTATCTTGAAATTTTGTTTTAAATTTGAGTTCAAAACTTATGTCTTTCACTAGCTTCTTATCCAAGTATTTTTAAAAATATTAAAATTAAATAATTAAATTGATTTAGGAAAAAATGACTATTTACCAGAAATCTATACTTTTTTCTTTCTTTGTTATTATTTAATACTTGGTTATGTATATTACCTTTTGTTATCTGGTTTATATATTTTTAATAATCTTTTTAACAATATAATATTACTATTTTATTTGTTGTTTTCTAAAATAATTTTCAAATTTATACAAATTAAAAAATATTATTTAAATATCGTAGTATTCGGGGTAATAAACTAGTAAATAAATAAATAACAACAACAATGAGTTAGAAAATTTTATTCGGATATTTAAGAGGTCCAATTTGTTCGAGGAACACGTTATTTGGCTATGTCGGAGGTCCGATTTGTTGTAGGAACACATTTTTAGACGTGCACCTATCAAGTGAGTTTTACATGATATATAAATTTAGATACGTAGGAGGTCCAGTTTGTTCGAAGCACACTTTTTTGGCCGTGAAATTATCAAGTGAGTTTTAAGTGGTTAATAAAATAGGGTACATACATACATATATAGGGGTGGGTTCAATGGAAAAGCTATATGCATCGGAAAACCGGGAACCACTTTATAGCCACTGGATCAGGTGATGCATCAAGCAGAAAGCCGATGCATCACGCGTAGGGGTGGCAATCTTGACCCAACGGGCCGAAGAGTTAAATGGACCTATTGTCAAAAACTAATATTGAACATAAAATTTTTTTAAAGATGAAAATTTATAAAACGGTGTATTAAAAAATTTATTCTTTGAAAAAAAATTAAAAATTATGTAAAATTTATGACTTTTGGTCGTCAACCCGTTTGACCCATTTGCTTGAATGAGCTCAAATTGCCACCCTTAATCACGCGGGAATTGTGATGCATTTGTGGTGGTGCATTGAGCCATGGAGGTATTCCAAGGTTTTCTGATGCATGTTGGTTTTCCATTGAACCCTCTACATAGATATATGTGTGTACGCGCATGCAAAATTATACATTATATGTTTTATAAATGTATTAAAATAAATATATAAATGTTTATGATGAAGTTTATCATTTAGGAATAGTTTGAAATGAATAAAAGTTTTAAACTCATGAATCGTTTAAATTTTTTTAAATGGTAGATCGATACTATTCGTCACTTATCTGAGTATTATGGTAGACATGCATGTATTCGTACATTGCTAAGTTATCATGGTAGACATGTATTCGTTACTTGGCTAAGAATTGTGGTTGGCGTATATTCATATGTTGGGTTTATAGCATATATTGCAAAATGATTTCGCGTAATGAAAGCTTAAAAACGCTATAAACTGTCACAAAATCTGTTGATTAGATATTAAACATGAAGAATATAAAATAAACATATATACCTTGATGTGGAATGCTCAATAATGCACCAAAAGTGAAGCCTTTGGATCTACCGATAATATCACATTTGAAATTGATGCTAGATATTGACTTGTGCAAGTTTTGATTCTCGAAACAAATGATCAAACGATGAACACTCTTGATGTGTTCCCCAAAGGGGGTTCGACCGAAATATATAGGGGAGGGGGAACATTAGGGTTGGTTGAGGTTATCGCCTTAAACCCTAAAATAATTATCCATTTAGTGCCATGCATCATTCTTTTATCTTAAATATAAGATGCACATTTCATTATTGTCACTAATAATAATGATGCAATTAATATGACACTTTAATTATCATTATTTTATAATTTAATCTCTCTGCAATATCAGATATATTAAGTCTCTATTATATTCAGTTTATTTAATTAGTCAACTAATGAGTTAATTAAACATTATTAATAATATCTTATATTATTAAATCTCATTTGATATGCACACTTGTTCGTTGACGTCTCATTAGTGGGACACTTCTTCGGTGACTTATGACGTCAACTATTAAGCTTGGTGATGTCATTTCGGCACACAATCACCAACATCATGCATTGTTGATTTATTATGATGGATTGATATTCATTACCTAGTTGAGTATTATGGTAGACATGTATTTGTATATAGTTGAGTTATTATGGTAGACCAATATTAGTTAATTACTTGGTTGAGATTAGGTAGACATATGAGTATTATGGTATGCATGTAATTATATATTGTTGTGTTATTATTGTAGGTTCGTATTTGTCAATCCATTTGAGTTATGATTTTACACACTGATATATGTGGTGAACCTTATAACTTAACCGGTTGAGTTACTTTGATGATTTAAACTGTAATGGCTTTTAATACAGATTTTTAATGATGACATGTTCATGAGAAATGGTTTTATGATACTTATGATCTTTAGAAACCCACAAAAAGTATTTTTGTATAAGGTACGTTCTAAACAATATTTTACATGTGAATTTTGATATTAGAAAATCATGAACTCACAAATACTTATAGCTAACCTATAGTATGTATCCACAAATATATCTTGAGTTATGGTTTGGAGTTTATTTTATGCTAATATGTTAGACCTCAACTATAGATTCTACTAGGTTAATACTCAATTATTACATGGATTGATCTAAAAATATATAATAAAAAATAATTATGAAGATATAGATTTTATAAAGGTTTAGTTTATTAATTATTAAATAAGTTAAGCTATATTTTAATATAATAGATTTGATTGAATTGAATTTTAAATGAGATTTTAACGAATTGCTGACAAATTAAAAAGACGAGAAGTAACAAATTAAATAAGAATGCAACACATGACAGTTTGTTACTCATGTAATTATATTTATAGATTTATAGATTATAGATTTCTCCAACTGACAACTACTAGTCTAATATTATGATAACCAAATTTTATATTTTATATAACTTTTTTGAGGATATATCTTTTTTTATAAATTCGAGTCAAATAAATTATTTAATTGTATACACACAACATGTATATGTATATGTATAAATTGGAAAGCGACAGTGAGTGAGGAGGCGTGTTTATGCTTTTTTCTAGTTTGAAGTTTAGTAGCTTTCATTTGCATGTAGCAACCACTTTCACAGAAATTGACAAACCAAACCACATACGTTTCTGTTTTTATATTTTTCCTAGAAATTCAGATAACTCCATATACCAATAATTTTTAACTCATTATAAAACAGAGAGAAAGAAAAGGATATTTATTAATTATATTTTTTAAATATTAAATAAAGATATAACAAAAAGACTAGCAATTAAAAAAAATTAAACACTTGAAAAAGATTGAGAGAGCTAAAAATTTAGATATGATATAAAAAAAATTCGCTACTTTATAATATTAAATTGAAAAAATAAATGTTGAATAATAATTAGTAATTAAATAAAAAACGTGGTTTTGATTTTCTAATATTGAATTGTGTGTCTGGTAGTTGTTGTTTAGTTGGAATGAGATAATATAATATTAAAGATGCCACGTTTTAAAAATGTTATCATATCGTCCGTCGACAAACCATCTTTTAGACTTTTACACTACCCCACTCCCTTACATTCCCATCATTGATTTTCCTCACCTCCTGTCTAGTTTCTAAAAGTTTATATAATAAAATAACAACTTAATTTGCTTTATATATATATATATATATATATATATATATATATATATATATATATAGAGGTGGGTTCAATGAAGAACCTCCATGCATCGAAGAACTTGAAGAACCTCTATGCACCACCACAAATGCATCACAATCTCCCCGTGATGCATCATTATTTCCACGTGATGCATCAATTACCTGCATGATACATCGATTTCTACGTAATGCATTACGATTTTCTAGTGATACATTGTGGAACCTCAATGCACCACCACAAATGCATCACAATCCCCACGTGATGCATCATTATTTTCACGTGATGCATCAAATTCCTGCGTGATGCATCGATTTCTACGTGATGCATTACGATTTTTTAGCGATGCATTGTGGTTCTTCAAGGTTCTTCGATGCATAGAGGTTCTCCATTGAACCCACCCCTATATATATATATATATATATATATATATATATATATATATATATATATATATATATATATATATATATATATATATATAGAATCAAGTTAATCAGCGTACCTGTAAGATTACAGCGTATCAAACGCATCATGTTGTGAATGATCATTCACATTTTTTTTTGCATAAACATGCATAAGACAACATTACAAGACTTTTTATCAAAATGAGCAACATCAAAATAAAAAAAAAAAGATCATGTGAATGGTAAAGAAAATCATGTGAGTGATCTGAATGATCATTCATTTGGATGACCATTCATATGAACGTGCATAAGCTTTCACATAATTTTTAAAGGACACAGAAAGTGTTAATGTATGTGAAATTCATAAAATCATGTGTATAATGCTAATTTAAGCATGTTTATGAAAAAATATATAAAAAAATGTTTTCGATGGCGGTACCTTCGGATGCACTTGATTTCGAAGGAGACTTTGATAAACCTGACTCTATACACACACTTTTATAACTTATAAATTAATTCTATGCATCAAATCACATTTTAAGAACATCTTAAGTTATTCACTAAAAACTGTAATTTAATTATACATGATATGTTGCAAGTTTATATATAAAACATTATAAAGAATATATGTATTATACGGATTGTAGGTTAAAAATGAGCTGGATCGATTAATAGCGTGAGCTCCTACATGCACTCTCGACACATTTTTGAATGGGTTGACAAGTTGTGCAATACTTGCACAGGATCGTTAGGAAAAAGTTATGAAGATCCAATTAAAGGATTCTTAGTAAGAACTCGATACGATTACACTTCAATAATTTTACAAATCTCATTCCTTTTTGAACGAACTAACATTAGGCCCATTAATTAGTAAGAAAATAGTCAAAAATTAAATACTTTAATATCTTTAATAAAGTTTTAATTAAATTATATTAGATTTTATTGTAATTTGCAAAAAAAAAAAAAAAAAAAAAAAAAAAAAAAAGACATATAAATGGTAATTTCTGAATGATTAAAAATTCAAAACAAAATATGAGCATATTACTTTGCTAAGAGTCAAAGAATCAAAAGTGACTTGGTCTATGAAGACCCGTTCAAATTTAAAAACAGAAAGCACCAGTAAATTATTAAATACATGCATGACTAAAAAACAACTTTACTAACAAATTATTTATTAAAATGCAAATAAAGATTGTTACAAATTAATTTAACAAAAGTAATCAATCCATTACAGATAAAGTATATTTTTTATAGTACTACCTGTAATGTTCAATATTAGTGTTAATTATACAATTATACTAAATAAAAGTGATTGTTGTAAGAAATGCTTTAACTTCTTTAATAAATAACAACTTAGTATCACTAAATAAGTAAACATTAATTACATCCTATGTTACAGAGTTTACTTGACAATATTCTTCAATTTGGGTTTATCAGACATAACACATCATTATGGATATGACTTGTAGCATCTTGAGGATGCTATATTTTGTTCTTAATTTTCTTTAAACATTCTTTATCTTGTCTATCTTATTTTTGTATTTAGATTTCGCAATATCCACCAATGGAACCTCAATCGATCTTGGAATAAAATTGAACCGAATAGTGTTATTTGTTCCAAATAATTATTGATTTTTTTTCTTTTCTGAAGCCCATTAAATTTTCATATTTATTATTTTATTCGCAAATGAGTATTGTTAAGGTGGACTTATAATCAACCAAAAAAAAATATTAAAATATGGGTTTTACTATCTTGTGGAAGAAAGATAAATTAAATATTTGTATTGTTGTAGTAATTATCTGATATTTTCCCCATTTATTAAGTAATTTTAACATTTAAATACCGTTTTGTATTTTTTTTTATATAAACTTTTTATTGTTTTATACTTACGTTCTCATTTTGTATATAATCAAACGACGATTTTTATTTTATTAATTAAAACGTAATACTAATTTTCCCCTGCAATATACACCTTTATAAAAATACAAAAAACTGTTTTATAGGTTAACATAGTTTAATCGAAAATTTTATTTAATTGATCTGAAATTATTTTGACTCTTTATCAATTAGTTTACGTAGTCAAGTTTGTAATGTATTATTTATTAATTATATATTCTGTAATCTTGAACATCATAAATTCATAATCGACAGAATCAAATTAAAATATACGGCTAGTCATTTCGTAAATAAATATAAATTATTAAATAAATAAAAAGAAAGCGTGTTTAAAGAATTGTACCAAGTCCAAAGTGTGAACAAATAAATGCCTTGAAAGAAACACACGGGCTTCACGCCAATTCGCCAATACACCCCCACATTAATCTCGTGCACAAAACTATTATTCTATTTATATTTATTATTTATTATTTATATTTATTATCCATCCATCCCCCCATCAAATCAACTCACCTCCCCCCCCACCATCACATGAATCACATATATTGCGGATAACTGCTCCCATTCATTTTCTCTTTCATTCATATATCTTCCTTCAAACCAAAACACAAAACACAAAGCAAAGCAAAGCATAACAATTCAAATCATTTTTACGTGCAAACTTCAGATTCACAATCATGTCTGGATCATCAACTGCTGTTGAAATCGATTTCTTTCGTCTCAATGACGAATCATCTGTTATTTCTCCCCCACCAAAGAAGTTTTCTGATCGTCGAGGTAGGTTGATTAGTTTAGTTTAATTGTTTGATTAATTAACTACTCGCATTGTTTCTGATCTAGCTGTTTATGATTGTGTGATACGTAGATATCCAAGGTGTAATATCGAAGATCAATCCGGAGCTCTTGAAAACCGTGATTGCTTCCGCTTCTGCTAACAAGAGTTTCGTGGCTAACAAGTCATACGATTCGTCACTTCAGCAATCTCAAACTTTGCCGGTGTATAATCAGGAATCTGGCGGTGTTAATTTGGCTAGACGTGGTGCTCCTTTGACTATCTTCTACAAAGGAACCGTTTCTGTTTTTGATGTTTCTCCTAATCAGGCGGAGAATATCATGAAATTTGCTGAGAGTGAAAGTAGAAGTTGTAAAACCGTTGAATCAACAGTATTTGTGAAACCTGTTCCGACTGTAGGTGGAGTACTGAACAAAGGTACGTCTGATCGTCAAGTCTTATCGTATTTAATTAATTTAATTTGCATTAATCTTCTATCTTAATCAGTCTCGATCATGAATTGCTTAGCTAGAGTTATTCTGATTGTTGATGATACTTGTTCATTTGCACAGATCTACCATTGTCACGGAAGAAATCGCTTAGGAGGTTTTTGGAGAAGCGCAAAGAAAGGTTGGTATCACATTTAATCGATCTGATTAATTAATTATAACATAAATATATATCATGAAACGTAATCCAATACATACATGATTCATGTTCACGTACATTATATTCAAAACAGGCCAATCAAATATGGTATACTATTAAATTAAAAAGCAAGCAATTAAGGTAATTAATTATGAAATTGTGTAATTATGCAGGCAGGTGGCCGTGTCTCCATACGCATGTTCACAAGGAAATTAACGCGTCTTCACGTTGAATGAAGAAACAACATTTGTTGAAAATTAAAGACGAAAGTGAATTGAAAGATATATGTATAAAAATACATACAAAGCATATGGGGAAACACATGACTTAATTAGAGTTTATGAATTATTTTATTAATGGTCTTCGATCAATTCTCATGGCGATAGGTCGGACGGTCGGTGGAGAGTTAGGCCAGTTTTTATCAGAAGATGTTACTTTTTCTTTTCTCTTTTTTATTTATAGTTGGACTTTTTTGGTGGTCAGATCAACACAACCCCCACACACACACATATATAGATATATATGTATGTATATGTATGTGGATGATTATGACCACGTTGTTTTTGTTTATTCTGCTAATATTGTTCAAACTTCAAAGGGTACACTAAATTTGACCAACTTTAGTGCATAATATTCCCTTCAGTTTCTTTATATTTAATTTATTATGTTTATGGTTAATTTTGTTTGATTCAGTTCAAAATTTTAAAAATCATGTTGTACGTTCACAGTTTTGGTTTCCTGTTTATAAGTATTTAAACAAGACCATGGCTATATCCGTCGTTTGGTTACTTAAATATCAAGAAAAGTGAAATTTATAATTATACAAAATTTAAACGCATTTAAAAATGTTACGTTATATTAAATTTATTTCATCAAAAATCACAAAAAATTACATTAAAAATACTCATCAATACAACTAAACTAATTAAACAATTCAATTCGGATTACTTGTGTTCAATTAACGTTTCATATGGGATGAATGAGTTACAAATAATTGTTGTTATATTATATTAGGAAGAATTTCATATATATCATTGTAAACTTTCAATATTACGCATATATATCATTGTAAACTTTCAATATTACTCATATATCGTTGCAAAATTCCTTATTACATAAATATCCTTCTAAATCTTTAAATCTCAAGTATATGTCTACATGACTATTTTAAATTTATTTTATCATTTAAAATATTTTTGAATACCTAAACTACCATCTTAAATCCCAACAAAAATAAGTTAGAAAAACAAAGAAATATCATTTTTTTTAATTTAATTCAATAATAAATAAATTAAAAATGATATTTAATATTTTTTTAAATGATGTAATTAAATTTAAAATAGTTATTTGGATATATTATATATATATATATATACATACATACATACATACATACATACATACATACATACATACATACATACATACATACATACATACATACATACATACATACATACATATATATATATATATATATATATATATATATATATATATATATATGTGAGATTTAAAGGTTTAAAAGAATATATATGTAATAATAAAGTTTTGTAAGGATATATGTGTAATATTAGAAGTTTACAATGATATATATGAAATTCTCCCATTATATTAACTAGATTAGAAACTCGTATGCTCGTTTAACTTCTAAAAATGTATAGATAGTAAAAATTTAGAAATATTAAATGATATCAAGTATTTTTTTATAGTATGTAAAAGAAATAAAATTAAACTAAAGGTTTTTACATATGTAATGAAATTTAAAATGTTCTATTTTGTAGACATTTCAATCACATAATAAAATAAAATGAAATTAAACTAAAAGTTTTATCAATTGTATTTCTATTTTTATTTTATATTTTGATCACTTTTTTATTTGCACGAGGTATTTTAAACTAAAAAAAAAAATTTAAGTTACTCTATATAGGTTTTTTTATCGTTATTATTATTAATAATTTACTTAATACATTAAATTTTAATTAATGTTCATGATTATTACTAAATGAAGATATAACGGATAACAAATTTTGAATGGACAGAAATGTATGGATGTGAAAAAGCAAAAAAACAAAAACAAAAACAAAAACAAGTAAAATAGAAATTTTGTTGATTTTTATTATTTTTACTTTTTTAATTGGCATTGATATTTTTTTTTAATCTTTTTCAACATATACTTGATTAACTAAGTAACATTTTTCTAATGAACAATTGTTTTGTTCACACAATTCATGATGAAGTCATAAGTATAAAAAGTCAGAAAAAAGTTGATGGCTATGCGCTATGGTATAATTAATTGATGTCAATGAATGAGATGTCCTATCATATAACTTTATATACTTTATTAAGCATATATTATGTGTGATACAACAAAATTTTTCTATAGTTTTACTTTTACACCCAAATATTTGAAAGAAGTAGGAAGCTTTCGTTTCATTTAGATTTGAAAGATTATATAATATAATTTGATTTTATCATTGCATTGTATATTATGATTTTATCATTGCACTATTGAATATTATTAATCAAATATTTTAATTAGCAATATTTTTATTAATTATTTAATGAAATAATAATAGAATAATGCATGCATTGTGTTAAATTCTTTTTTTGATGATGACTTATCATGTTATTTGAACTAGATCAAACAATGAGATGATATTGATTTTACATACATAATCGATCAAAAACATTGTAAAACCAGAAAATCAGATGGTGGACTCTCTTTGGAGGAAAGTATGGAGTTGGCGTTGCAAAGTGGATGATAAGTTAGAATCAATTTTCTCTCTTATGGATCTAGTGTTACATGAGGATTCAATATCAGAAGAGAAAGTTATATTTAAAAGGGTTTTGATGGTGGCGGTGTGAACAATTTTGAAATCGAACGTTGTATTCAAAGTTAATAACGCATAATTTCAAAAATTATAATACATTTAATAGAAATAACATAACATTTTGCTTCAAATATCAAATATGCATTTAATATGGTTAGTCATATATATTTTAATATTTTTCGTATGACATTAAATCTCGTCGCGAAGCGTAGACAAATTTCTCCGTTCAATACAAAGAATAAATGTGAAATTCTTAAATTATGCTAAACTAGTCAATAGAAGTTACGATAATAATATATACCTAACGTTTAGAATTTACAAGAATAAATGTGAAATTCTTCTCTCTTTTGCAGGCGCACTTAATTACAAGTCCACAATTCAAACGAAATGTGGACCAAGAATCCACCATATTCTTGATCGTTTGGCGGGGTTTCATCTGGTCGTGTAAACTCATGATAAGATTGTATTATCGTTCTATACGGGCATCGACGACCATTTTGCTATCTAATCCTTCTCTGTATCATTACCCACCATGTGCCCTATCCACCTCCGCCCAGTTGGCTCAAGAACAAGTAACTTATGTAGCACCCACCCCCGATTTAGACCCTCATATGGGTGCCCTTTTTCTCCAAAATTGCGTTATCAGCAGCGACTTAGCCGCAGGAAAGACCCTTCATTGTCAGATCATAAAAAAAGGTGGTGGCTTGGACCTGTTTGGATGGAACATACTCTTAAATTTGTACGTTAAACTGGAGCTCTTGTCGGATGCCCGCGACCTGTTTGACGAAATGCCTAGCAGAAATACAGTATCTTTTGTCACGTTAATGCAGGGGTTCTCAGAGTTGTTTCCACATATTGAATCCACCAATTTGTTTGTTAGGTTACATAGAGAAGGCCATGAGCTTAATGCGTTTGTTTTCACTACTATTTTGAAGCTGCTTGTGAACATGGAGTGTGCAGAGTTAGCTAGAAATGTTCATGGACCAATTTATAAATTAGGTCATCATTCCAATGCTTTTGTTGGCACTGCACTTCTTGATGCTTATTCATCTTGTGGGTTCGTGGATATGGCAAGGGAAGTTTTCAATAGTATTACTTACAAAGACATGGTATCTTGGACAGGGATGATCACATGTTATGCCGAAAATGATTATTTCAAAGAGGCTTTTAAATTGTTTTCTCAAATGCGCGTGCTCGGGTTTAATCCTAACAACTTTACACTTGCAAGTATGTTTAAAGCATGTCTGGGCCTTGAGGCCGTTGAAGTTGGTAAGAGCGTTCATGGATGCGCTATTAAAATTTGCTATGAGATCGATCCTTATGTTAGTGTGTCATTGCTTGATTTGTACACCAAATCTGGTGATATTGAGGATGCACGGCTTCTTTTTGAAGAGATACCTAAAAAAGATGTGGTTCCTTGGAGTTTCATGATTGCAAGATATTCTCAGAGTGACCGATGTGAAGAGGCTGTGAGACTATTTTATAGGATGAGACAAGGATCAGCTGTTCCTAATCATTTTACATTTGCTAGTGTGCTTCAAGCGTGTGCAAGAATGGAAAATTTAAGGTTGGGGAAGCAGATTCATTGCCATGCACTGAAGGTCGGTCTTGATTTGAATGTATATGTATCAAACGCCCTTATGGATGTTTATGCTAAATGTGGATTGATAGAGGACTCGATTGACCTGTTCAAAGCGTCAAATAATAGAAATGAGGTTTCTTGGAACACACTAATTGTTGGCTATGTCCATTTAGGGGATTGGGATATCGCACTGACTCTGTTCTCTGATATGCTGAAAGAACAAGTTCAGTTAACCGAGGTGACATACTCCAGCATTCTTCGTGCATGTGCTAGCTTGACAGTGTTGGAGCTAGGAATCCAAATACATTGCTCGACAATCAAAGCCTTTTTTGATGAAAATGTTGTGGTTGCGAATGCTTTGATAGATATGTATGCCAAGTGCGGGAGCATTAGGGATGCTCGTTCAGTCTTTGACACTATTAGCCAGAGAGACAAGGTGTCATGGAACGCAATGGTCTCGGGCTACTCCATGCATGGTCTTGGTTTAGAGGCTATAAGCATGTTTGAAATGATGCGTAAAACAGACATTAAACCCGACCACTTAACGTTTGTTGGTGTCCTTTCAGCTTGCAGCAACATGGGTTTGTTAGATGAAGGACAAGCTTATTTTACTTCCATGGTACAAGACTACTACATTGAACCTTGCATGGAGCATTACACCTGTATGGTATCACTGTTAGGGAAACTAGGTCAGTTTGACAAGGCTATGAAACTGATTTATCAAATTCCTTGGGAACCTAGCGTAATGGTATGGCGTGCTTTGCTCGGAGCCTGTGTAATCCATAAAGAAGTTGATCTTGGTGAATTATCTGCTCGGAATGTTCTTGAGTTGGAACCCCATGACGAGTCTACGTACGTGCTATTGTCAAACATGTATGCCAGTGCGAAAAGGTGGGATAATGTAGCTGCGGTTAGGAAGAAAATGAAGAAGAAAAGAGTGAAAAAAGAACCAGGTCTCAGTTGGATTGAGAATCAGGGTATAGTTCATTACTTTTCGGTTGGTGATTCTTCCCATCCTGACGTTAGATTAATTAACGGGATGTTGGAGTGGTTGAATCTGAAAAGCAAGAAAGCCGGTTATATCTCTAACCATGATGTCATATTACTTGACGTAGACGATGATGAGAAGGCACGCCTATTATGGGTGCACAGTGAGAGGTTAGCTCTAGCATTTGGCCTAGTTTGTACACCTTCAGGATCCCCAATTCGTATCATAAAAAACCTGCGAATATGTTTGGACTGCCATGCCGTCTTCAAGTTTATATCACAGATTGTGCAACGCGAGATTATCATCAGAGATATAAATCGTTTTCATCACTTTAAAGACGGGGTTTGCTCGTGTGGTGATTACTGGTAAACTAGGTAAGTCCCCAGTCAACCGGAGATGCGATAATGGGAGGCTTGAGGATTCAGACGCACGGATTTGTGAACAGGTTTTTATCCAGAAATGCAAATGTCAGGAAATCCATACCGGAAGAACCATGAAATAGTTCCATATTTAAATTTGCGAACCAATACACAAGTCTTTTTGAAACTAGTGCCAATTAAAAAAGCGATCAGTAAGTGTTATCGTTTTTTTTTTTGTCAAATTTGTAAAAGGGGTCTCCGCAAGCGGGATGTAGTCATGGTTTAAACAAAACAGGAAAACCGAGCCAAACTGTCCAAACAAAGCCTCCCATTTACAGGTAAATTTCTCACCTCTTTAGTTTTCTGTGTGTGCGATCATACAATTTTTACTTCTCCAAGCTAACCTTGATTCCTATCTACACACTGGTAGCTTTTTTCTTCCATCTATTTTTCTTGGTAAGTTGATGACTGGGGCATCAACTGTTAGATAATATGTTTGAACTGGATTTTTTATGATAAAATTGTACTAAAGTGTTTTACTGTTAGTGTATGTTGGGTTCATAACACACTTTGCGAAACAATTTTGCGCATCAAAAGCTTAAAACCATTGTAAACCATCGCCGGATCCATCTAACTATGAACCTATCACTAAACATGATAAACATGAAAGTAAACATACATTGTTGTAATTAGATCAATAATGCTACAAAAATGCCTTTGGATCTACCGGTGATATCGTCGGTCGACTCAATGCTAGATATGGACTCGTGCGGCTTCTGATTCTCGATCGGATGACAAAAACGAGCACCCAAGTGTTGTGAGAGTGTGGAGGTCGAATTCTACAGCCAAGGGGGAGCTGTTGGCTGGCCTTAAACAGAGGGGAAGGAGAGAGTTTGATTAGGTTTAAACTCTATCTCTTAATCCCTTTTATCTTATCCATAAATTGTTTGGTTTTATATCTTTAAGTTGATCTTATCTATTTAAAGATGCATCATTATTATTATCTGGTAATAATAATGCAATAACTAATTATTAATTATCATCTAATAATAACTAATAAGACATTTTAATTATCATCAATTGACAATTTAACCCTTTGCAATATCGGATATTGCAATTAAGTTTCTATTTGATTCGGTTGAATTTAATTAATCATCTTATTGCTTATTAAGCCTTATTAACAATATCTTATATTATTTATGTTTGTTCGATACACATGCTTGTTTGTCGACGTACATCGGTTGGACCCTCCGACGACTTATGTCTTTAGCTACTATGCTCGATGATATCATTTTGACACACAAACATTAAGAGTGTGAGTGTATATTCATACAGTTTTTACTTCTTCATTTTCTTTGTTCCATGGTAATGGTATATGTCCTTTGCCAATTCCCTTTTTTAAATATGTTTCTTCATTGTTTTTAGGGTGCAGATTCCAACACCATACGAGGAATAAAAGAAATCTGCATGTCACATTTTACTTTGTGAAGTACACTTGTATATGATTGGGGGATTCTTAAATTGAGTTTGTATGTTTCAGGCAAGTTGCTTTGATACATGCGCATTTCCGATCAAAAGCACATGAAAGAAGACTAAACCACTTTAATTTGTCAAGTTTTGTTTGGTTACTTGGAGGGGTGTTCGGATTTGCGTTTGAAAAAGTGTTGCAGCGTTTTGGAAACTAATAATCAGATTATAGCTGTAACAAAAAGTGCTGCCGGAAATGTAGTGTTTGGTTTATTTATGTTGTTTGTTATCGTAATTATCAAATAATCAGTTTTTTAAGTGTTTGGATTTGCGTTTTAACTTGTAAAATTGTCAAATAATCACTTATTAAGCAAATAAGCTACATTTTTTAACTTATGAAAAAGTAAGGTAGGATTAACTCTAAACACAAATAATCACTTATTAGCGTATGCAATCCGAACACTTTAAACCAATTATTTGCGTTATTTAACGTAATAAACTAATAATCTCATTTATAACGCAAAACAAAACACCCTCTTAAATGTTGCGTAGTGCCCATTAATTACACAAGATGGAAATGAATCAGTTTAATTACTTGATTAGCTCAGTCTCATCTTTGAAAACTGGGGTATATAAATCTCTTATATCTCGTATTTAATCTTAATTTGAGTTTGTATGTTTCAAGAAAGTTGTTTTGGCACATATTTCATATCTCTGGCATGTATTCTGGATTAAAAATAGAAATAACGATATCGAGTCAAGACTCGGGTGAAGAGCAGGGTGTTGAGAGTAAAACCTGAAATGCTACAAACAACTCTGTCTTTACACGATGTGGCTGTTGGTTTCACGCAGGGCGGACCTAGTGAAGAATGACCGGTGTCACTCAACAACCGATAAGTTTTTTAAATACTGAGGTACGTATGTATAAAAAACTTGAATGACACCTAGGATTTTTTTGAATGACATCTTCAAAAAATTTATAAAATTATTATATACATATCTAATTTATTTTGTTGTTTTTATTAGAGTTTAATATTAAAAAAAGCAACATATGTTTCACGTTTTTACGGTTTAATCCGTTCGTGTTATTTTTTACAATTAAAATCCTTAAGTAATACATTTGTTTGTGATTTTTAGAATTTTTCTTTATTTTTTCAAAAAAAAGTTTTCAACTTTGTAGATTTTTCGGAGAAAAATAGTGAAAACATGTTGGTTTTTTGTAGAAAAAGACAGGGTTGATTATGAAAATAAAAACATAACTTTTTCGAAAACCGGATTAAAAACAATAACTTGAGAACATTCTTAGTAAAAAATAATACGGAGGGATTAAATCGCAAAAAACACGAAAACTGTAACACCCTCCCCGATCCCGGAAATGCCACGTCAATACAATACACGGGTGGCACATCTCAATAACTCAATTATGCACATATGTCAGAAGGTAACACAGATCACTATTAATTTAAATTTTTCACATAAACACTATTAACATATAATCCGCTAATTACATAAGCCCAAAAGCTGCTAACGTAAATAATACTGATCAGATCATTACACAAAGCTAACACAAAGCTTACCAGATAATCCTCGATCCCAGATCAACAAGCTCAGCTACTGAACCCTTCGCTGAAATCCTGAACACGGAAGACTCGAATACGTAAGCTCGAAAGCTCGTGAGTACTCGAGGGTTAGACTCTGCACGATAAGCACATAGCATGCGTACACATAGCACATACACACAGCACAAACTCTATCTCTGTCACTGGCAATCAACATCACTATGCAGGTATGAACACAAAGCATGAGATCCGAAGCCCTGCACACAATATCACTGAGGGGGACCCTTCCCCAGCTAACTACCGTGCGCACCGGTGGTTAGCCACAACCCTGTAGCACGGGCGCGAACCGGCTACAGGCCCTGCCGTGTATACACGCTCCAAGGACTGTTAGGGACAGTCAACCCGCGCGATCACACATCGCGAATCACCGTCCGTATGGAACTCATCACGGACCCCGGACCGGATCTCATCTCATGCACATATAACACATATGTAGAACAGAATCATACCTGACGTTCACGTCCCTGTCTCGTTCACAATATATCACAGTATACACAGATAGCACAATATGACCCAGAAAATGGAGCGCTCGTTTGGAAAAGACTCGGGTACTCACCTGATCGATCCACTAATCCCAGAATCTCTGACTCGGCTAGGCTCGCTGACCCGTCCCTGAAATCACACAGATCTCAACTCGTTAACACAAATCCACGAACATATATCACAACTCATAATGAACATGAACCTGACTCAGACTCAATTGCAATCCTCAACAGAACCCCGAAAACCCAATCAGAATATGACCCATAACAGACCCGAATCCCCGAAACAATCCCAATCGGAAACCCCAAAAATCCGATCAACACCCGACCCAAAATCCCCAACGAGGCCCGACTCGAAAGCAACCCCCAACGAGACCTTAAAACCCCACGCGAAACCCCAACCCAGCAGCTGATCGCGCCGCGCTCCCCTGCACCTCGCGCCGCGTCCCTGCTCCTCTGCGTGTCGCGCCGCGACCCAGCGCCTGATCCAACTCTGCTCTTCGATTTCCATGGCTGCACTAGAGGGGTTTCAACCCTCTTCCCTCGATTTCCAGCAACAAAGAACA
Organism: Centrapalus pauciflorus; assembly: GCA_020465985.1. Lineage (NCBI taxonomy): Eukaryota > Viridiplantae > Streptophyta > Magnoliopsida > Asterales > Asteraceae > Centrapalus > Centrapalus pauciflorus. Next base: position 1,396,539 of record JAANYP010007579.1, read on the forward strand.
CATATAACTCATATATATATTCGACCCATACACTACTGAAATCAAATTCCTCAATATATCACATGAATACCTCAAGGATTAGCTACCAAAGTCATAGATTCTTACCTTGAGCACCTCAAGAACTCAAAAGGAAGAAGAAGGTGATGAAGAACACAATTTCCAGCACCCAATCTCAAGCTCTGGCTCCCTTCTCTGTTGTAGCTCCACACCAAAACACACACACACCTTTAGGTTATTCTCCCAAAAATGGATAAGAAAGAAGAAGGATAAACACTTATGTACGGTTCTATCTCAACCGGTCTCAAACCCATTAACCCGAACCCGATACCCCATTTTCACAATTAATACCCTTTTAACCCATTTAACTCCACGAACCCAGATATATAATTAATCCACTAAATTAGTTACCCGGAGACACGTAGCTAATAAACCCGACACATATATATATCCACTGCTCGGGATCTCATTGGCCCAACACGATATTAATTATTTAAACATCCACTAAAATAATTCCACGCAATTATCTCAAAAATGGGATGTTACAAAAACATGTTGGTTTTTTTTTTTTCATATTAAACCCTTTTTATTACTCAAATTTATTGAAATATTTTTGAGTTTTAATCATAAAAGATATAAAACAAAAGAAGCCCAACAGAAAATAAAAGGGTTAATTACGTTAAAGAAAAATAGACAGCCAGCCCACAAGATTTTAAAAAGAAAAAAAAATGAGCTCAAACATTGAAAAACCCTGATCGGTTTTCATATCTTCATCGTTGCTTCAACCCTTCATCATCACGCTTCACTGCTTCAACGCTTCAGGCCTTCTGCTCACACTCTCTCTCGACGACGCTTCTTGCCTTCTGCTCACTCTCTCGATGATGAACTATTGGTGTTTCTCTCTATCTAGGTATAAAAATCATGTCTTTCTCGAATATAAAGTATAAATGTTTAATTTACTGAAATATTTACCTATTCTATATTTCTATTATAAACTTAATTTTATAATTGTTAATTTGTTACATAAGAAATTAGATTATTTATAATATTTACTTGTAACTTTGTAAGTAATAATGAAAATATGTGTTTAATTTATTTATTAATCGTTTATTTGTTAAATTTATTTGATCAATTATTAAACTAATTTGTTAAATCTTTGAAAGATGAAGACTCGAAGGCAACAATTGTAAAATTTTAAGACTTTCGGTACTTATTGGTTTTAAGTTTATTGGTATTCGAATATGTATTTTTTTTATTAGAAAAACTTTGTTATTTGTTAATTTTGTGTTGGCAACCCGTTTCGATGACTCGATTTATCTTAGAAAAATATTTCGAAAATCTAAGTTACTCTAAATAAGTGACACTGAAAAATCTCAACCTTTTTCCAAACAAGTTGTGTTAACTCTGGCAATACACACTGCTTAGGCTGTTGTACCCTAGGAAACATACTCAAATCTTTAATCTATATATATAATAAAGGAGCACCAAACTCCACATGGCGTCACCACGTTCAACCCAACAATATAAATACATTTTATTATTTTTAAAATATAATAAAAGATAAATACAATTTATTATTCTAATATGTATAAATATTAAGAATTAATTAATTCTATTAACTATCTAATAATGTTATTTACCAATCATTATCTTTGATATATTTTAATAATTAATTAATTTTATCTACTATTTTACATTATCAGATAATGTTATTTACCATCATTATTTATTGACATTTATTAATTTTTAGCTAAAAATCTAAACTTAAGAACTCATAAATTATATAATTTATCTATAAACTTTATATAAAATACGAAAATAAATAAGATTATATTTTAAATGAAAAAAAATACAATATTACTTAATTACATCTAAAAAAGATAAATACACATTATTATTTTTAAAATAATTAAAAACTATTTAACTATATCAACTGTTTGACATTATCCAATAATGTTATTTGTTTTTATTATCTATTTAACATTTGTTTTTTTAACTAATCTAAACATAAAAGTAAAAAGAAAATATTAAATTATACGGAGTATGATGTAGACATAAACTTCAACTTGTTTTTATAAAGTAAAAATCTTAAATTATATCATTAAAAATATATAAGTATATTATAAAAAATAAAATAAAATATTAAAATAAATAAAATTATATTTGAAAAATAAAAAACATATGTCATAACATGTTTTGTCAATTTTGAAATAAAAAATTTAAAAGAGTGTAAAAAAATAACTATTTTTCACATATATTTAAAAATATAGATAAAAAAATATTTTTGACAAATAACTATACTTTTCTTGTATTTTTTTAATAATTAATACTTATATGGGTTAATTATAAGTTTACATACATATTATATAACCAATTATTTTTTAAAAATTATCCACATAATACGGGGGTTCATAAACCAGTACATATATATATATATATATGATAAAGGAGAACATAAATTGCCACATGGCATCACCACACTACATCTAAAAAGATAAATATATTTTATTATTTTTAAAATAATTAAAAAAGATAAATATATTTATTATTATAAAAAAATAAAAGATAAATATAATTCATTATTATAATATCTATAGACATGAATAAATAATTAAGATAAATACACATTATTATTTTTAAAATAAAATACAAAATAAAAATAATTTATTATTTTTAATATCTATAAACATTAATAAATATAAAAATTATCCACTATTGACATTATCAAAATTATTTGTCATCATTATCTATTTAACATTTATTAATTTTCAGCAAATTTAAATATAAACTTTATAAAAAAATTTTAAATTTATAAACCTCACATCATATTTATAAATTAAAATTTCTAAAATTATATCAATAATGTATATTAAAAATAAATACATATAATATAAACAATATTAAATATTTAAAAAAGTAAATATAATACAATATTAAAAATATCATACTTCATTACATTTATTTTTTGTTAAATTATATAAAACATTATTTTGTTATTAAAATTGAAATTTAAATTTACATAGATTAAATATATGTATGTATAGTTTTATAAATAATTTTTTTAAATGTTTTAAAAAATAAATAATAGTTATGAAAAATTACTGTACTTTTCTTGTATCTTATGTAATCTATATAGTTCAATTTTAAGATAACATACATTTTATATAACGAATTATTTATTAATAATATTCCACGTAAAATATGGGTTCATAAACTAGTTTGTAATAAGTGAAACGTGTCAAACACGATTCTCAATCTTTCTTTCTTGTATTGTAATTTTAATTTCAGCTTGTTATTTTATTTCCGTTGTAATTTGAATTTCTGTCACTTATTTATGTATTGTAGTTTAAAGTAAAGTATCGTTAGTATTGTGTTTATTTCTTATATTTTATAATTAGTATCTAGAACTTTATTCTTACAATTTTCGGTAAAATGTTTATTATAGAAAATTCATTTATGCACTTTGGTTCACCAAAATTTTAATCTTATATCTGAACGGCTGATTAAATTTGATGTAAGAAGTTCTATTAAAGTCTAAGATTGGATGGTTGAATCATTCTTCACTTTGGTTTTAAATGTGATATTAATTCAAATTTGTTTATTGGAAATTTTCTTCAGATGGAAAACATGAAGCTGAATGTGTCATGACGGATGGCATCATCCACTACAACAACACCAATTGTATCAGTGGTTCCTTTGACTGGGATTCAAGCGGCAAACACAGTTGCTAACCACGCCAAAAAGCTGAAAATATTTGACGGTTGAAATTTTTTGATGTTGGAAGCAAAAGATGTTCTTTTACTCGACCATTTTAAACCTTGCAAGGTTATTGAACGAATCAGCTCCTCACTAAATCAACTTGGCTGATTCGTCTTTAACGGCCGGTATGAAGTGGTAAAACGTCGACCGACCCATAACTTTAATATGAATAATTCTCAAACCGGCCAGTCAAGAAATATTATTTCAAACCAACCAACTAACTTCGGTTTGACCGATTATGTTTACCCCGAGGAAAAGTTCTTAATGTTAAAAAGTTAAATTCTGTTCGGATATATGTAGGTCAAAATTTTGGAAAACTAAAACAATTTAGTTCTTTCCTATTTGATCATTTAAATTTAGAATTAACTAGATAACTTAAATTTTAGATATCTTAATATCGGGAGAATTTTATATAATATTATTGTAAACTTTCAATATTACACATATATCATTATAAACTTTCTTATTACATATATATCCTTCTAAACATTTAAATTTCATGTATATATCCAAATGACTATTTTAATTTAATTACATCACTAAAAAATATTAAATATTATTTTTTAATTAATTTAACATTGAATTAAATTAGAAATCATATTTCTTTATTTTTTTTGTTGGGATTTAAGTTGGTAGTTTAGGTATTAAAAAAAAATTAAATGATGAAATAAATTTAAAATAGTCATTTGGATATATATGTGAGATTTAAGATTTTTTTGACAGGCTACCGAATTAGCCGGTAATTGCAACTGATAAAAACAAAAAGTTTATGAATTTAATCACTAAAATATGAAAAGATGATGTGTTTTTTCTAGACCTGGCAATTCGTGTATTCGTGTCGTGTCACAGGTCAGACACGAATTTTACACGACACGAATTTGCCAAACCTGTACACGACACGAAATAAAAAACGTGTCTGATTATGAAACCTGTACACGACACGGAAAAAATTCGTGTTACCTGTAACACGACACGCAAAAGAGGTATATATTTTCTGGAGTTGGTTACCAAAAAACTTAACTCTAACAAAATATCACAACCCAAAAACCACACAACTTAAAGATCTGAGTTTAACTTTCATACCGAAGTATTGAAAGCCATGAAATCCTCCAAATCTATGATGATGTGCTGCCGGTTCAGAAGGAGAAGAGGGAGGCAGAAGCAGAACGGGGGACGAGGGAGTGCCGCCGGTAAGGGACGAGGGACTCGCAGAGGTGTGGTCGAACTCGAAGCAAGTCGCAGATCTGGAGGAGAGGGAGGCAGAACCGTAGAAGGAAGTCGCAGACGGCAGATCTGGAGGTGTCGTCGCAGACGGCAGAACCGCAGAAGGACTCGTAGAGGTGTGGTCGTCGCCGCCGCTGGTGCCTGGTCGCCGCCGCCGCTGGTGCCTGGTGGCCGAAGGTGAGGGACAGAGGGAGGCAGCGTATGGAGAGAAATGTGAGGGGTGTAAATGTTTAATCTCTAGGATATGTGAAACCCTAGATGTAATATGTTTCTTGATTTTTGAATATGAAATTAAAAATGTTTAAAAACCCTAATTTTAATTGATTTCCGTGTCTTAGACGTGTCACGCGTGTCTTAGACGTGTCATCCGTGTCACACGTATTTTACACGTGTCTTATACAGGTTTATACAGGTAAATTCGTGTTTGACACGTGTAAGACACGAAACACGAATTTCAAAAACAGGTCAACCTGTTTTGACACGAAACACGAATTACCCAAACCTGTACACGAAAATTTCGTGTCGTATACGTGTCGTGTTCATCGTGTCGTGTCCCATATTGCCAGGTCTAGTTTTTTCCAACATTAATCAAGTGAAAAACTAAAGCTAGTTGTTTGGTAACCGGTCAAAAATACAATTTAAAATAAGATAAAAAATATTTAAAGATGCGTTGGAAACTTAATTAAAAAAATAAAAAAAGTTAATGACGTTTTCAATGTTAACCCTATTTTTAATTCATAAAATAGTAAGTTTTTTACTCTGTATATTAATTAAGAGTAAACTACAAAAATGGTCCCTGTGGTTTGTGTAAAATTACGGAAATGGTCCCTCAACTTTCAAAGTTGCAGTGGTGGTCCCTCAAACCACTTTTTACTTGCAGAAATGGTCCCTCTGTGTCTGAACTTTTTAAAAATGACAGATTTTGCCCTTTTATTAATTACAAGTTTAGTCCCTCAACTATTTAATTTACTTTCACTTTTGGTCCATTTCCTTAAATTATTAATTTTTTGACTATTAATTTAACAAACTAATATTTAAATCTTTATTATATTATTATTATTATTTTAATTATATATACCTATTTATTTTTAAAAATAAATTTATATTTATTTATTAACAAAATTTGTATACTTAATTTATTTATTTTACGCGTTTTTTTATGTATTCAAGTTATTTAATAAGGAACTAGTTTATAAACCCACGTATTACGTGAATAATTTTTAATAAATAAATTGGTTAACTGAAATGTATGTAAACTTAAATTGAATAAATTAAGATTAATTCTTATAAAAAAATAAAAAAATTACAATTATTAGTAATATATATTATTTATATATCTTTTTTAATAGTCATGAACAATAGTTATTTTTCTACATTTTTTAAACTTTTTTATTCCTAAATTTATATATATTTAGTCGATATAATTTGAAATTTTAATTTTACGTAAACTATAATGTTTATATATTTTTTATATTTTTATCTAGATATATTGATAAGTACATATAAGATATAATTTGGAAGTAAGTTTAAATATTATCTATTTATTCACATTTAAATATGTAAGAAATAATATATTATATTTATCTTTTATAATTATTAATATTTATTGATATAAGAAATAATGAAATATATTTATATTTTAGTTTATTTTAATTAAAATAATATATTTTGTTACGTTAATATTTTATTATTTTTAATTTTAAATATTTTGTTTTGTCAATATGTTTTGATTTCAATATAGTATTTTAATCTTTTTGATTTACAAGTTTGTATATTAATATGTTTTATACGTTTTCACTTAAATATTTGTTAATTTTCATTTAATTATTAACGTAGGAAAATTTAAAATCAAAAAAAATAAAATAATAAATAGAAATAAAAAATATGTAAAAAAATATTTAAATAAAAAATATGTAAAAAAATATTTTAAATCAAAAAACGCGTAAATTAAATGATATAAGTATGAAAAATTTGTTAATATATAAATATAAATTTATTTTCAAAAATAAATAGGTATATATAATTTTAATTATAATAATAATATAATAAAGATTTAAATAATAGTTTGTTAAATTAATAGTCAAAAAATTAAAAGTTTAAGGAAAATGACCAAAAGTGAAAGTAAATTAAATAGTTGAGGGACTAAACTTGTAATTAATAAAAGGGCAAAATCGTCATTTTTAAAAAGTTCAGACACAGAGGGACCATTTCTGCAAGTAAAAAGTGGTTTGAGGGACCACCACTGCAACTTTGAAAGTTGAGGGACCATTTCTGCAATTTTGCACAAACCACAAGGACCATTTTGTAATTTACTCATTAATTAATGTGTGATCTTAACTTCGCAGTCCTTTCACTTATGTATTTCATCTATAAAATTATTTTATGAAATATTTATATAAAATGATAAAACTTTAAAAATGGGTTAATATTGAAAAAACTCACCAATTTTTTTTATTTTCGCAATTAAATCCTTAAACTTTTTTCGTATTGTTTAAGTTCCAAAACTATTTTTGTCTTATTCAAAAGTGTATATTTGATCTATTTGACCAGTTACCAAACAAGTAACATTATTTTTTTCACTTGATTAATGATGTAAAAAACTCACAATCTTTCCATATTTTAGTAATTAAGTCCTTGAATTTTTAATATTATCAATTGCATTTTACCGGCAAATCCGGTAGCCGGTCAACGTTATATACTTTTGAACAAGACAAACATAGTTAAGGGATTTAAACAATTGGGGAAAAAGTTTAGAGACTTAAATGAGAAAATAAGAAAGGCTGATTGAGTTTTTTTAATATTGACCTAAAAAAATATAAGGATCACTTAGGGTTTTTAGGAGAGCATGATTGGTTTATAAAAAAAAATGTGATTTTTCAAAAGACTAATGCGAATTGAAATAACAACTTAAAAAGTTTACGTGTCAAATTTAAGGGATTAGAAAATCATTAAAACAAAACATGTTCTATGCTCTTTTTATATTTTAAGGTGGGTGTTTAGTTGTGTGTTTAAAATGTGATTATTACATATCATGTTTCGGTAACACACAGAAACTTTAAAGTGTTTGGATTGAACATCATTAAAATCACTTATTTGCATTTGGGAATTGTTTTGCAACACTTTTCTGTTTGTTGGGTTGAATGAAACGCACCCATGTTGATTATCAGATTACGGTAACTTCATTTTTTCAACCGATTGATGTTGGAAAAGACCAATTATTTTTTTATCATACTAGTGCTTAAGTTCTCAAACATGTTTCACCGGTTCATCCGGTAGTCGGTCATGAATCCTTTTGAATAAGACAAAAATAGTTTAATGATTTAAACAATCTAAAAGAAGTTCAGGAATTTAATTGCGAAACGAAAAAAATTTATAGGGTTTTCTCAATATTAACCCTATCTTTTTGTTTAGGTTTGTTATTAATAATTAATCATGCAATTATCTATATTCATAATTAAGATATTACATCAAATTGTCTTAAATTTAATTTACATATTTTTTTTACTAATCTATAATTTATAACAATTTAAATTTATTAGTATCTTTAGAATATGAAAGTTCTGATTTCCCAACGAGAATAAGGATGATGATGTAACTTATTTCTAGACAAGAATGAAAAAAAAGTGAGAATACGTATAGTGTAATGGGATCATTGGTCGTACATGGTCCCATTGTCATGCCTATTGGTAGGGGTGCCAATTTCAACTCATGCAAGCAAACAGGTCGACAACGAAAAACTTATGTTCAAACTTAGTTTTTAACTACACGTCATTTTGACCATCCCGTCTCTTTTGGCTATTGGAATGAGGATGACACGACGTTATCGAGTGGGCTGAGGGGACATAGACAACATCAGAAAACCAATAAAAGTATTTTCATGAGCTAACATGTAAAGGTCTTAAGTATAACTATGAAAACCAAGATTACACCAATAAATCTTTAAAAGATAAAATAAATATCATTACATACTAGTTTTTAAAATCTATTTATAATTCAGAGGCTAAATTATTTTCTTTAATAAGATACAATATAAACATGTTTTTACTTTATATAGCACCCAATGTTATTCAATTTATAAATATTCATTTGGGAAGAAAGAGCCAAGTGTAAAGAGACCCGAGGGTTTGGAAGGCAAATAGAATAAAGATAAGGGATTGTGTCTGGAAATTTTACCAAGACATGAGGTTCCACGATACCGCATACAGTCCCTCCTAGATTCAACCACCCATTACGGCATTGCCCCACTTGAATCGCTGACGTGTACGGCCAAGATCTCACATTATTGAGTTTCCAGCCTTAGATCCGATATGACTCTACCCCACCCTACCCCCGCTTTTCTTTCCTTTTAATTTTTCTTCCTCGCCCCCCTCCTCCTTATTACTCTCTCTCTCTCTCTCGATTTCACTCTGACCGCCGTTTATCTTTGATCTTGATCTTGTTTTTGTTTTGTATTTGAAGGTAATAATCAAATCAAGGTTTTGATTTTGGCATTCAAATATCAGATTTTGGTATATAATTTCAAAATCGCAACACATTTAGGGCTAGAAATTAATTCAAACCCTAGACTTCAAATTTGTTACGTTTTTTTCGTTTCTGAAGATCTGTGAAGATTTGACCTTCCATTTTGGATTCCCCCCCACACATACGTATTTTTTTAATCTTGGAAGGTTAGCTGATTTGAATCCATCTGTTTTAAAAGGATAAACATCAATGGGAAAAGATTTACTTGTATCTGTAGATGTGGATGTAGAGGAAGGTGAAATTTCGGATTCGGCTTCTGTTGAAGAGATAAGTACAGAGGATTTTTCTGCTAAGGCCTCGGCGATTGGAACGGAGATCGCTGCTTATAAGAATGCGGCCGTTGATGATAACAAACAGCAACAGCCGCCTCAGAGAGTTTGGACGATGCAAGATCTGTTAAAGTACCAGAAATATCAGATTTCTAGGAATTACGCACCAGGGTTGTATAATTTTGCCTGGGCACAGGCTGTTCAGAATAAACCTCTTGACGATTATCTAACAACCATGAACACTAGTACTACCACTGATAAGCAGCCTTTGCCTTTCTTGAATGATAATAATATTGAGATGAAGGAGGGAGGGATCGTCAGCGACGCTGATAGTGAGAAGGAGGAAGGGGAACTGGAGGAGGGTGAAATTGATTTGGATATGGAGGTTGTCAATGGCGAAGATAATGTTGACAAGTGGATTAATGTAATTCGTACTGGTTTGGAGGGTATAACTCTGAATGACGCAATGAAGTAAGTCTACGACTGCTTGATAAATTAAGCAAACTAAATAACTAATTTGAGTAATGTAATTCTTGAAAGTTTGGGGATTGATTAACGCTGATGATTTATTGTAGATCGTTTATTGGAGTCTGTTCCAGACTCCAGGACTTGCTGGATAGCTTGTCAAAACTGCTTTCGGAAAACTCCTTGCCTAACAAAGATGATTTGCTTCACCTGGCATTTTCTTCTCTTCAGCTTGTTTATTCAGTAAGATATCATTAAATAACTGTTCCATTAGTTAACTCTCCCAATGCTGTATTATGTTTCAAATTACTCATTACTGGGTGTTGATTGACGTTATAACATATGGACAAGAGACTGAGAACTAGTTGATTGCAGGTGTTTTGCTCTATGAGCCAAAATCAAAAGGAACATAGCAGACACTTACTATCAAGGTATTTATTATTTCTTCACATAATGTTCTGTTCCCTTTACGCTGTATGATATCCCTTTGTCATATATCTATCTTTTTTTTACAGGGTGCTAACTAATATGAAAAGTAACAAGCCTGTTATCTTCTCGACTGAACAATTGAAAGAGGTGTTGTTTAAAGCATATCATATGAATTCTGAGTATCTTGTAGTGATGGAATATTGATATCTTTTTTGTTTTGTTTTGACAGGTAGAGATGATGCTTCTGTCATGTACAAAGGACAATGTTAACGAAGGAGTTCTACTGGCCAATCAAACAGCAAATCAGCAGGACCCTATTGTCTCGTCTGAGAATGCTAATCAGGAAGTGATTTTTGTAAGTGGGGAGGACTCTGTCTTGGATGCCATGCGGGTTGTAACTTCAGATAAAAAAACCAAGCAATCTGAATCTTTGAAATCTACTTCCAAGAACAGAGTATTGCTTCCTCTTCTTGACCTTCATAAGGATCATGATGTGGATAGTCTTCCATCACCAACAAGAGAAAATACAAATCCTTTACCTCTAGGCAAAGCACTCTTTGTTGGGGAGGCAGAAATCAGACCAGAGTGGCCTGCCCCTCGTGGACTCATTGGAACACAAACTGCTGTATTACATCCAGAGTGGCCTGCCCCCCGAGGACTTATTGGAACACAAAATGCTGTAGTCCAACGTTATGAGACTGATGCTCTCAAAGCTGTTTCTACTTATCAACAGAAATTTGGGCGAAGTTCGTTTTTGGCAAATGACCTTCCAAGTCCAACCCCTTCTGAAGAAAGTGGTGATGCCGGTGGTGATTGTGGTGGAGAGGTTTCCAGTTTCTCAACAGTTCAGAATGTAAAATCTGTTACTGAAGCTACTTTAGAACAAAGAGACATGTTTAGCATCCCCCTTGTGGACAAACGTAATGTGCAATTACTTGCAAATGCTAGGAATGCGGCTCCTGTATATTCCACCTCTAGCTCGGTGACAAGGGCTCCAAATAAAATAAGGGACCCTAGACTCAGATTAGCCAAGTCTGGAAGCTCTGTGGATTCCAACCAAGGTACCTTACCATTGCCCGGTAAACAACCTACAATTGAACCACTCGACGGATTAGCAGGTTCAAGGAAGCAGAAGACTTTTGATGAGCCTGTTCTGGTTGATGAACCTGCACCAAAAAGGCTAAAAAATGAATTTGGAGATTCTGTTAACTTTGGAGATGCTGGGGCTGTCTCACATGCTGGTGGTTTCTTGGAGGATAGAGTTCCTGTTGGGATGCAGGTTTCAAACAGAACAGGAAACATAGCAAGTATAACCAAAGGCTTAGAAAATGTTCTAACAACCTCTGCTTTGCCCAGTACCTTAAGTGGGAGTGTACAAATTCCTGTTACAGGGGTCAATCCCACCTCAGCATCCTTGCAATCTATTCTGAAGGATATTGCAGTGAATCCTGCTACATGGATGAACTTATTTAATATGGAACAGCAGAAATCAGTTGATCCTGCAAAATATGTGACACAATCCCCAAGCCAAAATTCTTTTTCGGGATCCATGCCAATGACTACGGTTGCCTCTCAACCATTGGTGCTTGGGCAGAGGTCAACAGCTGAGATGCAAATACCTCAGACAACTTCGGCGGTCAGCATTTTCTCATGCTCTTCATTTTCTGAAATTTTGATTGTTCTTTTTTAAAACTTTCATTTGTTCGTGTTATGGTCTTTTTGCTCTTTTCATGGCTTGGGCAGCATGGTATCTTTTCTTTACTCCCTTTGCTGCTTTAGAGTTTATCCCTTTCGGCCATTCATGTGTTTATATCGCATACTCTCTGAAAGACTTTTTGGATTTTGTATGTATTTATATTGCTATTACATATTCATTTGTTGTACAGTGGATCTTATTTAACCAATGTGTGGGGTACTATTATTGTTAACTTGTTCTAGGGGCTTTTGTGATATGACCGGTTACCACCTTGTATGAATGACAAGGTGTTGTGTTTTGCATCAAGCTATTGCAATACATCTCCAGCATATGTTTCTTTCTCATGGTATAACTTTTGATGTTTTGCAGGACGACTCAGGAAAGGTACGGATGAAACCTCGCGATCCTCGTCGTGCTCTGCATAGCAAGTCATTACAAAAGGTCAGCTATGTGGGTTCAGATCAACCAGTTACGAATATATCAACCCTTGAGGGGATTAAGGGCAATTTGAAGCAAGCAGATCCAAAAGTTACGTCATCCCAACCTATAGCAGCACCTGATATTGCCAGGCAATTCACCAAAAATTTGAAAAATATTGCTGATATTGTGTCGACGAGCGTGAGTGCGTCTGTTCAGATGCCCTCATCACAGCCTGCACAAGTCCATCCAAGTTTTGTGAATATGAAAGGGCCAACTTCACAGCCAGGCCACCTTCAGAATGGGACCGCACAAACTTCTGAAGAAGTTACTCCTGGCTCCTCCCAATCACAGAACACTTGGGACAATGTTGAACAGTATTTTGGAAGATTTGATGACCAGCAGCGGGCTGCTATTCAGAGGGAGAGGTCAAAAAGAATGGAAGAACAGAAAAAGATGTTTGCTGACCGCAAGCTATGCCTTGTGTTGGATCTTGATCACACCCTTTTGAATTCAGCTAAGGTAGTGTGATTCTCTTTTCATGTAGTTATTCTTAAATTTAATACAAGAGAATTCTGAACTGGGACTTCATTCTTAATTGCTATGTCAATGCCTGCCAGTTTTCTGAAATTGAACCAATTCATGATGAGATGTTGAAAAAGAAAGAAGAACAGGACCGTGAGAAACCACATAGGCATCTCTTTAGATTTCCTCATATGGGTATGTGGACCAAACTGCGACCTGGGATATGGAATTTCTTAGAGAAGGTAAAAAACTCTTTCTTAATATATTTTTTTTAGAAGTGAAGTGGTTAACTACAGCAGTCAGAATTTTTAAACCATCACTTTCCCAAACTCAGGCCAGCAAGCTTTATGAGCTTCATCTCTACACAATGGGAAACAAACTATATGCCACAGAGATGGCCAAAGTGCTCGATCCAAAAGGAGTTCTGTTCAATGGGCGAGTTATCTCAAGGGGTGATGATGGTGATTCAGTTGACGGGGATCCCAAGAGTAAGGATTTGGAAGGGGTTCTGGGCATGGAGTCAGCAGTTGTAATTATAGATGATTCTATAAGAGTCTGGCCTCATAACAAGCTTAACTTGATAGTCGTAGAAAGGTATATCGAGCCTTGATTCAAAATGTGGTTGTTTCTTTTGTGTAGCATCGTGTATATTCTCTCTGTTTATGCCTTAACTTTCAAGTTCCAATCTTATTTGATTTGCAGATACATATATTTCCCATGTAGTAGGCGCCAATTTGGCCTTCCAGGTCCTTCACTCCTTGAGATTGATCATGATGAGAGGCCAGAGGATGGGACTTTGGCGTCTTCATTGTCGGTAAGCACCTTTGATCCACTTGACATGACAATATGCTACTGTACCTGCTTTCTTACCTGATTGTTGCTTAAAATGCAGGTTATAGAGAAAATACATCATAACTTTTTCTTACAACAATCTTTAGATGATGCCGATGTTAGAAATATACTAGCATCCGAGCAGAGGAAGATTTTATATGGCTGCCGTATTGTATTCAGCAGGGTGTTCCCTGTGGGTGAAGCCAGTCCTCACTTACATCCATTGTGGCAGACTGCTGAACAATTTGGTGCTGTATGCACCAATCAAATAGATGAACAGGTCACCCATGTGGTTGCCAATTCTCTTGGGACTGATAAGGTACTAGTTGTTGGATCAAGAGGATACCCTCAATCACATAACATGTTACTACCTCTTGTATCATATACCATATCCTTGCACATAGTACTGCAGTCGACCTCTATATGTTACGTTATTGGAAGCTTGATTTTTGTTGTTTTATAACAGGTTAATTGGGCCCTTGCGACCGGAAGACCTGTGGTGCATCCTGGCTGGTATGAATATATATTTTTCTTGTGTCGAAAGAAAATGTGTGTTTGTTGTAATGAAGTTAATGTGTTGTCTTTTGCTGGGAAAAATAAAACAGGGTGGAAGCATCGGCGTTGCTTTACCGGAGAGCGAACGAGCATGATTTTGCTGTCAAACCATAAACATCTCGATTTACTTTTTAGGGAATAATATTGACCCCTTGAAGTAAAAAAGGTGACAGAATCACCTTAAATGTTAGGCAAAGGAACCCACCACCACACCTAAAGCCCCAAAGCTAATGGGTTACAGTTACACCCACACTGCTGAAATCAACACAATTCTTTCAAGTAAAAAAAAAGTTGGTTCAGATTCGCCTTTATTAGATGGATCGGAGAGGGAGGGAGTGGATGAAGCTAGACGGGAAGCGTTTGGGAATGGAATATCTAAACTACTAAAAACTGAAAGCAGGAAATAAGAGTTGCAGGGTGATTGATGAAATGTGGAATAATATACTTGTTTTGGTTAAAAGGAATGAATTAATCTCAAAGAAACCACGGATGAAAGAAGAAGAAATCTTTTCCCTCTTATTTGCAATAACATATTAAACAAGAGTTGTTTATGAATGAAGTATACTTCATTCTTCTGATCAGAATACCAAAAGCGGACACAGACGCGTAATAAACATGGTATTAAAACTTAAAAAGACTAGTCACCCAGCGTTAGTTGGTAAAAATATACAAATATGTATATATATACATATACATACATAAAGACAGACACAGAGAGAGAGAGAGAGAGAGAGAGAGAGAGAGAGAGAGAGAGAGAGAGAGAGAGAGAGAGAGAGAGAGAGAGCCTGGTTGACCAGGAGGTCCCATTGACTAGCCTTTGAGTGGGACAGTTAAGTTGCCTATCCTTTGCTTTCACTTTCATAAGAGATCCAGTTTTGCATGATAAAGAATTTATGTTTAGAAACCACCAATAAAAGTCTGAATTCTAGACCTAAACTAACTTACCACCAACGCTTTATTCTTTTTGTTGTTGCTACCTTTTTGTTTTTGGGAGATTTTAAGCATTTTATGATTGCATTTCCTTGTACCACAGAATCAAACTTCATTGCATTCACATATTTGGGTTAATTCCATAAAATTTAAAATTTTTGCTAACTGGCTTCAAATCACTTTGTATAGTATATTTTTTTAGTTATATATATATAATTTAAGAAGGCAATAGGCTGCTAGTAAATCAACTAAACATGTAGTAAGAAAACTGCCGACTTGAACTATATAATCATCCAATTTTACCACCTTTTGCTAGGGTTGTTTAAATCTGAATATCTGGAATTCTGGATCGTGTGGGGGTTATCCAGCCACGTCAATCATCCATCCATACATGCAAAATTCTGACGTTTTCTAAATTTTAATAAAATAAAAATAGAAAACTAATACATCCATTATACAATGCATCAATGATAAAATATATCCCAAGTTCCATTATTATCAACAACAAAAGAAGTAAAAAATATATAAATATTAACAAATAAACATAAATATACGCTTTAAATTAAAAACAGATAAAATAATCAACGTCAACAGAAATAATAAATTTTAAGAAGTTTGATATACCAGATGTCTCAATATCTGAAAATATAAAATATTTCTATCCGAATAGAAAAAAAAAATGAAATTTGGGTCGGATGTGTTGAATACCCAATTTGATAGTGCACTTAGATGGTTAGAGGGAAGGTGATGGATGGTTGGTGGGAAGAAAGTTTTAGTTAAATCTTAATACAAAAAATGAAAAATCACACCATGTCTTTAGATGTGGTAGTAGAAGCGTAGAACGATGAATGATAGATACACCAAAAGGGGTGGCGATTTCACCAAAACGGTGCACTTAAAAAAAATTTTTATAACATATTTATCAAAATTCAGTTTTAACTTTGAATAATTTATATTGGAATTTAGATGCCTACAAAGTTTAAAAACCATTTCATCCTCGTCATAATAATGCAATTAAATGAAATTAAAAAGGTTTGGATATGCTTTTTATGTTTTCTCATTTAAATTTACGTTTAGATTTTATAAAATAAAAAAAATAATGTCGTCTAAATTTTGATATAGTTTTAAGGTTTACATTAAAAAACAAAAATTCTTTATATGTTAAAAGCTTTTATATACGTTTTATGTTTTTAAACTTAATTTTTTTCCTTTGTAATTTGATATGGCTTTTAGGTTTAAATTTAAAAAGGGCAATGTTATACGTACACTCACCGTATTACTAATTGTACATCTCTGGCTAATTAATTAGTTAAATATTCATTAATTACATTAATTATTACTTAATAAATGAATGATTTGATCAATGTCAAATCAATTTTTTAAAATTTATTATTTAGGCTATATTTGGTAGATAGCTTTTTAAAGCTTTTAGGAGTTTTTATTTTTAATAAACTCTATTAAAAAATAAAAGCTCTGTTTGGAAACAAACATAGAGCTTTCATTTTCTAAAAAATAAGCTCTTTTATAAAACGATAATAGAAATAACGTTTGAAAAACTTTGTAGCTTTTAGTCAAACATTTTTTTTTACCCTCATATTAATCATAAACTATCATATTTAATTAACAATATTAAAAACTACAGCTACAGCTACTTTTACCAAACACATTTATAAAACTAAAAGTTTCAGCTTTTTTAAAAAGCTTCAGCTCTCTAAAGTTTCAGTTATTAAAAGCTCCACCTCTTTTAAAAGCGCAAAGCTACAGCTAATTTTGTCAAGTACACCCTTAATGTGGAACCCATAAGTTTCTAAAACAACACCCCTATTATCACATCAGTTTTCATTTTGTTTTTAAGTGACATGTAACCCACTACATTATTATTATTTTCGTCTTTTATTGGAGATGGAACCCTTTGTCACATTAACTTTTTGTGTGAGTCCTAAAATTTCTATCGTACACCTCCTACTGTTACATCACATTTTTATTTTTGTTTTTTTTTATGTTTTTGAATTATTTCATAGGATGTAAATCGTAATTTCTATAAAAATAAAGATTTTAGTTGCAAACCGTCCGTCCGTCCGTCTACACACACACACACACCTGTATGCATTGTGCACTTTGGGAACCTGTATGCACCGTTAGATCTTGAATTTTAATGGTTCAGATTGTAGTGGCAAAAAGGTAATTAACTTGAAAATAGGTGCACGGGTGCATAACTTCTCGTGCGCGGAAAGGCAAAATCGGAAGATGTTTGAATTCAGAAAATATTCTATCCGAATCTAAACAAACATGATGCATCTTCATCCAATTTATTGGATTCGTCTTCAAACACGATGCATCTTCATCCAATTCAATTTCAAACATGATGCATTTCGACCATATTCATCCTCGTCTTTGTTCCATCATTATGCATCACCAAAATCGTGATGCATTTCGACATTTAAACGTGTTAATTTTGTGATGCATCTCTGAAATTTAAACGTGTTCATCAACGTCTTCAATGTGTTCATCATTGTCGTGAAAACTGGTTGAGAGAAAGAGAGATGGGGAGAGGCTAGCCATGAAAGAGAAAGGGAAAGAGAGAGAAAATTGGATGGATTTATGGAAAGGTGGTTGATCATTTTATTTAGTTTCCTAAAATAAATGATAAATATTAAATTAAATCTTATAATTTAACAATATATTATTAAGCATTTCCAAAATGCCGTTAATGCACCCTTTGTAAACAAGCAATGCATTTTTGGTTCCCATTTGGTTCCCGATGCATATGGTGCCCCATAGAACCTCAATCTATATATATATATATATATATATATATATATATAACCCTCCATAATCTAAAGTAAATAATTTTTTTTCCTTTGTTACGGTTCTAAATACATGGTTATTTCAAGATGTCATGGTTCGATGACTTTGTTGTTGATGACACGACACCAGAGTTACTTTTGATAATTATTTTGTATATATTTGTTATTTGTTATTGTTAAAGATCAAATGATACTTGATCATTAAAACTAACAAACTTGTATGTATTAGAAGTTTAAAACATATACTAAAGTAGAAATATCCAAATACAAAAATAATATATTGAACTTATATAATGAAAATGATATATTCAAGACAAATTCAATTTTAGTAATATATAGTTCATTCAAAGATAATGACGTCCAAATGCGATCTAATTTTAGAACATTGACTTAAACAACACCGCATGACGTATATCCAGAAATAAGATAACCATAAACAAATTTTGTTTACAAAAATCGAAAAAATACAAAGCAAACTAGAAGTAGAAGGGTACCCACTACCCACATTGTATTATTGATATTAAAAGTACAACTTTTGAATTTTTTCTTAAAATTAATTATAATAACTTATAAATGGTTCAAACAATTTATGGTAAAAGAATGTGCATGTACCACAAATATTAGAATTCATATTAACGAGTTATTGACACCCGCGCGTTGCTGCGTGGTCTAAATTATTAATTATAAATATAAATATAAATATAAATACTTTTCAAACAATTCAAACAAAAAGTGCAATTGGAAAGATATTTCAAGAATCAAGATAAATGATACTGTTAGTTGGTTCTTATGATTGACTTTCTAGATTTTGCAATGCTAAAATTACAAACAATGTCTTATTTAATCGGATTAGAACCAGATTTAACTAATTAAATATTGATAACCATAATAAGAAATTTTAACAAATCCAATGGAGGAAATCCCTTCCCGCATTCTAATAAAATTAATTTTACTTGATCCTAATTATATATGTACATATGGTTGAGTTCTTGTAAAAGTCTCTTAATTTTATAAGAATATAAGAATCACTTCAAAATGTACAAATTTATACGTCCAAGTTTGACTTTGAACCTCCATTTCTCTTTATCTCACTAACAAGATTTACAACCATGTAGTAGCCTAGTAGGCATTCTCTAACAGCTCACCTTCCCTTGCACAAATTTAAAATTAAATTTATAACTTAAAACAATTATTAGTCTTCAATATTATAAATATCATAGTTTAACATTAAAATTACTTTTAAAAATTAAATTCATTACCTTATATAATAAATGCACAAATTTAAACACTAAATGCACAAATCTAGTCAAATGCATAAATTCATACATAAAGTTGATAAATTAATAATGAGATGCGTAAATGTTTACATAAAATACACTAATTTATCAAATGGAGAATTTCATATATAAAACTTCATAATATCATATATACCCAACTTAAAATTTTAATATCATATATATCCCTCCTAAACATCATAATATCATATATACCCAGTTTTAATAATTAATATCACATATATCCCTCTTAAACATCATTAATTTCATATATACCCAAATTTATTAATTTAACTATTTTTAGAACATTTAAAACTCATATTTAATATTGATTATTAATTAATGACCATTATACCCTTACTTATTTTTTCTTTCAACAAAACCTTCAAAATATCATATTTATCCAATTTAAATTAAAATATCATATCCCTTTAAATAATTTTATATAATTTATTTTTGTTAATTCTATCCAAGTAAACTAGAAAAAACAATAATTATAAAACGAAATCACTTGAAAAAAATAGAAACCAATGTATATAGAAGACAAATATATATACTAAATTTAAAAAAATGCAATACAACTATAAATTTGAAAAGGAAAATAAAAGAAAGAACATAATATATAATCAGTTAATTATAGAAAACTGCAGGAAAAAAATAAATAATAAAATATAATAAGTCGATAAGATTTGATTACAAAAGAACAAAAATATAATACAATTTTTTTATTGTTAATGTTAATTTGTTTTACTATGAACAATTTACTTAGTAAAGTTAAAAAAATAAATTATATAAAATTATTTTAAGAGATGTGATAGTTTAATTTAAGTTGGATAAATATGATATTTTGAAGTTTAATTGAAAGAAGAAATGAATAAGAGTATAATGGTCAATACTTAATATGCAATATTAATTATGAGTTTAAAATGTTATAAAAATAATTAAGTTAATAAATTTTGGGTATATATGATATTAATGATGTTTTAGAGGGATATATGTGATATTAATTATTAAAATTGGGTATATATGATATTATGATGTTTAGGAGGGATATATATGATATTAAAATTTTAAGTTGGGTATATATGATATTATGAAGTTTTAGAAGGGTATATATGAAATTCTCCCTTTATCAAATGTATAAATTTTAACATCAAATACAGAATTTAATATATTAAATGCAAAAGTTTAAAATGGTTCTTATGTTCTTACGAAATTGAGAGGTATTTACCCGAATATATGCATGTATGCATGAGTTGGTCTATATGGTTCTATTTTCTTAAGAAAAGTATTTTAAAATTTTAGTTTTTCATCAAGTTTTTTATTTTTAATCAGTTTAATTGTTTATTAATATTTTTAAGAAAACAATTTTTTTGTTGATGTATAAAATATGAGATGTCATTTGTGCATAAATTATCTTTTCTTTTCTTTTTTTTTTTTGCATAAAATCTTATCGAAATTATGCATAAATAAAATTTCGTACTTTATGTGTCTACAAAAGAAATATGTTTTTTAATAAAACTAAATATGTAAAATTTTAGAGAAAATTTTGACGAAAAAATTAATTTTTAAATTTTAATTTGAACGTTTCCTTATATATATTCACTTTGTTAAAGGTAAGGAAAGCAGTGTTTAAGGCCCTGGCTAGCCTTGAGGCATCACAATTCAAATACCTCAGCCTCCAGCCATTGAAGGGGACCTCTACTGTTTGTTTCATTTAATTAATACATATATATATGCATCTTTATTTTCCACTGAATTGAAAGGGACGGAGATACTGCTGCCTATCTCTTCTAGATTATTTCCTCCGATCGATTACATCGTCAACCTGTATATACAGATTGATCCGGCCAGGTATTGATTAATTCAGATCAAGTATTATTTAGTAATTCAAGTTAGCTAGCTAGCTAGATCCATCCTT
This sequence comes from Centrapalus pauciflorus, assembly GCA_020465985.1. NCBI lineage: Eukaryota > Viridiplantae > Streptophyta > Magnoliopsida > Asterales > Asteraceae > Centrapalus > Centrapalus pauciflorus. Next base: position 1,418,159 of record JAANYP010007579.1, read on the forward strand.
CAATTCACCAAGACATGGATAAAGGAGGACGTTTCTCTTGGGATCATGAGCAAGTTGCACCGACTCACCATGATGCAGCTCAGGATCAGGAGATCTCCAACAAGGAGGAGGTAGAAGATCATGATCATACAAGTCAAAGTAGTAGCTATAGCGACGACTGGTCTAATCATCATCGTCAGATCGTCGGAGCAACGTTAACTCCTACAGATGATTTTTACGGCAGTTTCATTCCCCAATATTCATCTGTACCTCCTCCGTCAACGATTATATTGCCTCATCATCAGTTACAAAATCAACAACCTATTACACCACCTGATCATCGTCAACAAGGTACTGCTTAATTTGCTTTCTAATTAGCTCCCCGGCCCCCATTTTTATACTACCAATAAATATATAGTACTGGATCGTAATTAACTGTTTGCTAAATTAATTATTGATTCCATGCTATATATATTTAACATACACGATCGAATCCATCAAATTAATTAAGATGGCGGGATCGATGTATCCTATCAGAATATTAATTAATTTTAATTTCCGGTATAATGAAGCGGCGTTCTAATGATGTCGATCTATCTCACCAAAACCCTAGAAGCATCTGTCATTTTCTGTTTTCTATGTTCATATATTCCTTTCTGGAAAGAGTATAGTAGTAATTAAATAATCATATCAATTCCTGACTATTGCAAACATATGAAGTTTTAGTCAAATTGTATGTAACTATGTATGTGATTAGTGTCATTTCAATTCCCTCCCCTAATATATATATATATATATATATATATATATATATATATATATATATATATATATATATATATATATATATATATATATATATTCGAGTTTCAGATACATACATATATGTGTATGTGTAAATTAATTGTTTACAAAAGTCGTAGCTATGTACGTTTTGAGTTTGAGAAATGAAATGAAATGGTGATAATAATGCAAGAGAAGAGGTTGAATTTTGTTTCTATAATTAGCTTCATGTGAATCCACACACACACATATACATATAATTAGATATACATTAATTCATGGAGACTTATCCATTTGTGTGTGTATGCTGCAAGCTGCTTGTAGCCAGGTTCAATGCACTTTATCCACCACCTACCATATATTTTACTTTCCGTGTTCAACTCCCCTTCCTCTCTCTCTCTCTCTCTCTCTCTCTCTCTCTCTCTCTCTCTCTCTCTCTCTCTCTCTCATGCCCGCTTGTTTATCACAAGACATTTCTGTGACAATAATATATATTATTAGTTACATTAGTATCATTTAGATTTGTCAAGATTTTAAAACAACTTATTTCTGCTTTTTGTTTTTGTTTAATTTTTTGCTTTTCAGGCAATTGATTTAATTGTTTTGTTGGATCATATATGTATAATGTATATATAGGGGGTTTAATGAAAAACCAACATGCACCACCACAAATGCATCACAATTCTCGCGTGACGCATCAAATTCCCCGCGTGATACGTCAAATTCACGCGTGATGCATCGACATTCTGCGTGATGCATCACCTGATCCAATGGTTATAAAGTGGTTCCCGGGTTTTCCGATGCATATAAGTTTTCCATTGAACGCACTGCTATATATATAACAAGATAAGTAAAAAATGGTAGGTAGGTTGTTAATTAAAAAACACATGCACAAAGCACAATTAATTAATCTGTATTAGAAAATGGGGGAGTCTAAATGGACCTCATATTTCTTTTTTAAACATAATCGTTACGTAATGATTCTATTTTTTTTTTTCAATGATGCATACTATTTTTAAGGGATAATTACAAAATTAGCCATTTCTCACATGTTTATTCACTTTTTAGCCACTTTATATACATTTTACCAAAATAGCCACACTTTACGTGACCACATTTACGTGATAGCCACAATTTACGTGATTTATATTTTTTTACATTTTTTAATGCATTACGTTACAAAAGGTGTCTGGTCACGTAAATTGTTTTACTTTCCGTGTTCAACTCCCCTTCCTCTCTCTCTCTCTCTCTCTCTCTCTCTCTCTCTCTCTCATGCCCGCATGTTTATCACAAGACATTTCTGTGACAATAATATATATTATTAGTTACATTAGTATCATTTAGATTTGTCAAGATTTTAAAACAACTTATTTCTGCTTTTTGTTTTTGTTTAATTTTTTGCTTTTCAGGCAATTGATTTAATTGTTTTGTTGGATCATATATGTATAATGTATATATAGGGGGTTTAATGAAAAACCAACATGCACCACCACAAATGCATCACAATTCTCGCGTGATGCATCAAATTCCCCGCGTGATACGTCAAATTCACGCGTGATGCATCGACATTCTGCGTGATGCATCACCTGATCCAATGGTTATAAAGTGGTTCCCGGGTTTTCCGATGCATATAAGTTTTCCATTATATAACAAGATAAGTAAAAAATGGTAGGTAGGTTGTTAATTAAAAAACACATGCACAAAGCACAATTAATTAATCTGTATTAGAAAATGGGGGAGTCTAAATGGACCTCATATTTACTTTTTTAAATATAATCGTTACGTAATGATTCTATATTTTTTTTTTCATGATGCATTACTTTTTTAATGATGCATACTATTTTTAAGGGATAATTACAAAATTAGCCATTTCTCACATGTTTATTCACTTTTTAGCCACTTTATATACATTTTACCAAAATAGCCACACTTTACGTGACCACATTTACGTGATAGCCACAATTTACGTGATTTATATTTTTTTTACATTTTTTAATGCATTACGTTACAAAAGGTGTCTGGTCACGTAAATTGTTGTACTTTACGTGACCATTTTTGCTCCTTCCCCATGAATGTTTGGTGGGATGTCTTGTCACACTTTACGTGACCAAACACATTTTGTAACGTAATGCATTAAAAAAATGAAAAAAAGTACAAATCACGTAAATTGTGGCTATCACGTAAATGCGGTCACGTAAATTGTGGCTATTTTGGTAAAATGTTTATAAAATGGCTAAAAAGTGAATAAAGGTGTGAGATTTGACTATTTTAGTAATTATCCCTATTTTTAAACATAATTATTACATAATAATTATGTAAATGGAGTCCAAAAAGTAGGACCTGGAAAATTTGTTCATTTCATATTAGCTAAATTGCTTGTGTGTGTGTGTCTAAATAAAGGAAGGTAGCGGTGGCACAACCACATGCATGCGAGTTGAATTGAAAAACGATCAATAACATCCATCTCACTCGATCTCACTCTCACCTACCAAATATTCTAAAATCTAAAACCATGCCATCAATTATATATATATCAATCCCATCAGCAGTACCTTATTTAGTCATTTTGACCACGTACGTACGTACCTCCCTAGCTAACTTTTCAATTCCCCCTTCCCTTCCCTTCCCTTCCCTTCCCTTTCCTTTGCTTTTTTATATATTAATTAATTAAACACTTTATGTGTGTGTGTATATATATAGGTTCAAGATCTATGGAAAACCATCTTTGACTTGAAAACTGGAAAACCATATTAGATGCACATGTTCATTACGGTAAATGTTAAATTTAATGCACAACTACAATATACATATGTTCGAATGTGCATTATTATTGACTAGTTCACATAAGTTACATGTTCATTAGGATAAAATGTTCCATTTCATGCAAAATAACAATATGCACATGTTCAAATGTGCAATATGCACGAACATGTGTATATAACGCATTTTTGCATGAAATTAAACATTTTGTCTTAACAAACATGTAGATGATATGAATTAGTTTATCATAATGCAATTTTGAACATATGTATATTATAATTTTACATGAAATTTAACATTTTATTATAATGAACATGTGCATTTGATATGGTTTTCCAGTTTTCCAGTCTAATATAGTTTTTCATGGATCCGTTTTAAACTGAGATCAAGAGAATGCATGCATGTTTGATGGTGTGTGCCTGGATAATGATATGCTAGCTAGACGAGCCATTCATTTCTTTTTAGGTATACAAATTTATAAATGGTTATGACATTATTAATTGAGTGTTGTTTTTTAATTAATTAAGAAAATACAATATCAAACGCTTTTATTAATCTATGAATAAAGTGTTATTATTGTTTTTTCTTAATTAAAAAAGGGTTTAGTATTAGCTAGACAGTTATCCATTGTGAACACTTTTAATCAAAGGTTCGTAATGTTCACAATGAATAAAACATTTACAAAAAAGTCCTATATATATATATATATATATATATATATATATATATATATATATATATATATTATTAATAACAATAGGATCCTTGTAGTATGTCTTAAGTTTAATTCACTGATGGATGGATATATATCTATCTATTCATTTAATTACTCATATGTTTTGAGTTAAATATTCGGACTTTAATTTATTCAATGATCTAAACACTCCTATTAATAAATGTATATAAAGTGTGATGATTACTCATATGTTTTGAGTTATCTATTCATTTAAAATGGATACATAGAATAAATGTATATATCATGCAAGCAATTTAACTTAATGATCTAAACACCCCCTAGCTAATTAATAATTTAGTATTAGAAGACCAAAAAGCAACATAATCACATCAATATATATGAGACTAGCTAACTAGAGAGATCAATCAACAATATCTCTAGCTCTGATGAATTAAGCACCCCCACCCCCCCCCCCCCTGCGACCGACCTAGGCCGGTGTGTACGTAATTTATATATTGTGCCGTGGGCTGGGCTTTGCATGCATGGTGTTATAATAACAATTAATTTATTATTGATCAATCATAAATATTAATTAGTTAGTTAACCTAAGATTATTTTACCAACATTAAATTAAATTAAATTATTTTTTTTGTTTTTGAAGAAACAACCGTGAAAAGACATTATAGAGGAGTAAGGCAAAGACCATGGGGAAAATGGGCAGCCGAGATACGCGATCCCAAAAAAGGTGCACGTGTTTGGTTGGGTACATTTGAAACAGCGGAGAGTGCAGCACTTGCTTACGATGAAGCTGCACTCAAGTTCAAGGGCTCCAAGGCCAAGCTCAATTTCCCAGAACGTGTTCAAGGCCGGTCTGAGCTCCGTTATATAACCAGCACCACTACTACCACCCAACAACCGGGATCTTCTGATCAACCACATCAGCCATTCAATCAGCAGTATAACTACGTATCCCAGCAAACCATAGCCACCAATTATCCAGACCTTCTTCAGTACGCCCAACTTCTTTCCAGCAATGATGCCCAATTGCCTTACTTCACTTCCGCTCTTTATCATCAACATAATGTTCATGTTACCACTCATCAACAACTACCATATTCTGATCATCAATCTTCTACATCCACGGTCGGATCATCAAATCATCCACAATACATCGGTAATCCAAGTTTCTCATCAGATTCAGGATCTCATCAATTGAAGGATGTGTATGATCGCAGTCCGAAATAGTTAATGAGCTAAACAAAAAGTTAGCTAGTTTATTAATGAAATTTAGATCTTGTTTTTGCATTATCAAAGTTCAATTAAGCTCCAGTGAGCATGCTCCATCATCAAATTTTAACCAATATATATCATTGTTTAATTTCTTTCTTCCTTGGCGCATTGTTTTTTTTATGTTAATAAAACACACAAACACACACACATACACACACATATATATATAATCAGGTTCATTAGCATACTCATGAGATTCTTGTGTAACCAGCGTATATAATCAAGTTATCAGCGTACTCATTAGATTCCAGTGTACCCAGCGCGTACTCTGTTGTGAATATCATTCACATTTTTTTTGCATTGACATGTATAAAACAACATTATAAAACTAATTTTCAAAAGGATCAACATCAAAACTCAAAAAATAAATCTTGTGAATGATAAAGAAAGATCATGTGAATGGTGTGAATGATCATTCACTTGAAATGACCATTCACATAAATGTACATGAACATTCACATAATTTTTAAAGACCCAAAACGTGTGAATGTATGTGAAGTTCATATATCATGTATATAACGTTAATTTAAACATGATTATATGTGGTATGTTCGGGTGCACTTAATTTTGAAAGAGACTTTTATGAACCTCCTCTCTCTCTCTCTCTCTCTCTCTCTCTCTCTCTCTCTCTCTCTCTCTCTCTACACACACAAACACACACACAAATCTATAAATACTGTTAAAATAGTAACTAAATTGTCATTAGTCATATGACTCCTATTCTCATGATGTCAAGTGATATTATCTACTAATGACAAGTGTTAATTAGTATTTCAAGATTAAATTAAAATTTTAAAATCAAATTACTTTAAATATAAGATTATTATTAGATATTTAAATCTTACAAAATCACAACAAACAATACTTAAAAGACTTTGATTTATAGTTATAATAATAAACATTAAATTCGTCAATGATTAGTTTTATTGTTCAAATAATAATAATAATAATAATAAATACATAAAATAATTATAATAAGTATATTAAATATGATTAGTAGTAAAAGTCTTACTATTAATTTTTAATTTTAAGATTATATAATTTTAAGAAAATAAGTTTATTGAAAGTTATCCGTATAATACACGGATTAATAAACTAGTATTCATATATAACTCCAACTTCTTTAAACAAAACCATCACACAAATGACAGATATATGAATCTTCATTTAGTTATATATGAATTCAACTTTTAAATATATATTTATATTTATTAATTGTTAATAACCAACATGTGTAAATAAAATGGACTACATGCAGGCATGAATATATTATCTATGTCAATTTGCTAATTAACCATTTGACAAGGGTTCATATATACAATATTAATTTAATTATCCACAATTTATATGTGAATCATTTGATAAGGGTTTATATATTTATTCATTTGTGTAATCTGCGTTGTATTATATATGAGATCAGCCTTATGCATATACGGATAATAACTTAATTTCTAACACATTATCATATATATTATTTACGAACGCCGGTTGCAATAAAGTTTGCCGTCAGACGGCTGAAGTAGACAAGTAACAAGCAGCTGCATTATTTTTATTACTTTATATATAATATATGACATTTTAGTTTTTCTATAATAACTTTTAATATATTATATTTATAAAAATTTAAATATATCAATATGATCACATTATTTTTATCTACATTACGATATAAAATTTATTACCGTAAAAAAAAGCCCTTTTTAGTTACACAAAATAATGCACATTAGATGACAACTAAACTGTCATATTCGTAAAAAAAAAAAAAAAAAACTGCTGACTAGACAAAGGAAATGTCACGTTAGCAATTTTTACCTTGTAATTTGGTGTGATTATCTTGATCGACTTGATTTAGAAAGTATGCTAGCTTAAAAAAAAAATATTAATATGTTACCCTTGAATCGAAAAAAAATGACAATAGTTTAATTTTTAACGTCATTTAATAACGAAGGTGTGCTTATGCATTGCAACTCATTTTAAAAGCTTAGATTCATGAATTTACTAAAATTAGATCTGTTGATCAAATTTCTATTGGCAAATGATATATGATTTAATTTGCATGCATGTATTAAATTAATATCATATTTGTATACATTCGATCTCATAGTAAATGGCATTCATTCGATCTGGATCACATATATGTAAATTAAACTTAACAATGGGTTAATAGAAAGTAGTAAGCAAGGAATTGAAGGCGGGAATTAAGTTTTAAATTATGTAAAGAAGCTTTAAAGGCGCATCGAATGGTTTAATTAAAAGGGCTTTTTGTTAATATATTGCTATTTTGTGTATCTTAAAAGGGCTTTTTGTTAATAATGCACATCGAATGGTTTAATTTAGTTACATAAAATAATGCACATTGAAAGGTTTAATTAAGTTTTTATTTTCAAAAAACTGCTTTAATTTAGTTATATATATATATATATATATATATATATATATATATATATATATATATATATATATATATATATATATATATATATATATAGATTTGGGTTCAAATGAGTACCACTAGTTTTGCGGAGTACCGGAGGTACCTCGCTTAAAATCATTTTTTTTAAAATTTTTTTTTATAATCATGTTTAAATTAATAATACAAGACTATTTGCAAAAAATCACACCTAAACACACACTAGAACTATGTGAAACGTGTGTGTTCACATGAAGTGTGCTGTTGTGAACGTGTGTTCACAACTAAGCATGTTCACATGAATTTTTTCACGTTCACATGACTTTTAAGATGATAGAAAGTGTAAATGTATATAATTTTTTACGTATAGTCTTATATTATTTGTATCTAAATGAATATGAAAAAAAATTCAAAAAAAAAAACTTTTTTCGGAGCAAGTTCACATCTGAAACCCGTGTGTTCACAGGTACTCACGGTACTCTGCATTTTTTAGGTACTCACACGAACCATATTCTATATATATATATATATATATATATATATATATATATATATATATATATATATATATATATATATATATATATATATATATATATAATATGGTTCGAGAGAGTACCACCCTTATGCAGCGCACCAGAAGGTAACAGCTTTAAAAAAACTTTTTTTAAATTTTTTTTTCATAAACATATGTTAATTAACATTATGAATAACATATATAAATTTCACATACATTCACATCTCCTAGTTCCTAAAAAATGATGTGAACACACACTTACAAAATTTTGAATGTATGTGAACGTGCATTTATGTGGTGCGTGTTTTCATGCACTTAGAGTGCTCGGATTTGCGTGAAATTCACATATGATCTGTGTAATGTTAATTAGAACATGTTCATGAAAAAAATTTTCAAAAAAATTACTTTTAAGGGTGGTACCTTCTGGTGCGCTGCATTAGAGGTGGTACTCACTTGAACCTAAATATATATATATATATATATATATATATATATATATATATATATATATATATATATATATATATATATATATATATATGTTATTTAAAGGTGATCGATTTTGAGTTTTGATTTTTCAACCCGGCCAAGCTAGGACTCCCAAATAAGTAAACCGCCCTTACATACTTATAGAACAACCCCTTTTTTTGTAATGTGTCTTATTCATTAAATCAAGATAGGTCTTAATTTGGTCTCGTTCTTGCATGCATGGATCATATTATCACTAGCATATATATCAATTCCATGAGAAGCAATACAATAATGCGTGATTTTTTCCTTATAAATCATTAATTTAATAATTTAAAAATAGAGAATACTTTGTAAATATGTATGATTAGTTTTTGTCTCAAGCTAGAATCAGAAATTCATCATATTGTGCAGGACCCTACGTCTAATATAGATCAACACTTACATACTGTTTATATGCATAACTCGTTAATTATTGAATTTAATTAGCTACTTTATTTTATTTATATATGGTTGAAATCCATACAATACTCTCATTTTAGAATGAAGTTATGGAGTCTCGTATTAAATATACATGTTCTTTATGAGAGATTGTTGTATTTATGTAATACATATTTAAAATTGCATTACGATAGACTAGTTCACATCATGAGAATTTCAGTACGATAAGAAATTTTATTTCATGCATATACAATATTTAAACAATATATACATGTTCAGATGATGTGAACTAGTAATGCACTTTTGAACATTTACATGAAATAAAATATTTTATAGTAATGAACTTAACTCATGCAGTTTTTTAATATGTTTATATATTGCATTTATGCATAAATAAAACATTCGATCATTTTTGCATTAAGTTATAAATATTTTATCATACCAGCTAAACATATACATTTAATATGAGACTTTAGACTCCATTCTGATGCGATAGTTAATTAAAGTTTTGTGTGGGAGCGTATAATTAGTCTCAAATTGAGGAAATAATTAAGAAGGAATGGGGTCGTGATCATCCCTGTCCTGTCATTATCTCTAAATTTGTAGCTTTTGTTACATCAAGTGTTTCCATGCATGCGTGAGCGTGAGCGTGAGTGTGAGTGGTACCCATGTCCTTTTTCAAAAATTATACTAGCTACAGGGAGCTAGCTAGGGTTCATCAACCTCATACATATATATCATTTTTTTATTCGACTTGAAATAACAAAATTATTTAGTGTCCGGAATATCAATTCAAGAGATGAATTTATCCCGATCTAACAATGTAACACCCTCCCTTAACCCGGAAATGCCACGTCGATTCAATACACAGGTGGCTTATCGCAATAGCTCTATTATGCACACGTCACAGGATAAACTAGAATCACTGATAATTTAAAACTTTCACATAATATCATTAACACATAATCCACTAAATTACAATATCCCAAAAGATGCTAACGTAACAGTACTGATCAGATTATTACACAAAACTAACACCAAGCTCCCCAGATGATTCCCGAGGCTACAAATCCTGTCACTGATACCCTGAACATGGAAGACTCGAATACGTAAGCTCGAAAGCTCGTGAGTACTCGAGGGTTGGACTCTGCACAATAAACACATAACAAGCGTACACATAGCACATACACACAGCACAAACCCTAACTCTGTCTATGGCAATCAACATCACGATGCAGGTATGAACACATACATGAGATCCCGAGCCCTGCACACAGAATCACTAAGGGGGAAACCCTTCCCCAGCTAACGACTGTGCGCACCGGTGGTTAGCTCACACCCTGTAGCACGGGCGCGAACCGGCTACAGGCCCTGCCGTGTATACACGCCCCAAGGACTGTTAGGGACAGTCAACCCGCGCGATAACCCATCGCGAATCACCGTCCGTATGGAACTCTCCACGGACCCCCGGACTGGATCTCATCTCATGCACATATATCACATATGTAGGAATAGAATCATACCTGTGGCTCACGTCCCTGTCTCATACACAGCATAGCACAATATACACAAATAGCACAACACAACTCAGAAAACGGAGCGCTCGTTTGGAAAAGACTCGGGTACTCACCTGGTCGATCCACAAATCTCAAAATCTCTAACTCGGCTCGGCTCGCTGACTCGTCCCTGAAATCGCACGGATCCCAACCGTTAGCACAAACTCATTTCAAAAGATACACATAACAATTTATAACCCAAATCATAACCGACCCGAAACCCCGAAATAATCCCAACCGAAAGCCTGATCAAAACCCGGCCCGAAAACAATTCCGGCAATATCCCGAAAACCCGACGAATTACTACCCAAACTCTCAAACGGGTCCCAACCTTAATTCAGACGAAACCCGAAGCCCCGACTTAGACTCAATAGCAACCCAATGAAACCCCGGAGACCCAACTCGAACACGACCCAATAATAGCCCCAACGGAACCCCCAAACCAACCCAAATAACCCCCAAGATCTGCCAAAACCGCCTCCTCCCTGCCCAGCAATCGCGCCCGCGTCCCAGAAGTCTCGGCCGCGCCTTGATCGCGGTCGCGCCGCCCCTCCATCGCGGCCGCGCTGACTGCTGTCTTCTTCTTCCCGTTCGCTGCTCTGCTTCGGCCAGGGTTAAAATACCCCCAGAAACTCGATTTCAGCCTCATATAAACCTCATAACTCACTTACAGACTTCACCATATTAACCCAAAACTATTTCCACAACCATAACCACATATATACACAAATTTAAGCTACAAAATCGAAAGCTTTTACCTTGAACTCAAGAACACGAAATTGGAGAAGATGAAGATTCAAACTCAGCAATTAACTCATGGAATTGGAAGCTTTTCTGCTGGAAGTTCATGAACACACATACACACACTTCACACTTAGGTTCCCAAATGAAACAAAAGGAAAAGAACGCACGTATATTGTTTCTTCTTTTAACGGGTTCCGACCCCAATAACCCGAACCCGATACCGCAATTTCACAATTAATATCCACTTTACCCAATTAATTCCACGAACCCAAATATACAATTAATCCACTAAATTTATGACCCGGAGGCACGTAACTCGCAAACCCGACACGTATCAATCCACTACTCGGGATCTCATTGGTCCGACACAATTATAATTATTTAAATATCCACTAAAATAATTACACGCAATTATCACGAAAATGGGATGTTACAAACAAACAATATGATTCTCAAATTAAGTCATCAAAACTTCGTACACTACATGATTGTGTCGATCATGGAACCTAGCTAGGTAACATGCCGCTTTCATTGTCATCGATACCAATCACAAATTCTAGAATCTTTATCACTGATAGCTTGAAATAATTATCGTAATCTTGATCATCTTTTTCTTTCCATTTCAAAGTGATGTTTCATATTTTGAGAAGTACTGTTTTTCATGTCTTGGAAATATTTTTGCATTTCTAAAAGCAGTTTTTATATTTTCGAAATGATGACTAATTTTGTTGACACATTCTTAAGTACGTACTTGTAAGACAGACAATATATGTTAATAACCTAATTTCTTATATAGTTATTTACAGACCCGGTTCTTAGGGTGGGCTAGGTGGGCCTCTGCCCAGGGCCTCTAAATGTAGAGGGCCTCAAAAAAAATTTAGGTTATGTTATGTATCAGTGAAAAGTAAGTCGAGTCCCACAGTCCCACTCCCACAAGTCCACAACACAACAGCAAGTGCACAACCCTCGTTGATGCCTCCTGATGCAGTGACGAGAATCCGAGATGCGTCCCTCGTCGGAAAAATGGAAAATGGAGAGTCGCCTGTCTGGGCTCCACCACATCCTGGACGATGCAACCAAAAAGTCAAGCAACGGCGGAGCTACAAGCGATTACGTCCGTGACGCCAAAGCAACGGCGGCAACTCCGGCTGATGTGAAGGAGTATCCAGATTCGTACGTGTTTATTGTGGACATGCCAAGACTAAAATCTGGAGAAATGAAGGTTGAGGTGGAAGATGATAAGGTGTTGGTGGTAAGTGGAGAAAGGAAACGAGAGGAAGAAGAAGGAGCGAAGTATGTGAGGATGGAAAGGAGGATGAGAAAGTTTTTGAGGAAGTTTGTTTTGCAGGAGAATGGAAACAGTGATAAGATATATGTGTTTTGTGAAGATGGAGTGCTTACGGTGACGGTGGATAAACTGTCGCCGCCCAAGCCCAAAAGGCCCAGGACCATCCAAGTCCAGGTAGCTTGCTTTCAATGGGTTTGTTTGTGTTGTGGTAATACTTAGTTCAAATATAAATAATGGTGATGTATTATTTTAATCCTATCAATCATTATAATATGGTTTTCTTATGCGTTCCTTTTTGTGTGTAGTTAGTAAAGTAGGTTGATATTTTTAGTAATGTATTATTATTATATTTATTTCTAATGGAAATCGATGAATGATTTAAAATGAAAGCACTTTGGTTGATAATAATCTTTATCGTATTAGTGAAGCTCATACATACATTTCAGTTTCTAAGTTTATAGGACCTCTTTTATATTTATTGCACAGGGCCTCCAAAATCTTAGAGACGGCCCTGGTTATTTAAAAAGAAAAAATTTGTTGCTAAGAGTAATTAAGGAGGAAAAACAAGACAAAAGCAGAAGAACATGGGAAACCGCAGGGCCGGTCCTATCATTTTTTAGGCCCGGGCATATACTTAAAAAGGGGCCCTCTATGTATATATATAAGCAATATTCGTATAAAAAAATTACAATTAAATAATACTGATTTTGTTGCACTATTGTTAATGTCATGTCTTTAAAAACTTTACAATCTGCATCGTGTAATGGTTTCATGGTGCTTCTCTGAGTTTTTCCTCAATCCAAAAACCGCAAAAAAAAAAATTTAATATTAACATCGTATGATTATAAATTGGGTAAAAATTGCATACAATATTAAATTATATATTTATTAGTAAATTGAAAAAAAGAATTTTAAATTTTAAATGATTCATAATATAAAATAGTAACATATGTGTCAAAAAAATAACATATATCTCATTAGTATTTTTAATAATCGTATAATAGATAACATAAACCATGTGATAAACAAAAAAAAAAATCAAACTCATTGGAAAACAAAAGTATGAATATTGAATTTGATAGATTGTATATTGATATAAAGCAAATAGATGATATTTATATATGAAAATCCAAGTGATAGTGATAAGATATAAAAAAATAAAAAAAAATGCACACAATGAGAATTGAACCCATGACATTAAAGTTCCAAGGTGAGATGACTACCAGCTGAACCAACACATTGTTTGTGATTTTTTTCGCGCAAAACATATATAATTTAATACTGGACTGCTGGGCTATATTAACATATTAAATTTTTTTTACGCCCTGGGCGGTGGCCCAGGTGGACCAGGCCCAGGACCGGCCCTGGGAAACCGTAACTCGTTTCTTTCTATTTTCATGAAAAAAAAAACAAAAATGAAAATTATTGGGAATCACTTTCGGCAACTAAAAATAAAATTCAAAGATTGCGGCTGCTGTCCTTTTGACGTTTTTGCCTCTCTTTCACACTTTTTGTTGGGACCACCATCGTCAATCTTTTTTACTTATATTATTAATATTATTATTGAATTAAATTTATTTAAAATAGTGTTATCATCATTCAATGATATCTAACAGTATAAAATATTGTCAGTCATGTCGTATCATTTCAGCTTTTATTTTTCCAAACCCAACTTTATATGATATATGATTAACACGGCTTTAGTTGTAAAATAGTAATGTGTTTTTATAATTTTACCCATCAATATGGTTATTTTATTTTTTTAATCATCCATATACATGAAAATATAAATGTTAATTTTTCATATCAATGTGGCTAGTTCTACATAAAACATCGGCCTCTATTCTTGTAGAAATGACCAAATTAAAGGAAAAACTAGAGTACACATATAATACCAGTAATAAAAAAGTTAATACGATCATATAGATAAAATAAGAAAGTTAAAATGATCATATAGATAAAATAAAAAAATTCGTTGTTATTTTACAACCTAAAACCTGATAACGAATTTTGTTATTATTGATGAGCAATTAATTATTTTAACTTTAAAAAGATTTTAAATCATTAAAACATATAATAACTTCAACAAAATCTTGATTAAATGATCCTGACGGGACTGTGGTTTTAGCAAATACACTATACATTTATCTCAAACTACTTTCTGAAAATGCAAAAATAATTTATTTTTTTTAACTCTTTTTCTTCTATTAAATTGCTTTATGATTACTAAGGTTATATAAAATTAATAATAAGTAAAGACTTAATCCCACATAGCCTTTCTAAAGCGTTCCCAAAAATGGGGAGGTTTATTGAGTAGTGGAAACAAGCCATATGGGAGCACAAATGGTTTCCAGTTGCTGCTCTAAAGTTGAGATGTATTTTGATCAATGAAACCGAATTCGATAAAATTGTCATTTAAATTTATTTATCAGTATGTTTGGTGAGGTGTGATGGTGAATAACTTTTAGTGTTTGTTTACAAATTTAGATCGTAAATAATTAAAACCTGAATTTGTGTAGTTGGTAAAAAAAACGCAAAATAATATAAATAAATATTTTAATGGAATATAACAAAATTTAATTATCAATGTTTGTAATTTAAAGTTTCAAACAAATTAATTCAAATTTTATTCTGCCAACAAAATTCGAAAATCCATATTACATGCACATAAAGTCAATAAAAAATATCAACAAAATAATCAATTTCATATGCACAAATCATTAAATTTGTTTTATGATTTGTAATATCTATAAAATAATTTCTTCATATCAACACAACATATTTCATAAAAAATATTTTTTAACAAATAGTAAGATAAAAATTACATCAATTTTAATGTAAGGTATATTTTAACAAGCGACAATATCTTTTCACTTCCACCATGAAGTAACCAGCGACCAAGGAGAAACGCGACGGCCACACACTCTCAACCATCAAGAACCACTGTTCACTGAGCACCATCACCGTGAAGACAACCGGTAGCATCATGAACCACCACCACTCATTTCTTTCTCTTTATGTATCCATGTATGAAGAAATTCACCGACCACCTTTGTGAAGATTCCGATCACCATCAACGTTCTCTCTATCCTTTTCTCCGGCGTTCCACACACCCATCACGAAAGAAAGAACCGTCTAGTTGGTCGGCCGTTCTCCCTCTTCCTCCGACCACCACCACCATGGAGACATTCAATCACCGAGAACCACCATCGCAAGAGAAGGCTACGATTTTTGGTGAGGGTTGGAAGGCTACAAATGCCACCTCTTTGCACCATCCTCTCCTTCGTTTTTTTATTTTTAGGATCTAGGATTTCCAATTTAAAACCGAGATCCATTTATTCTTTCTAGAGGCATGGTTTTTTGGTTAAAAAAATCGAATGTGAATTATCATTGGTGAACCACAAGGATGATAAAGTTGTGTGAATCATCGATGATGAAGTTGTTCATTCGTATCGAAAATGGACAAAGTAAAATGACGTATTTTGTTTGATTCAATGGATTTTTGTTAAAATGATAACTATATAATGGTGTATATTCTTTTGATTCATGATATATGAATCATGGTTTTAGTGTGTATAAAAATATGAATCGTGAACCAAATTAATCACAATGATAATTATTAGTGAATCGTTGGTGAATGAGTAACACGTGTATGTCGTAAACCACAGATTCGTGTGTATCATTGATCGTCGGTGGTGTCGTGAACTAGTGATGTCGTCAAAATTGGTGACGCCATGAATCACGGTGGCGTCGTGAATCCTTGTAGGTGTTATGAATCACGGTAGTGCCATCGAAATCAGCGTTGTTTGATTCACAGTAAATGATGTCTTCGAAATCGGTGGTGTCATGAATCACGATGACATTGTGAATCATTATAGGTGTTGTGAATCACGATGGTGCCGTCAAAATCGGTGTTACGTGATCCACAAATAAAAACCAATAAAATTAATTTGAAATATATGGTGCACAATGATCAAAATGCCCTTTATTAGATTCCACCTCATATAATATCCAACTTAATTACAATTATGTCACATTGCTTCTTATTGGTTGATTCACAAAATAAAATAATTCTATTGGCTCTTACCGTCCTCATTTTAAGCACGGTCCTTATGTTATCCTTCCCATTTTTTTTTTTAAGATTTATTAAAACTAATTCTACCAACCAAATATATTTCAGACCAATTTGATTCTCATCTACTTGTTTGATTGATTATAATTCCTTCAAAAAGAAAATCTACACAAGAAATGACACTGAATCTAAAGGATTTAAATGGAAAAGCCCCCTTAATGCGTCCGGTCTGGGAGTAAATTCAACTTCTGTAGTGACCCAACTCTTGTTTATTGATATGATATATATATAGCTATGCTTCTTAAAGTATTTCTGGTTCTTAATTGATCATCCATTTGTATATACCGCAAGTATTAAATTGGTTAATCTACCATATCAAACATTAATTGTATTAGAAAAATAAATGATTTCCATTTCCTGAATTTTAAATAAAGTTTATTGAACTAATCGTGTTAAATACTTCATTTCGCCGCTAAAAAAAAGAATTTAACATAAAAAGAATTACCGATAATAGATCAAGTCAAAATGGACTCCACCCAATCCGATGTATATTCGTAAGCAACAAATGTTACGGCACCAGCAGGTGCGGCTTTAATGATTGACGGCACAATCCCTTTGTAAAGCCCAGCCCAACCTTCCTTTTGCATGATCCTGCCAAGTGCATCATACATGTTTCGGTAAGCACGAGCCTCAACTCGAGCACCGTATCTCGGGTGTCTTTGCAATCCTTCGATCTGCACCCACCATTTCAGATTCAAGTTAAGCCTCCCAATCATTTCATTGTCACCAAAAACCGTAAAAGTTTTACCTGAAATCGCTTCTTCACCACATCAAGGGGATGACAAACAGCCTTAGCACATGAACCAGCAGCAAGACCGCAAAGGAAAAGCTGAAAGCTTGACAGAGACTCTTCTTCAACTTGGGTTGAATCTGTAATCCAACGTGAATTCCACGCCTAGAACAAAAAAACAATGCTGCATCAGACATAAAAACGAACTGAACAAACACGAACATGGGCTTGAACGGATGTTCTTGTTCACGTTCTAAAGGTTAATTAAAATGGTGAAAGTATAAACACTGGTTTTAGTAAACACCAATGCTTTAATTTTTCTATTTACTTCAATGCATACATCATGTTCTCTTATAGGGAGATTCCACTATGATCTTTTGATCTTTCCTTCATTCAGACAATGGGATGCCAAGATATTACATTATTCCGTACACAGCCACGCTCTCACACTTATTTTAATAACCTAATAATATGTCGACGGTGGTCTATGACTTTCAATCGGTTACAACCGGTAATATCTCATTTTTTAAAGATTTTACCGGTTGGAGGGTTTTTTGTGCAATGAAGAATAGTTGGAGGTTTTCATCCTACGAATGATCAAACTTGAGGGTTTTTTACACAAATATCCCTTAAAGAAATAAGGAATACTAATGTTAATACATTGTTTCAAATGTCACAAATATTTAATCATGTGTCGTTCTAAATATATAATTTTCAATAAACAAACAATCACATACTCATGTTAATCAATAATTTCTTAGTATCTTTTCAATACATTGGCTTTATATTTATTTTTATTTTTTTGTATGTTTTTTAAGGTATGTTTAAATATTTTTTTATTATAAAAACATAAACGACTATAGATAAATGAACATTTTACCAAACGTTCATGGACATAAACATGTTTGTTTATATAATAACCCAACGAACTTCCTCCTAATGGTTCACTGAACATATGGCTTGTTTACGGCCTAAAAAGTAATATAATGTAACGTATATCTGCTGAAGAGAGGGGAAAAATGTATTACCATGGTCCATCGTTTAAAGGTGTCATAAGTACCAAACTGCAAACCAGCATAAGGAATAATCTCAACTAGAGTAGGCGATAATCCAGCATACAGGCCACGAAAACCACGGGTGTTGATGATGTCAACAAATGCAGACCGCATATTCGGATATATCTGCATATGTAATAAGAAATTTCTGGTAAGAGAATGTTTAAAAAGTTCACAGCACTGAGAGTTAGAGACAGTTGTGACTGCAAAAATGTGATAAATTCAATCATTGTTGATATGATCAGAAATTTAGGCCAAACAGAATCCTCGGAAGAAAATTTAAACAGATGAAGAACTTCAACAAATGTAGGACGTGGATCTGGTTAGAAATGCAGCCAGAGAAAGCTCAAAAAAATTAACATACAGCAATGAGTTTGGTAATCACCCAAACACTTGATTTCATCATCTTTACAATTCAATTAATACATCCTAATGCTGAATTGCAGTGGAAAAATGCAACTAGTTTTTAGTATTTAAATTTTTTGGGTTATTGATACGCTTTGGATAATGTTTGTGTGTAGTGCACAATTTTAATCGTCCAGACATTTTGGAATCAACTTGGCTCCTTTGGTAGTTGAATTAGACTCCATCCGAGTACCAAAAATCTATGTCCGATAGCAAGTACCCATTTACTGTCGCAGCAGTAGATAGTGCAAAAACAGCTCATTCACCTAGTAAACAGTAGAGTTTTGACCTGAATTTTTTTAAGAGTTAGCCAACACATCATAGTTCGATTCTGAAAATTTTTAGCAAAATCAGTTAAGCCAATTACGTGCAGCAAATTTTCTCATACAGCCATGTGCTGATCCCTTGCATGTTGTAGGCTTCACTTACTTGCATTTTCCTTCTATTTTAGCTTTCGTTTTCTATTCGCTTGAGCTTAAGTAATGTTTATATACTGAAAATATGACTTAAACTGATGGTTCCTTGATCAAAATCATACTCGACTCCCATATACTAGAGCAGTTAGGTTTAGTTAAACACTTAAACTACACAGATTCATCTAAACATTTTGTTCATTATTCCAATCAAACTAGCGCATCTGTAAGCCATCATGTTTAACTATTTATCTTTTACCAATTCCATAATATTACCATTTGCACAAGTCATGATTTCTTCATGACCAACATAGAGGGAAAAAAACAATTTTGCTCCTTTCTCATGCAGATAAGGCTGTAACCCAGAGGATTTATTATTTGATTTGGATGCTATCATGATATCATCCATTAAAAGCAAACATATCAAGAATTGGCAAGTAACCTATAAATAAAAGAGATCAAAATAAAAGGTTCCTACAATGACATTGGTCCCAACTTCCTACTTTACTCAAAAGAGAGACTCCTAAATGACAATCACACCACGTTTGAGCAACATTGGTCATTTGCACACAACTGCAACATGGTCACCAATGTCCCCTATATAAATTATATTGCAGGTAGCCATTTTCATGCATATTGTAGACAAACAGGCTCAACAGTATAGCATGTTACATATAAAATTTTCAGGAAGTAAATGCTACTATTTACACTAAACAGGCAATCTTTCTGTCATTGATAGGTATTAGGTACCACCAAACAACAGAAGAACAGAACATGAAACTTGCATACCACTAACTTGTGAAATTATCAAAGCAACAGGATGATTAACAAAAACGACCATCTTAGATGCTAAAATTAAAAATGCACATGATATCAAATTCATTGCACTCGTGACTCTCTGCATTGTATGAAGAAGCTGAAATTTACATCAGCCTCTGCAGCTTGTAACCCGAGCATGTTTATCACGTCAAAAGAAATGAAACAAGGCGTATGAAGCTTCAGAATCTGTGGATCTAACTGAAGCCATTATTCTACAGGAAGTAAATTAATATAATATCATTTTTTATGTTTCGTTGGACATACCTTTGGCTCCCCTTGCGAAGCTAAAATAGTTCGTAGTAGATCAAATGGATAGGAACCAACTGTAGCAGCACACCCGGCCAGCGCCCCACTCATGAAGGAAAGGTATGGACTTAAATGGATGTGATCTTCTGCAAGAAAAGAGTCCCGTATTTGGCAGGTGTGAGAAAAACAAACAAGAAAATATAATACTTATTCCAGGTTGTCACGTTTTGTCTCAATTGCAATTAAACAACTTTTTGGCATATGTGCCGCTACATGCCAACTCGAGTAATTATTCTAAATGAATTAACACCTTGATAAAACAGCAATACCATCAATGAGGCTAGAGGCAAAAATAATCCCATGATTCAGTTCAAATTTGGCTTGTCAAAATGTGCCACAACATTTTCATAATATAATAACTTGCAAAAATACAAAACACTTCGGTGGTATTTGTTTTTTAAGAGGTTAAATGTCTGAAGTCTGAAAACCACGTCTGAAATTAAGAGGAGGCCTTAAGATCTGAAATTAAGAGGCTCTTAACTTTAATTCAGACAACTCACATCCTCTTAAAATTCAGAGAAAAATTCAGAGGTTTCAACATCTTAAGTCTGAATTTAAACAAATAATCTTAATTTATTATAGATCTGAACTTTAGACTTCAAACATTTTTAAGAGGGTCTGAATGAAAAACAAACGAGACCTTCATGTGATTCATGGAAAATATATTGATACAACACCCATGTCCCCCTCTATCCCTCAGATATCCTTCTTCTTCCCCTTCCCCATCCTAGTGGAGTAAAGGTAAAAGTCAAATTAACACAATCATTTTATGAAACTAGAACTGAAGATGGGATCAACCCCTAATCCCTCGAAAAGGGTTAATGGAGCATAATAACTACATGCTTTTGCCAATGTTCCTATTAATGACACGCACATTTTTTGTACACATTAAGTCACTGTACTTGTTAAGTGTGGCACAAATCAAAGTTTGGCAAATGTACACAGCTAAAAGTGACATTAACCCTACTAAAAACCTTAACCACACAGACACCACACAGATAGGACAGGCTGATAGTGTTAATTAACATGCAGACTAGAACTGCTAAAAAAAGGAACATTACTATGAACGTTAAAAATCAACACAGACCTGACTTTGAGGACCCAGAAGCAAATGTCTTCACTTTATGCAACACCATGAACTGTATAGCCGTGTATGGCATGACCATAAGAAGGGCTGGTACATTACCACGCCAAAATCCCTGGAAAAAAAACCATGTTAACAAATGCCAGGTAAGAGAGAACATCTAGTATGAATACAAAGATTTGAAAATCCTTCTAAAACGATATGAACTGAACTTTTTACACCAATAGCATAAGCTGCAGCCTGCATCTAGCTAGGGCCATTGACACACAAAATGAAGTCAGTACAAATAAGTTGGGCCAGATAACAAGAACAAAAGGTAGTTATATTTGTCCTGTAATACCTAAAATAATACATCAAACAACAAATAACAAATAACAGAGATTTAAAACTACAAATCATGCAGCCAGGCACAATAAAAATTTGACTGCAACTTGTCCTCGCATGGGGCCGAGAACAAAAATCTTAGTATCTATCATCATAGTGGTGTGAATGGTCAAATGGTTTGAGGCATGATAAGGTCCTAATGAGGATCAACAGTGAGGAATATTTTTAATTGAACCTGCCACAATATATGAAGTGTGAGGGGCAACAGCCCTTATGCTGCAGAAAGAAGGTTCTCAATGTAATGTATATAACCACCCCTCCACCCAATAATCTAATAACAATCAAACCAAATATTATATACACCTGTCTGTACTTGCAAAGACTCGAGGAAAAGCAAACAATTTGATTTGATATTAAACACTGGAGGTAAACTAAACAATTCAAAGTACTAATAGAAAAACCCATACCAAAAGACCTTCCTCTCTAAAGATGTCTTTGGATGCTTGAATCATTCCAGTATACTTTGAGGTCCCATATACATTTTTACTAAGCAATGCAAGTGTAGTAGTGGGTTCCAGTTGAACCTGCATATATAACCAACAAAAGTATGTTATTGGTTTAACTTGATGTCTTAAACTCTTAATCAACCAATAATCAGAAATTCAGAACATATACATTTCTCATGAGGTACAAAATCAATCATCAAGTTTTGCAATGCTAATAAAAAAAGTAACTACTTCTGCCAATAAGACAAAAAGGCACTGTGATCGTCTAAACCCAATATCTATTAACTTGGAGCATTTAAAATGGTTATTTTCCATTATCTTTAATGGGTATTATGTAAATCCCATGGGCCTGTATGGCAAAAACTAGCTGGTATCTGGAGCTTATTGTTGGAGATGGAGCTGGTAGCTAGAGCTTGAGCTTATGGTAGCTCAAGTTTTTTATAGTAGATGTGTTTGGTAAAGCAGTCGGAGCTGGAGCTGGAGCTAGAAAATATAAAATGACATAAAAGTACATATAAATAAATAAACCAAAGTATAATCACAATTAATTAAGTTTATTTTGGTAATTTTGTTTATAAGCTCGAGTTATATCTAAAAGCTACTTGAAGTAACTTATGGTTTAAGAGCTTGTGATTTTGATAAGCTCCTGAAAGAAAAAGTCACACAAATGTAATTTGTGGATAAAAAGTAGTTGGAGCTTTTAAAAGCATAAGCTCAAGCTCCCATAAGCTCTCACACGTTGCGCATCAAACAGGCCCTGTGTAACTAAAGCATCCAATACTAGAGATAGTGCTTCTGAACTTAAATTATTGAAATCAAGGGACGCTTGCATCACCAAATTCATCATTTAAAGGATTTGAACCATGTTCTTATGTGCAACCCTACATACACGAATATAATGCGAGTATGGGCCTTGATCATTAGAGTAGCAGCATGTATCTACTTGACAAATGTCGTAATTATCATCCCCATCATGAAAGGCCTACATAAAAGACAACCCAAAAACCCAAGCGCACAATGTAACGCTACTACACACAAAGTTCGCATTAAAGCGATATATTGATTTAACAAGACTAGTATTACCTATCGTGATACTAGATAGTAGCTCAAACTTCAATCTCAATCTAATCATCTGTCTTTTAACGATGCCAAAAAGCATAATAAAGTTATAAAGGTAAAGGGAAATTATTGCAATGTCACAAAGGGATTGGCTGTATTCATGAAATTATTAGATCTATCTTGATTGGGTTGTCCAAAAAGTGGAAACTTTTGTAAATACTCTGTATTGTCAAGGAAATCATGCTCCTATTACAAGA
Organism: Centrapalus pauciflorus; assembly: GCA_020465985.1. Taxonomy (NCBI): domain Eukaryota; kingdom Viridiplantae; phylum Streptophyta; class Magnoliopsida; order Asterales; family Asteraceae; genus Centrapalus; species Centrapalus pauciflorus. The sequence continues at coordinate 1,442,161 of JAANYP010007579.1, forward strand.
ACAATCTGGACGGTCATAAAATATTATTTCTTCATTCCTTATTAGTGATGCTTCTATTTGTATTACTAATCTAATATATATCAAAGGGCTTTCGAGTAGCCAGCCGATGATAATTCTGCAGAAAAACGAGAAACTCACCTGGAACCGGATTTTAATAACATCTAGGGGTGACGTGACTGTCCGAGATATAGCTCCTGAGATAGAACCGGCCGTCGCGTCTATAAACGCCCTTTTAAGTTGCCCCGGCTCTTCCATCTACCCAAATACCAGCACGCCTTATGCTAAAAACCTAATTACATGTGATATAAAATAAGAAAACAAAATTCAAGCACAGATTGCAACATATACATCTTGAAAACCGAATTATTAGGGTAAACGTTATACGCATAGAAACCAATTCATGTCAGATTGAGAGCTTTATTGCTACGCAATGTTTTCTGAAGGAGATGGATGAATATAAGGTATATCAATATGACTTGATTCTTAAAACGACCTAAACTCAGCTTTTTTTTTTCCTTTAGATAGGAACTATACGAAAGGATACAGCCCCAAAACTGTGAAGAAGTTGTTATAACTAATAAAAAAGTGAGGAATACCTGAGAAGGAAGAGCAGGGCCACCGCCATTGATGACTGCAAAGTCGGTGGGGATATGAAGTTGCCGCCTGGAGATGCGAACGGCGGCAAGACACTTTTTGAGAGGAGAGAGGGGTCCGATTTGCGTAGCTACCGGAAGGAAATTGTTTCTGTTTATTTACAATTCGAATCACGAATCACTCTATAAATATATGATAGAATATTATAAGGAAGAAAAATCTTTTCAAGACGCCTAAAAGATGTGTTACCAAGTCCCAACCCAACCGTTTATAAAAGATTATTTTTAATTCTCAATCAATTCTACGGTTATCGATTTATAAAATGTGATAATTACAAAAATTATCAAAATATAATCCTACTTCTCAAATTTTATCAAAAAAAAAAAACTCACCAAACAAAAATACATACCATTTACATGACGGCCACTATTTACGTGTCTTGTACTTTTTAGTAATTTTTAATACATTAAATTACAAAGGGTAAAAAGTAACGTAAACTACATTACTTTTCGTTACCAAATACATTCTTGGGAAGGAGCACAATGAGATTTGGTAACGTAAAGTAATGGTATTTTACGTGATAATTTACTTTCTGTAACGAAATACATTAAAAAATAACAAAAAGTACAAGTAACGTAAATATTTATCGTCACGTAAATGTGGTGACGAAAATGTTGAGTGTTTTGATAATGTGACTTTTTTTGGTAAAACTTGATAAATGATTTATTTATTTTTTTATTATTTTTGTAATTATCCCTTTTAAAATACATTTAAAGTACACTTCGTTTTGATAATTCAACTATAAAACTATTACTTTGGTTATTAAATTATTAAAAGTATATTTTTTAAACATAATTCTTTTTAATTCTTCTATTATCTATATATAATTTAAACGAAGACAACCAATAAATCTATAAATGGTTTGTACTTTGTAACATTATTATTAATATGAACAATTATGAAAATATAGATAAAAATAATAATATATAAGACTTTATGAACCATCAACAAAATCAATCCCTTTCATTACACATCTATATTATGTGTAACCTGCACGTTGCAGCGGGATCGTATTATATTTTTATAAATATATTACTTTAAAATAATAAAATAACATTAGCTACCGATCGTGAATCTCATTTGAGGATCATTTTATGCTTTCAATCTAAGTTTATAAATGAAAAGAATGTAATTGATCAACCAACTAAATAATAAAAAATTTGTTATTCTAAAAATAGTTGAAAAGTGATAATAACGATATATTTGAATTTTTATAAATTATAACAAAACGTTTTAATTGAACAACAAAACAATTATATATTATATATAAGATCATATATTTAGGCAGCTGCATGTCTGCCTACCTAACGAAAATGGTTTCGACGACGATAAATTTTACATCAAAATGCAGACAAAAATAATGCGATCGTAATAATATATTCAAAATTTAATAAAATACAATATATCAAAAGTTATCACAGGAAAACAAAAATCTTATATAATATATATAAAGTAATAAAATAAGGCAGTTGTTTACCTGATTGCTTGAGCTGTCATGTCTGCCTGCTCAACGAAAATGGTTCTGACGACGATAAATTTTATATTAGAATGTAGACAAAAATAATGTGATCGTAATAATATATTCAAATTTTAATAAAATACAATATATCAAAAGTTATCACAGAAAAACAAAAATGTTATATAATAATAATATATATAAAGTAATAACATAAAGCATCTGCTTATCTGTCTGCTTGTCTGCTTGAGCTGCCCGACAGCCTGCTTAAGATAGCGCAAAACGGTTGGTAATTGTTATATATATAATATCCATTTGTGCATATGTCAACAAAATAAATCCAATTATTTCTTATTTTTTCCCAATTTTATAATTTAAATGCTTATTTACTTGCCATCCATCCAGTCCACGGGTATCAAGTAATGTATGTCGATTCTGCCTACTACATAATAAACATTTATATGGATATGTTTAAAACATGATTTTATTAATATGATACAAAAAGGTAAATCATAGAACTATTAGAAATAAATTAAACGATCATCTTCACTCGTGAAATACACTATAATACACCGGTGTTTCGTTTTTCAAACCAACAACCTTGTTTTGATGATTTTTCGTATCAAAATCATCCAGATCTTTTTTATGAAATAATTTAGCGACGAGGTTGAAAAAATACATGAGAAATTATTCAAGAACCTCGATCTTGCTCCAAATATACTGTTACGGTCATCATAAATTAATTGAACATAATTCAATTGACTTGAAATCCGATTATATGTTGGTCTCTTTTTTAATTTGTTATGTATTAATACATCCTTTTATCACATATCGTTTACTCAAATTTAATTTAAATTGAAATCAATTCTAATCTAATCTTAACTAACTAGTTTATAACTCACGTATTACGTGGATATTTTTAATTAAATTTATTTATATAAAATGTATACGAGTAAAAATAAAAACATACAAAAATAATAATTGTGTTTCTTTTTATTATTTACAGATTAAAAAATAAAGTATATTTATCTTTTTTAAAAATATTAAATTATATTTATCTTTTATTTTTTATAAGTTGTAATTATCTTTTGGTGAACGTAAAGGTGGCACGTGACATTTGATGTTTTCCTTTATTATACATAATAATAATAATTTTCACAACTAATTCAAATTTTTATATTTGGATATAATTATGATTATTATGGATAATAATGATAGATATTTATTTTAGGTAAACATTAATTTTAAATGTTACAAAATCTAATTTATTATTAATTAATTACTAGTTAGGTGTTAATTTTGGAAAAAGAGGTGGAAAAAATAAAATTTTCTTGTATTGTAGAAATGACATGTGACATGAATTGTTTTGTTTTATTATAATATATAGGTTAATCAACCCATGAATTACATGGGTTGATTTAGAAAATACACATTTTTTATATTTTAATAAATTATTATAAAATTTATATATAATTAAAATAAAAAAATTGAAAGCTAGTTAAATTAAAGATAAAAAAATACTTAGTTGTTTGATATTAAAAAAAATAATATTATATTGTATTATTAAAAACAGATAATATGTGTTTGCAAAAAATATTTTCTTTAAATATTTATTAACTTCAAATATGAAATATCAATGTAAGAAACAAAAAACTTCAATTATGTGAATGTGTATGTATTTTAAAAATAATAAAATATAAAAATGGAAAATTTGAAAATCAACAATCAAAATTTATCATATTAACAATTGAAGTTTTATCAATTAAATTTTAAATCTTGTTAGCAAAATAATTAACAAAAACTTTTAACTTTATTTACTACACTTCTACATTTAAATCCAAATTTTTACATTTGAATTTAACTATGATCATTAAGGATAATAATGACACATATTTATTTTAGGTAAATATTAATTCATTAATGAAAAAAATTAAAATCAAAATTTAATCTAATTAAGTTAAGATAGTAAATTTGGAAAAAGAATTAAAAAAATGACATAGGTGTAATTATTGATTTTAATTAAGGGTATAAGAGACATTTCATAAATAATTATGAGTTGTCATTAATTTGGGTCATTGATTTCTTTCCATTCAATGGTCCAGAAACTCCAAGTGGTTTTCTTATTATATATAGTATAGATATGATTAGATAATTAACTAAAATCTAATAAACTTAAATTTTTTAAAAGTATTTTACATATCTTAAAGATATTTCTTTTAAAATCACATGAGTACTTAACCAAGTACATAATATGGTATTAAATCGAGTTGAACCATGCCTTTGAAATCAAGTTAGTTTGTAGCACCCAAAACTTAACTTTGACTCTATTATTTGATTGCATTCCTGTGTGTATCAACTACTTTATTGACTCGCTTGTTGCATTTATCTACATAACATGTATATATTTTAAAAGTTTAAACATATACATATTAACGATTTTAAAAAAATAAGAATAGTATTAGTAGTGTCATAATGATATTTTTTAGACTTTATAAATAGATATGAATATTAACTATTTATAATGATTTTTTTTAGACATTTACATATTTGTTATAAATTTTATTAATTAACAGCCACAAAACTTCATGTTTTATTTAGATTTTTATAGATAAGATTTGGATTTAAATTTATGAAATATGAAAAATAAACACACAAAATAGTTTTAATCAGATAAATACATAAAAACCAAAACAGAAACCCAAAAATTAGGAAAACCTGAAACTGGAAAAACCATTTCAAACAGTCTGGGTTCAAAACGTGTCTAAAACGAACAAAAAAAACCAGAACCGAACCAATTTAATTAATGTAGTTACTTTTTTATATATTTTAATTATATTAAGTAATTATTATATAGACTAAATTATTAAATAACTAACTTTAATAATTTAAAGTGTCGAATTAACTAGTATTAAGAACCACTTTTAAATTTTAATAAATCAAGTATCAAATTAACCAAAAATAACTCAAATTTAACAAAAATAAATCCCAAGTGTTTTTCGGATTTAAACCCAAAAACCTCAAGGTTGAGGCTGTGAACCTGGTAATCTAAACAGGAACAAAAAAATCGAACCCAAAAAAACCCAAAAATTAAACCGTTACTACAAACAATAAACTAAAAAAATCAGGTTGGGGTCAAACCGTCAGATGCTCACCTTTAATTATGTTTACATATGTGGTTGAATCGTGGTCCTACGACTATCCTAATCGAATTTTACTTAGGAACCTAATTTGTTGGATATCTAATCCCATAAATCAACTCCTCAATATAGGTCGAAAATAATTAATTAATTATTTCTTCAACGTAGATAATAATATTAATTATCCGAATTAAGATATCGACTGTAAGATAACAAGTGACAAGTACCACTGCCCCACCGCCGGTGAATATAAAAGAAAACGGGCGCTCCTCCGTTGCTTCTTCCTCCGTCGGTCTCCGTTCGTATTCCCTCCGGTGACTCCGTCTCTCCCACAAGAACCTGTTCGCCCTGTCAGAAAGGTATACTTTTTAATTTAATCCGTTGGTTGATTAATTTAATTTTTAGGGTTGACATGCTCCTATTCCCTAATCAATCCAAGGTACTTATCTATCTTCCTTCCTAGGGTTTTAAGTTCAAACCAACAACGATGCCTATGGCTATGCCTATGCTTACTGCGGCTTTACCATCTTCGGCTCTTTTTAGGGATTCTATCTCCATCTCTTCTTCTTCTCCATCATTTACACAACTCCATAGACACAGAGCATCTTCATTTGCGATCAAGTGTCAGGCTGCCGGAGATGATGGTTTCTTGGATCCTTCTCCTACGGTTTATCAAGGAGTTTACGGTCCCTGGTCTGTCGATTCCTCCGATATTCGTGAGGTGTTGTTGGCTTTGAACTAGCACCATTCCTAGTTTCTAATTCAAACCCTGTGTCTGTGATTATAAAATTTATAAGTCCTGTTGGTGTTCCAGGTGATTTCATACAGGGCTGGATTAGTCACGGCTGCAACATCGTTTGTTCTTGCCTCATCAACTGCTTTTTTGCCTGATGATTTCTTCTTCACTGATTTCTTGAAGCAAAATATCGATATACTTTACACAACTGGAGCTATTGGATTAGGGCTTTCATTGGTTTTGATTCATATATATGTAACTGAGATTAAGCGGACACTTCAAGCATTGTGGGTTCTTGGTGTTGTTGGATCATTTGCAGCAAAAATATGGTTGGCTCAACCAGCAAATGAGAGTTTGGTGCAATATGTTGTGGACAATCCAGCAGCTGTTTGGTTCATTGGTCCGTTGTTTGCAGCACTAACCGGGCTTGTATTCAAAGAAGGTTAACGAAACGATTTCGAAAAGTAACCAAGGTGATGCATTGAATTCTTTCAAAAAAATTTAATTGGTTGATGTTAAAACAGGACTTTGCTATGGCAAATTGGAAGCTGGGATTCTGACATTTATCATTCCTTCGTTGCTTCTTGGGCACCTGGTACATGAATTCTGATCCTTAAACTCAATCAACCACCTATTTAGGAACAAGACAATGCCTATGAAATATTGATCGTTAATATTCAATTTAACAAGACTAAAGGGATTGTAGCCCAACGGTACCAAGTTTGCGGTGTATGAGTTGATGGTCCTTTCTAGATAACCAAATCAGATCCTAATTCAGGGAAGGGAGCAAGATTCATGGCGAACTTATACTTATACTTAATAAATATGTAATTTATAGCATATATAGTTTATAGCAATCTTATACTTATACTTAATATATATGTAAATATTGAAATCTTTGTTTTAGAGCCGACACAATGCCCAGTAAAAACACCTAATTCTAAACAAATTTACATATTTGGACATCTATTATAACAATACAATGCTGAACTAAGGTTGTGTTTGGTACAGAGAAAAGAAATGAGGAGAAATGGAATTGGGGAGAAATGAAATGGGTGGAGAATTGAAATTGTGTATCTTGTTTGGTATCAACAGAGAAATAAAGAGGAGAAATGGTGGCTCAGGTGGAGTAGAGACACAAGATAGTTAATTCTCACCATTTCTCTACCAAATGGATAGAATTGCGTTTCTCCATATTTGGCCTTCAAACAATTTCCAGAGAATTCAATTTTCCTCCAAAAAATTGAGAGCATTTCTCCCAAACAAGAGAAATCACAATTCTCTCCCCTCAAATCTCTCTACCAAACAGCCCCTAAGTTTTTTTTTCCTCTGGGCTTGTGAGAGGGTTCGAATCAGATGTTAACATCTAAGGTTTCATGCAAGGGGAAAAAATTACACACCTAACAACCGTCCGTTGTTTCTTTTCTTATGAACCAGAGTGGTTTAATGGATGATGGAGTTAAAGTCGCTTTGCTTGACGTATGGATGGCACTATTTGTAGTATTTGCGACACGAAAGTTCACTCAACCTATTAAGGTAGATTCCGCCACTTAGACACAAGTCATTTTTATTTGTATGTCGAGCTTGTAATTAAAATTTTGGCCTAGTTTACTTATTAAACTGATCTGTCTGTCCAGGATGACATTGGAGACAAATCTGTGTTTACGTTCAACGCTCTACCTGAAGAAGAAAAAGCAGATTTGATACAGAAACTTGAGCAGCAGAAGTTTTTAGAGTCGTGAATCAGCTAATGCCAGCTTTGGAGAATCCGTGAAGTATATGTTTGTATATCTTCAGTGATTAACACAACTAGTGTAACAAACATGAGTTACTTGTAGATATTTTTTGTTATATTTTGTATACATTTGTAGCACTCGTAAAATCAGGTAAATATATTTAATATTCGAAGTTCCATTAAATCAAGGGATAATTGCGTAAAAAACCTCAAACTTGTCAGTTTTTTGTGATTAAAACTCCAAACCATTTTTCGTTGCATAGAAAACCCCGAACTAACTAAAAGTTCGTAAATTAAGGTTTTATCAATGGGTAACTGGTGGAAACCGGTTTTTAAATCCTACGTGGACCGGTAAATAACTTACGTGAAATAAATTTTAATTGTTGAAACCGGTTGCCAAGTATTACACATCATCTAAACCCTCGTTGGTGATGTATTCCCGTTTAAAAAGTACAATTAAAAATTATTAACGAGAGTTTAAATGATTTGTAATACTTGACAACTGATTTCAACAATTAAAATTTATTCAACGTAGGTTATTTACCGGTCCACGTAGGATAATAACCGATTTCAACCGGTTACCCATTGATAAAACCTTAGTTTACGAATTTTTAGTTAGTTCAGGGTTTTCTATGCAATGAAAAATGATTTGGGGTTTTAATCACAAAAAACTGACAAGTTTGAGGTTTTTTACGCAGGTATCCCTTAAATCAACTAAATTGATTGAACTTTCGTGTGTCAAATATTTCAATATCTAAAATAAGATGTGGGTGGAAAATTGGGAAAATAATAATAAGCCAACTATAGGGATACAGGTTACTTTATGAGATGATGAAAAAATAACGAAAACTAGTCATTTTTCAACTTCATTTTAAGTTATAGTTTAAAAGAAACAATGGTTTCTATGAAAAGTGAAAACTTGTTTGAATGATGAAGTTTTAGTTTTTAGAAAAAATAAGATGTGTGATTATAAAATAAGAAAAATAAGATAGGTGATAGAAAAGTAAGAGGAGAAAGAGAGTATTATAAATAACTATAGGTGGGTAATAGAAAAGTAAGAAATATAATATGAAAATGGTATTATAAAAAGTGAAATGAAAATTTATGAAATTGTTGTTAAGTAAACAAGTTTACATTTCATTAGAAAGTGAGATGAAAATTTTGGGAATTTTCAGAAATTAAACGCACCCGACCTCTATTTCTTTCTTTATTTCTTTTTTTACCTTCTTTCCTCTTCTATGTAATGTAACCTTCCTACTTTCACTTAAAACCACACATTTGACTTGCTATTATTAGCCTCTATTTCTTTCTTAAAAACTCCATTAATCCACTTCCTCTATAATGCTTGAAATTAGAACTATGTTGGTGAAATGAAATCTCTCCAGCACATTGGAGTTGTAAAGTTGTGGATTTCCATCAACTTCTTCATTTCAAGCGGGTTTTGTGAATTTGAAAATCATATGATCATTTGTTTTCCTTTATTTACTATCCAATAATGTTAATTGTTTCGTTTGTTGTAAGTAAAAGGGTTCAAGATTTATTAGATTTGAGGTTTGTGGGATGTATGAAACTTGGTAGCAAAATCATGTTGTATCTAGGTTATACCAATTAGCATTTTAGTTAGGTGACAAGTAACATTTATTTACTCTTTTAATAAAATATATAGATATAGATTTATTGAATACATACATACATTCTTTTTTTAAAAATAAATTTTATATATATATATATATATATATATATATATATATATATATATGTGTGTGTGTGTGTGTGTGTGTGTGTGTATGTATATATATATAATTTGGGTTCAAGGTAGAACCATAATCTATGGATTAAACAAGTAAAACCAAAATTAAATTTTTTTCTAAAAACGTTTTCTATTTTTTTTTCATTTTCATATTTAATAAGCATTATAAGACTATTTTAAAAAATATTCACATGTTTTTGAAGTTTATAAGGCCTCTAAAATGACAGAATTATGAATGAATGGTAGTTGATGTGAATGTATGTTTTAATGGACATTCACAACTCAAAATATGTAAATTTTCAAATATGCACATCCGATTTTAGTTTAAGCAAATATATAAAAAAAATTGTAAGGAAAATAAGTTTAAGCTTGGTTATATTTATTCTACAGATAGATGTTCAGTTTGATTTTAACCAAACTTAAATTATTCTACCGATAGATGTAATATCTACTGAGAACCATATGTATATAATACAAAAAAACAATTTCGGTTTTTCGATTTGGTTTGGTTTGACATTCTCAGAACCATATTCCATTCGAAACCGAAAATACTATTTGGTTTGGTCTCATACAGAACTAAAAACCAAGTATGTAATTTGTTTTGGTTTCGATTCAATTTAGGTACAATTTGATTATCGATTTTTTGATTCTGAACCAAATATTGAATACCCCTACTTCGCGTTATTTCATGGGCATGGGTTGTTCTTTGGTGGAATTTTACGAAGTCATAAAAATTTTCAAGTTCATTTAAAATTTTATTTCATGGATCCTAAAGTGTGGATCAGAAAATGAATTTCAAGGGTAATATGATTTTTTTCAAGGTTGAGCTCATGACTGTCTCATGTAGTCATGTGCAATTGTAATATGATTTTTTTCCTCATTTAATTTAGATCCCCATGGTAGTATGGTACTATGGTGAATTTAAGTTGTTGATATTAACTAACTATCAAGACAGTAAAAATAAAATAAAAACAAAATTATTAACTACAAGCACAAATCAAACGAAGTTTCACAAATCAATCAACTAAGATTCCAAAGCAAACCCAAAACACAAAGCAGAGTTGATCTGGAGGATATGCATGGCACAAAGATAGATGGATTTAAGCAAATATATAGCCCTAAGTTTGATGATCATCAAAATAGAATTGCAAGGTATCTGACCACTGTCAATCATATGATCAATACCATAGAGATATATAATATGGCATGGTTTCCAAAATTGCCACAACCCATCCGCAACCTATTAAAAAGTTCATGAAATAAATCAGCATCCAATATGAACCTCTAGTAATATATCATAACCTCATGCTAATTCTTGTTGCTTCTGGTCTTGGCTCCTGCACCTGTAGCTGTCACATTTAAAGTCTTCTTACCTCTCTTACTCTTTCCTGCTTCATCCATCTTTACATCTTTACTTTCACTCACTTCTGGTTTCAGACTCACATCTTTAATGTCATTACCGGCACCATCACTAGTCTCGATAGCAGTCTCCTCGTGTAGCCTTTTATTAGCAGTCTCCTCATCAGCACCACCAGCCTTCCTTTTCTTGTTAACTTTAGAAGGTTTGCAGTCAGGGGAAGGCTTTGTGACGGTTGAATTATCGACTGCCTCAGTCATCTCATCAGCCTTGGATTTTATATCTTTTACCACAGTCTCAGCCTCCTCATCCTTCTCTTTCTTAACAACATCAACATCAACACTTTTCTCTTCTGTATTCAACATTTCTTCTTCCGAAACTGTACTTTCCTCCATCTCTTTGGTCTGCCTCTGAAGTGATTCAATCACACTCATCAATTCTCTATTCACCTGTCAAACAATAATCACATTGTTACCGTCTGATGTACACAGCCCTTTTCTTTTTAGATCTCTATCTATACCTGTGGATTCTGCAGGTATTCAGAAATGTCATTAGAGCATGATGGACATTTCATGACATTCTTCTGAGCCCTTAACGTACGCCTTCCTTCACATGTCCTCTCCTTTATAAAAGTTTGACCAGCAAAAGTTTCCTGCAAACATGACTTGCAGAAATTGTGTGCACATGGAGTAGTAAGCGGAAGATTCATCACTTTGTGGCAGATGAGGCAGCAAAACTCTGCAGTACAGAATACCTCATTAAATTAACATTTTTTACTAGTATTTGCCTTGATCAAAACAGAGCTACAAATAGTTTGTGCAACTGGATTTCTGCCAAAATACACCTGATAAAGAACTTTATTAAATGGTACATAAAAAAACTGACCTTTCAGGAGTCGTTCGCTCACAGACATCATATGAGTTTTACGACGAACTTTGCTTACGTTTTTCACATCAGCAGCATCTCCGGTGTCTGCTCGTCTTCTGCTTTCAGGTGGAGGAATTTTCCACAACCAACAAGCCTTCTCCTCCTGCAAAGGAGAGATAAATATTATAGATGATTATATGTAATTGCTAAAGCTGCCATGATATGTAGAAAACAGAGGTAAGAAGTCTGCATAATCTCACATCATAATCCCAAGATGGAGGAGCCTTCCTCTCTGTTATATCAGTTGCATCCTTTAACTCCTTAATGGCAGGTAAAGGCCTGGGACGGTCACCGTTTTCATCACTACAGAATTGTGATCAAAGTAAGTAACCCTGCTCAATCTAGATTTCAGATACTCAAAAAAAAAAAAATCATGATAACAATGGTAAACCTTGTCCATGGAGCAGGATCGTTATCACAACGAACAAATAGATAACGGCACACCTTGTGTCCCTAAAAGAATCTAAATGTCAGCCAAGGTTTTCAAGTTGAACGCTTGAAGCCATAACAACTAAGCTTTTACAACTACAATATAGTATTAACAACAGTGTGATATCCTACTTGTATTCCAGGTTTCCTCCAGCATTTTTCAATCCTGTAAACTCCATCATAACGCACACCATTTTCAGGTGCATAAGCAGAACGCTTTTCCTTGTGTGACCTGTTTCCAAAATTACCTTTGTTAAATAAATACTTCATATGCCATACAGGATCCTTACACTAAACCAAAAAAAAAAAAAAAAAAGACAAATAACACAAACAGGAAAATATATTATTGACTAATGGATACTTTCTCTTTTACTCCTTCTAAATTGGATCCTATATTAGAGGCTTAGAGCATAAGATTATATCTCTAGGTAAGTTTCAAATATATCTTTGACTCTTCTAGTTAATGCAACGGAAAAAAATGGAGAACCTGCAGTGAAATATGACTGCAAAGTGCAAACTGAGATGTATGCTATAAATATACTGGCACAGAGCCTTTGGCCATTGAAAATAAAATCAGAATCATCAAAGAGAAACATCAATTCCACACTGCAAACACAATATTGAACCAACATATACATACTAACTTTAGATTCAGTTTATCAACAACTACAATGTGGCAATAGAGTTGTGTGCAATGGTTGTGAGCATCTCTAATATGAATTTTGATAAATGTATTCATAATAAGGTAGGCATGTAACATGTCACAAGAACATACCTTACAACACGTACAGGATACCCTTTTTTGCAACTAACCCGTAAAGCTTCATTAGATTTATCAAACTTCTGATCAAATGATTGTGTCTTGTTTGTCCTTTTATTTCCACTCAAATCTCTTCCACCACTGTCAATCACAAACAACAAGGAATACATAAAAGATAATACAACCAAATATGCATATTTCTAGTGCAATATTATGCTGCAAGAGTTTAAATTTTCAAAAACTCCACACATCTTGTGAGCCCCTTCACCAACCATGGATAGTTGGATACCATATAAGGTTTTGAAAGCTCAAGATATATGTGTTCATTATCAGCAACAAACAGAACAATCCTCAGAGATGAAATAAACATTTCTGGAAGTAACGTCACTCTAACAAACAATAAAAACAATATTTCAAGCTCGTGTCCAAGCAAAATATTCATCATATACCTTCCTGTGTACAGAAACCACTCTCCATGGTCCTCATCATCTTCATACCCTCCAGATAACGCCACAGATTGTGCACCATAATCAGACTGCCCACAAATCCCAGCAACATGAGGAAGATGAGCCCCCCACTGTCTACATTCCATACGATCCTCCCAAGTTTCCCCAACCAGAACCCCCATTCCTCTATCTGGGTCATTCTCAGCAAGAATCGGTCCAAAATGATCAGGTGGAACCGTCACAAATATCTTTCCGCTGCACGCATTAGCCTTGCCAGGCTTCTTTGCCCGCTCAGTAGTATACGCTTTATCTGGTCTGTTCTGATTTAGAACAGAATAGTATGGTTTCGGTGGTCCAGAAGCAGCATTTGATCTCGTCATCTTTGCCATCCTAATTGCAATAACCAGGGACGAATTGATTCGAGGCTGACTTGCCATTTTAGGAGGAATGGAAGTTCGACAAATGGCACAGGTTCGCTTCCCCTGACCAACCCATTTCTCAAAACACTTTAAGCAAAAATTGTGACCACATGGTGTCTGTTACATAAACAGAGGCTCGTTAAACTTTCACTGGAATTAACTTGTTGATATACACAGTAATACAAGCATTCAAACTCCCTTTTATCATCATCCATGCAAACATGAAATGGACAATCAGCACATGTAAAGATGAACTCGTTCCGATCATTAATGATGGTGATATACGAAAATTAATAAACTAGGTTATCAATATATAAGAAAATACTTCAAATAAACAGTACCGTTACGGGTCTCTCCGGGAGTTGCATGCAAAACGAGCAGTTAAAGCTGCCGCTGAGAAGCTTTAGAACATCATTACCACTGGCGGCGGTGACCTCTTTTTTGTCGTCGGTTGGCTTATCGCCGTCATCTGATCCTCCTCCACTCAACAGTTGCTGGCGTCGCTTGGCCTTCTCCTGATCGGAAAGCGATGCATCAGATTCTATAGCTCGAATGGCGGCAATCAAGGCAGCGGATGGTTCAGATCCCGAGGTGATGTTAGCAGGAGGCGGAGAAGAAATAAGATTTGAACAGTCGGGACACTCCCATTGGGCGGCATCGGCTAGGGTTTGGGGAGGAGCAGATAGACAGTTAATATGCCATGGAGTGACACAGGTCTTACAGGTAATCTTCTCTTCTTCCGGTGGGTTGACTTTGCAGATCATGCAGCTGCCATCTCCGTCGCAAGGAAGGTCACTATCATGCGCCATGGTAGGAAGAAAAAGAATGGTGATTGAGCAGGTTTTAAGGAGTAATGGTGATAGCAGAGAGTAGCAGTAGGTATGGTATGGTATGTATGTGGTTGATGATGATGAGAATGACGATGATGGGAGATTATAATTTTATATTATATATATATATATATATATACATACAGCAACTTTTGGTGCGATGAACAGTGGATTTGAAATTTTAGGGATCGTGGGAATTGAAAAAATTGAAAAAGGGTTTGGATTTGAAGTTTCCCTCTTCTTTGCTATTGAGCCAAAAATGGCAAATATTTTTATGCATTTGATTTCAAATATTCCTTCTCACCAGTGCCAAAAATCTTTCATTTAGGTCACATTGTTAACGGGTTGCTATAGCCGGGATCTTGTGGATCCTATTTCCCATCTTATTGTTTATACCATCGACAAAACTATTTAAAAATATTTGATTTCGAAAACATTATCCGAAAAATTAATGTGTAAACATCTGAAATTTCAGATAAGGTCGTGTCATGAGTACAACCCCACGTAATTTTACTATTTAAACACATCTTCCTTTTTAATTACATGATTAATGATGTTGCCCTGCAAATATCACGTGATTGTATTCTTCTTTATTTTTAATAAAAATAGGATCCGCATATTTCTTATCGCACGTCGTTCATTGTTATACGCTTTATTTTTTTAGTAACATACGACTCACATATTTCTTATCAGACACCATATTGTCACGTCATTTTTTTTATTGATATCGGGCTCAACGTTTCTTATCACACACTCTTTTATCAATTTTTTATGCTTGTTAATTATTACACATGATTTAAATCCTAAATTTTATAAAAATTAAAGGTGCAAATTAAAAAATGTATTTCTATAAATTCATCAAGTTGAATTAATTTCAATCGTCATTTGAAACTTACAATTTATTCGTCATTTGAATCTTTCAAATGTTAAGGGTCGAAAACTATGTTATCGATACCACTACAAAGTTATCTGTTCCAGAGGTATTTTTGTTAATTTATTATAAATATGTTTCTGATTTACTGTAATGATATTTTTAATGTTAAATATGTATATTGATTTGTTTGTATATGAGTTTGCTATTTTGGAATGAGTAAAACGCTCAAAGTTTTCCAAAAAATAAAAGAATTGAAATAATTTTGATTGATGTGCGATCAAGTTGATGAGTATAAAGATGTTGGTTTCAGTTGTAGAGATACTACAACAACAAAATTTTAGATGTCTTTTTTGAACTAGTTATTTGTCGTAATAATGATCCAGCTACATCATGGAATTTAATGATGCTTTGTGGTATACCTACCCATTTATTTGTCAGTAGTATGGAGGGACATCCGTATTATCATATTGTTGTATCCTCAAAATTAGCATGTACATGGTTGAGATAAACATACATTATAATAGCTTCCAATCCATATATAGTAAAAATGGTAAATGAATAAAAATAAACTCTTACAACTAGACAATGTTAAGATTAAAAAACTTTACAAGTCAATAATCCAGTTCATCGTAAATATGTCTAAGTAAATAAAAGTTTTTTAGATTGAACCCCTAAGATTGATGAGTTTAGAACAATTGCATGTATTACCCTTACTCTAGGTTAGCCCTATCCTCAAAATGAGCATGTGTATAGGTGAGCTAACATACATTATCTTGCCTTCCAATTGATATTGAAACTAAAAACAGTTTTCACTGTATTTTGCATCTAAATAAACATCAAATTATTCAAATTGCAAGCATAGACTTATAAGCAAAATAAACGTCAATAAGACAACAGTAACTGACATTCATCTACCTCACTAAACATACAACAATTACAATTATATCTCATATACTTCATAAAACACTCTTTGAACATAAATAGAAGGCCAACAATGATATTCAAGCAAGTAGGTTCAAATAATATTCAAAAGAATGCATTGTTATATTATTCACCATGGATGTGGCTAATATTAATTGAATTCTTAATCTTTAAATAATAGGAATATTAATATCTTTTAACAATTAAATAAACGTCTTTTTTAAAGATAAAAATATTTTCGAATGCAACGAATCAGACGGGCACTTGGTTTAATTTATTGAATAAAAAAGAGAATAGAATAGATGGTGAAAAACAGAGAAGAGGAACAAAATATTATCTCATATACGAGACAAAAGTACTTTAGCTTTTGTTTTATATAATTGCCACCACTTTGTCCCCTACATTCCCCAACATTGAATTATTTATTGTTCCATTAACATTTTTTATTTTTTAGATCGGTGTCAAACTTTTGATTTTAATTTTACATATTCTATAAAAACAATGAATTATATAACATATGCCATATGGTTAACAAAATTTATCACATTAATAGCAATGTGTTGTTAACTCGTATAATGAATAGATATATTAAAACAAGACAAAAGACATATTTCTTCTATGTTGTTTGATGATTTATCCGGATACAATCCCTCGATCTTAATAATCCTAAATTTCATCTATATTTTGCTAATTTTGTTTGGTATTAGTCCCTTGACTGTTAAACTTAATGGTCCAACCATTAACTATGTGATAATGACTTTTTTTTTTAAATCATTTTCAACCATGACACTTTTAGTTCATGTGGTTTTATTAATTTTCATTTATAGTCAAATTTTCTCTTTTTTGTTTATTATTATGTTTATTTTATTTGTAAATACAATCGTTTTATTTATAAATATAATTATTTTTTTAGTATTTTACTTATATTTTATTTTATTTATAAATTTATTTTTGATTAGCTAAACAATATTATTTTAGTTACATATAACTTTATATTCATTACTAATTTTAACATTATATATATTAATTAACATTATAAGAGCTACGACTGTACATTGTGTTGTTTTTGTATAAAATTAAAACTGAAACCAAAATATATCATTTTTAAAACCTAAAAACTGAGTTTGTGTTGTTCATTTTTTGAGTTTTCTTTGGTTTTTTTGTTTTTTCCTAAACATTTTTAGATTAAAAGTAAAAACCTTAAATTTATCATGTTTTAACTTAAGGTCTACTTTAATATGACGTATAACTGTAGAATAATTCTCGTCCATTAATTAATTTAACTAATGGTTAGGATTAATGGATCAAATGTGTAATTAGTGAAAAAAACATTGATATTAGCAAACTATTAATAGGCAGTTGAATATGTTTTTTCATAGTTTTTACCCATATTTATATTTTATTTAGAAAATTAACCTATTTAAATGTAAAATTAACACAGAATGATGTATATTTAATATCAAATTCAATACAGAATACAAAAATATTAAATATTGTTTGTTTAACATCGTCTATTAAAATGTTAGAAATCTAAATATATGATCTTACAAATGTATTTTATAACAAGATTAAATTAATCATCATTGTCATATCGTAGCCACAAGAAGACACAAACATACGAAAATTAAACAAAAAGGAGGAACAATAAATCATCAACTATCGTTATGTCTTATTAACCGATCATCAATTATTGTATTTTAGCTAAACTGTTTGTTGAATGACACGTTTAAATATATATAATATATTAAAATATTTAATATCAAACTAACACTAAATTCGAATATTATGTTTTATCATTCAACTAGAAATATTAAAATATTGAATGTCAAATTAACGATAAATTTTCATATTTAATATCAAATTTAACATCAAATGTTATATATTCAACGTTAAATATTAAGGGTTCGTTTGTTTTTACCTCTAATCACTTTTTTGCCTCTAACGTCTGATTCGATCAGACAAAAGAGGTAAAAACATGTTTGTTTTTCTTTTTCTAATCAGACCTCTAAAGTCTGAACGTCATCTTTTTGAAACAGATTTGTGAAAGGATCTGTTATCTTTTCTCTAATCTCTAAAACTCATTAAAACCCCTATTTGATAAATTGTATGTAATAAGACATTTTATTAAATTAAAAAAACAAACAATCTTATGTAAACAGATTTTAGATCTTTTTTAACATTTTATCAAACAGATGATAAAAAGTGTTTAGACGTCTAAACTCTTAAAAAGACAAACGGAGCCTAAAATAAAGGGATATATTATATTTTGTTATTAGCATTTGATATAGATATGCAATAAATTATAATTTTATGTATTGCTCATTTAATGTTTTGATATATGATTGATATTGTATAAAATTTTGATAGAATTTTTGTAATACTTTGTTACAAAAACATGAATCTAAAAACACAAATCGTATTTTTATTTATATACTTTAAAATAAAAATGTAAACAAAAAAACTAACTAACCCATTATAAAATTATAGATTATCGTGTTCATACGCTCTAATGATTGATCAAATTTGGTGGTCATTGTCTTTCTTTGAACAAAATATAAATATTTATTAATAATCATTTTACCTTTAATATTAATCTATACTATATGTAATAATAAAACCACTTGAAGTTTCTGTACCATTGGATGGAAAGAAATCAATGATCCAGATTAATGACAACTCATAATTATTTATGAAATGTCTCTTATACCATTAATTAAAATCAATAATTATACCTATGCCATTTATTTAATTCATTTCCAAATTTACTACATTAACTTAATTACATTAAATTTTGATTTTAATTTTTCATTAATGAATTAATATTTCCCTAAAATAAATATGTGTCATCATTATCCTTAATGATCATAGTTAAATTCAAATGTAAAAATTTGGATTTAAACATAAAAGTGTAGTAAATAAAGTTAAATATTTTTGTTAATTATTTTGCTAACAATATTTAAAATTTAATTGGTAAAACTTCAATTGTTAATATGATAAATTTTGATTGTTGATTTTCAGATATTCCATTTTCATATTTTATCATTTTCAAAATACATACACATTCACATAATTGAAGTTTTTTGTTTCTTACATTGATATTTCATATTTGAAGTTAATAAAAATTAAAGAAAATTTTTTGCAAACACATATTATCTGTTTTTAATAACACAATATAATAATATTTTTTATTTAATATCAAACAACTAAATATTTTTTTATCTTTAATTTAACTAGCTTTCAATTTTTTTATTTTAATCATATATAAATTTTATATTAACTAGTTTATAACCCACGTATTACGTGGATATTTTTAATTAAATTTGTTTACATAAAATGTATATGAGTAAAAATAAAAACATACAAAAATAATAATTGTGTTTATTTTTTATTATTTACAGATTAAAAAATAAAGTATATTTATCTTTTTTAAAAATATTAAATTATATTTATCTTTTATTTTTTTATAAGTTGTAATTATCTTTTTGATGAACGTAGAGGTGACACGTGACATTTGATGTTTTCATTTATTATACATAATAATAATAATTTCTAAAACTAATTCGAATTTTTACATTTGGATCTAATTATGATTATTATGGATAATAATGATAGATATTTATTTTAGGTAAACATTAATTTTAAATGTTACAAATCTAATTTATTACTAATTAATTAATGAAAAAATAAAGTCAAAATTTAATGCAATTAAGTTAAGGTGTTAAATTTGAAAAAAGAGGTGGAAAAATAAAATTTTATTGTATTGTAGAAGTGACATATGACATGAATTGTTTCGTTTTATTATAATATATAGGTTAATCAACACATGTATTACATGGGTTGATTTAGAAAATACATATTTTTTTTATATTTTAATAAATTATTATAAAATTTATATATAATTAAAATAAAAATTTGAAAGCTAGTTAAATTAAAGATATAAAATACTTAGTTGTTTGATATTAAAAAAATATTATTATATTGTATTATTAAAAACAGATAATACGTGTTTGCAAAAAAATGTTTCTTTTAATTTTTATTAACTTTAAATATGAAATATCAATGTAAGAAATAAAAAACTTCAATTATGTGAATGTGTATGTATTTTGAAAATAATAAAATATGAAAATGGAATATCTGAAAATCAACTATCAAAATTTATCATATTAACAATTGAAGTTTTACCAATTAAATTTTAAATCTTGTTAGCAAAATAATTAACAAAAATTTTTAACTTTATTTACTATACTTCTACATTTAAATCCAAATTTTTACATTTGAATTTAACTATAGATTTATTAAAATATAAAAAAAAATGTGTTTTCTAAATCAACCCGTGTAATACATGGGTTGATTTATTATAATAAAACAAAAGAATTCATGTCATATGTCACTTCTACAATACAAGAAAATTTTATTCTTCCACTTCTTTTTTCAAATTTAACACCTTAACTTAATTGTATTAAATTTTGACTTTATTTTTTTTTCATTAATTAATTATTAATAAATTAGATTTATAACATTTAAAATTTATGCTTACCAAAAATAAATATCTATCATTAATTATTATCCATAATAATTATAATTAGATCCAAATGTTAAAATTTGAATTAGTTGTGGAAATTATTATTATTATGTATAATAAAGGAAAACATCAAATGTTATGTGTCACCTCTACGTTCACCAAAAAGATAATTACAACTTATAAAAAATAAAAGATAAATACAATTTAATATTTTTAAAAATATACTCTATTTTTAATCTGTAAATAATAAAAAACAAACACAATTATTATTTTTGTATGTTTTTATTTTTACTCATATACATTTTATATAAATAAATTTAATTAAAAATATCCACGTAATACGTGGGTTATAAACTAGTTTATAATTATAAGGTTTTGACTGGTTTCTGACGGTTCTACATCAAATTATGGTTCTGTATCAATTCGCACCTTATATGTCACGATCACTTGATGCATCACGCAGTCACCCTGAGTCGAACCACAATGTATTGCAAAACATATTACTCCTTAATACAAACTCACTATTTGATATGTTAACTTAATAAAATATTAGACTTTACTGTTGATTGGACCCAAAATCTCTAGTTTTATATATCAACACCGAGTTTTATTCACTACTATGATTTAGTGGTGAACTGTCCATTGTGAATCCAAAAACTTTGGATAACCACAAAATATCAAGCAATATCATTTTTGTAAGTTTATAAATAATCTATAATGAGTTTGGCCATCACTGATCTCTCACCAGCTGCAAGAATATACCACTAATAAGTATTTATTAACATGCATAATTCAAACACTCATTTTGAATTATTTGCATCGATAAAATACGATAACCTTATAATCTATTTTCTAACACAAATCCTTTCAAATGCATACCCCAATCCCTAAAAATTATATACACAGTCTATTCTATTGGTGTTGTATAAGATTTTTATGTTTAGGATTGTAAAAAAAAATGAAATATCATGGAGAATTAATAAAACAAAATGATGATTTATGCATGCACACTATAACATGTGTCTTGCAGATGTAGTAATGATGTAATATGAATGAATGTCACATGAATCATGCCCTTCCTTTAATTTTATTTTATGTACATACATGTAAATGAAAATACAACACGTTTCAATGACATATGCATATGCACTTTTTTTTTAATGTAGTAAAAAAATCATAAAAATATTACTTACGTATTCGTACGATGCAATAGAACATGATATGATATGATATACTGATTTTTATGGCATTCATATATCAGGTGTTGATAAATAATATTTTGTATGATCATGGTTTGCAGATTTACAATAATAGAATATTAAAGGTTCACAACAAAATCAAAACAATACATTACAAGTTATGAGTATGAATAAATTTCAAATTTCAAACTATTCGGTTAACAAGTAAGATTCAATAACGTGCAAGTATGCGTAATATTTGCATGAGTCGGCACCAAGGTGCCTTGAAAACTTTGAGATTGAGGATCAATTATATTGAAATTCACATTTGAGCTAAAATTCAGTGATCAAATGGAAGACAAATTAACATGACATACTACTTAATTATCAACTTTCGAGTGTTTATTGATAGTTTGTGAGTATATATGTGACCTACGCATGTCAAGGCATGGACACTTTTTTCTTTTGAAATCATGGGATATGATATACATCCATACATACATGTTCAAGCATTTTTGGGACCATACACACACGAGCAGTTTACATACGCATTGTAAGAAACGAGACTTGCTAAGAAAGTTACAAGGTTAAAAATTAGTCTATATATAGTAACTAAATTGCACAAGTATAATGTTATGTAAGAATTTTATGCCAAAATATTGTTTAACCATCTCTTGTATTAAATACGCTCGTTCAAAAACTATAGGTATTGCTTGTTTTTCATTAAGAGTCTTTTAAAAAGGTATGAAGTCTAAATTTCAGATCTATAATAATTTAATATTGTTTGTTTAGTTTTAGATTTAAGAGGTTGCAACCTTTGAATTTCCTTTTGAATTTTAAGATGATGAGAGATGTCTTAAAATTAAGAGCCCCTTTATTTCAGATCTTAAGGTCTCCTAATACTTTCAGATTTCAGATATTTAACATCTGAAAAAACAAACAACACCTTAGTAAATTATTGGGTTGGCTTTAAAAAATTTATTCTATCATATAAATGTTATAAACATTTAAAAGCTTGCATGATTAAGACAAATTTTCATTAAAATCATAGTATATGAATCTTAACCAACATACTCAATATTATTTTTTATTCACAAAAAAATATTTAATCGTTAAATCTGTAAAGTTTCCAGCAAAAATACTGCTTTATAGTAAAGCAATTGAGCAACCAAGGTATCGTACATCATACACCAACATGATCATGTAACTAAACATGACAACGATTGATTATAAATTATTAATAAAGTTATGGTTGGTTGACCAACTCATAGCAATTTTTGTTGACACTGAATGTATAATAATATTATATAGACGATTTTATTTATTAAACATAATTAAGTTTGTTGTTATCGAATACAATTTTTTTAATCTTAAAACAAATTTATATATCTAATTATTGTAGGGATATTGTGTCCGATACCAATTATAAAATATAAGAAATGTATTACGAATTACAATTCAAGAAATGAAATTACAATACACGGAAATAAATAAAGTACAGAAATTAAAATTACAAATAAAAGAAATAATAATACGGAAAGTAAATTACAATACGGAAAATAAAGGCTGAGTCTCGTGTTTGACACGATTCCCTTAAAACAGATTCGAAGTCTGTTTCCCAGGGTACAACAGCCAAAGCAGTGTGTACTGCCGGAGGTAACCAACTTGCCTGAAAGAACACGTGAATTCAAAGTGATCTTCGTTCTTGGAAGCAGCAACGTCTTGCCGTTAAAGTGTAAAAGCTTTCAAATATCTCAAGTGTTTCCAGAATATTTTTTTTTTTTTAAGTCTTTCAAGTGGTTTGGTGTGTTGAATCTCCAATTATTTTATAGGAAATTGGAGTTGAAACAACAAAATTAATCATCTTTTTAATTACAAAAACCGTTTTGTAATATTCCATTATTACAAGGTTTATTGCAATTAATGATGAGTAATTATGTGTTGAAACCAAATAGTAACAGCTCATTAAATCAGTCAGCCGCTGATTTAATTATCAATTCTGGTACGAAACCTGCTCGCCGGACAGCTTGGCCTCGGGTTGCTGATCAGGTTTGGCCGAACAGCTTGAGCCTCACGCTGCTGCTGACCAGCCTGGACCGCTACAGACCAGCTTTGGCCGAAACCTGCTCACAGGTTGACCCGAACAGCTTAGAGCTGTTGACCAGCTTTCACGAAACCTGCTCTCACCCAGAGTAAAAAGGTTGTCTCGCACGAGCCCTGATTTTCGAAGCTGCATTCGTGTCCGCAGGTGGGCATTGGAGTAAAACCACAAACAATCTTGCCATAGCTTTGAACACTCCTCCTTATAAACCCACTTTGGTTTCATCTTCCTTCCTATGTGGGACTCTCTTCACCCACTTAGAAGAAGTTTCAATCATTCCAAACACCAATCTTTGAGCATCGATATCTCATTCATCTTAGCTCCGTTTTGGACGTTCTTTATATCGTTGGAATCCTCTCTTCAAGGAGAATACAAACCCACAAAATATTCATTATATATGTCACAATTATATATAATTATATTTGGTCCAAAACCATGGAAAAACCACTTTTTTCTTTGAAAAATTTACACTTTTTTCCAACAATCCCCCACATGAATGAGAGATCGATCGAAAACACATTCCAATCATCCCCCACATGTATGAGATTGATCGAAGACACATAAAATTCCAATGAATTTTCAATGGTTGAAATCTTGCATAGGATAGGTAGGTGTAAACCTTTGAACCTTCCCTTATGAAATGCACTTAGCCTTCTAGCCGTCAGTAGAACTCGATGTCTTTGAACTGAGCTGCCATTTGTGAAGACGACAATACACTTCACACAAGAATCTCCCTAACAAGGTTAACTCCTCATAGTCGTGTCCGTTATGGTCATGGAACACTAGCCTGGTTCTGCGAGAGCTACTAAGAATTGTGCCCCTACAATTCCACTCGAAGCGACCCCACTTCTCTCTCACATAGGTGATTTCTCCCGAATCATTAAAAGCATGATTGATTTCGACCGAATCATTATAAAATGCTTAACCTCATTGTCACTAAAATGATTTTCTTCAAGAAATCATATAGGAATGGACTAGGAGTTTTTCACAACCCCCCACAGTGACCACACTTTATTCATACAAATAGGTTGTCCTTTTGAACCAAGATCTTGGGATCTCCAGTCAACAAGGTAAGGTTTTCCTTCGTATGAATTTATTCATTCATGGGCTTTAGTCCCATTCCTTTTGACGACTTCAAAACTAACTCTCTATTTAGGCCTTTCGTAAGCGGATCCGCAAAGTTATCTTTTGACTTCACATAGTCAATAGTGATAACACCTGTTGAGAGTAGTTGTCGTATCGAATTATGCCGACGTCTAATATGTCTTGACTTACCATTATACATTATGCTATGCGCTCTACCAATCGCTGATTGGCTATCACAATGTATAGTAACGGCTGAAACGGGTTTCGGCCACTTTGGTATGTCTTCAATAAATTGACGTAACCATTCGGCTTCTTCACCACATTTATCTAATGCGATGAATTCAGATTCCATCGTAGATCTAGCTATCACTGTTTGCTTGGAAGACTTCCAAGAAATAGCAGCACCACCAAGTGTAAATACATATCCACTTGTAGATCTAGAATCTTTTATATCGGATATCCAATTCGCATCGCTGTATCCTTCTATCACAGCTGGATATCTCTCATAACGCAGTCCGTACTCTCGAGTATATCTCAAATACCGAAGTACTCGTATCACACTTTTCCAATGAATCCGACTCGGATTACTCGTGTACCTACTTAGCCTGCTTACAGCATATGCTATGTCCGGTCTGGTACAAGACATTAGATACATTAGACTGCCTATAATTCTTGAGTATTCTAGTTGATTAACACTTTCACCTCTATTTTTTGATAGATGTTGACTAGTGTCAATCGGAGTTCTAGCTATACTAGAATCACCATTACTAAATTTCTCAAGAATTTTATCCACATAATGAGTTTGACTTAACACAAGACTATCTTGGGTTCGTGTGATTTTAATACCAAGAATCACTTCCGCTAAACCCATGTCTTTCATGTCAAATTTGGATTTCAACATCTCTTTCGTTGAATTAATCATTCTTTCGTTACTACCAACGATAAGCATATCGTCTACGTATAAACAAAGAATGACATATCCATGTTTTGTATCTTTCATGTACACACACTTGTCGCACTCATTAATTTTGAATCCACATTCTAGCATGACGTGGTCAAACTTTTGATGCCATTGTTTGGGAGCTTGCTTCAAGCCATATAATGACTTAACAAGCCTACAAACTTTCTTTCCACATCCAGGAGCACTAAAACCCTCGGGTTGCTCCATGTAGATTTCCTCTTCTAAATCACCGTTTAGAAAAGCCGTCTTCACATCCATTTGGTGCACTTCTAGATTTCTTATTGCGGCAATCGCAAGCACCAATCTAATGGATGTTATTCGCGTCACCGGCGAATATGTATCAAAGTAATCAACACCCTCCTTTTGTTTGTAACCTTTGATTACCAACCGTGCTTTATATTTATCAATGGAACCATCAGGTTTCATTTTCCTCTTAAAAAGCCATCGGTAACCTAGTGGTTTACAACCTTCAGGAAGGTCCACTAGTTCCCAAGTATGATTTTGTAAAATTGACTCAATTTCACTCTTGATGGCTTCTTTCCATTGAGGTCCTTCAGAAGAAGTTACCGCGTCTCGGTAAGTTTTGGGTTCACTTTCAACCATGTAAGTGACAAAATCATCTCCATATGATTTTTCAACCCTTTTCCTTTTACTTCTTCTAGGCTCAACCTCTTCTCTTTCAGGTTGTTCTAATGTCTCATCTTGGACATTTTCGTCAATTGATTTAGACGAACTAGCACGATCCTTTTGTAAACAAGGAAATATATTCTCAAAGAAGGATGCATTCCTTGATTCCATGATGGTATTCTTGTATATTTCTGGGTTTTTAGACTCATACACAAGAAACCGATAGGCACTACTATGATGTGCATAACCAATAAATATGCAATCAACCGTTTAAGGTCCTATCTTTTGAGCCTTAGGTGCCGGTACAACAACCTTTGCTAGGCACCCCCACACTCGTAAGTACTTATAGGATGGCTCTCTTCCCATCCAAAGTTCATACGGTGTTTTATCCATTTTCTTGCGGGGTATCTTATTCAAAAGATAAGTAGCCGAGAGGATAGCTTCCCCCCACATTTCTTGGCTCATTCCCGAACTTATTAACATGGCATTCACCATTTCTTTCAATGTTCGGTTTTTTCTTTCCGCAATACCATTTTGTTGAGGTGAGTAAGGAGCGGTGAATTCGTGTCGAATTCCATGTTGAGCACATAAATCCGCAAACGGTGACACATATTCACCACCTCGATCACTTCTTACAACCTTAATCTTTTTGTTGAGTTGGTTCTCAACCTCTTGTTTGTATAAAACAAACTTCTCGATTGCTTCATCTTTACTTTTCATCAAGTAAACATAGCAATATCTTGTACAATCATCAATAAACGTGATGAAGTACTTATTACCACCTCTCGTAGGAATGGATTTTAAATCACACACATCCGTGTGAATCATATCAAGTGGTTCGGTTATTCTTTCAACCGATTGGAAAGACGATCTTGTAAGTTTGGCTTCAACACAAGTTTGGCATTTATAATTTGAATCAATATGAAAAGATGGAATGCAATTTAACTTGATTAAACGACGTAAAGAATTAAAATTGACATGTCCAAGACGACCATGCCATACGTTAGAAGACTCTGTCAAATAAACCGAATTTCTAGTCGTTTTATTAAAATTGCTTTTCAAAATCATCAAATTTATTTTGAACATTCCATTGAATGCAAAACCTTCTCCAACAAAATGACCATTCTTGGTCAAAACAAATTTATTCGATTCAAAAACCATTTTAAATCCAAACTTGTTTAATAGCCATCCGGAAACCAAATTCTTTCGAATTTCCGGTACATACAAAACATTTGTCAACTTAAGATCTTTCCCGGATGTCATTTTCAAGATCACATCGCCTTCACCTTTGACATCAACCGTATCAAAGTTTCCCATGAAGATCTTTTTTCCATTAACTACTTTCAAAGTAGTAAACAAACTTTTTTCCGAACACACATGTCGGGTAGAACCAGTGTCGATCCACCATTCATTCGGTTCAGATCTTACCAATTCTGCATCAGAAACCATTGCCGTGATATTCACATTCATCACACTTGCAACTTCACCATTGCCGTCAAGAACCACGCATGGTTCAAGATCCAAATCAGAAAACAATTCTGATTTCTCAATATGATTGGCAAATTTACTCGCATTTTGAACTCCAATCATATCAACCATCTCATTAATCGATGGTTTAGCAATAGATGTTATAGTTGAAGTCATCGACCGTGACACAACTCCATCTAACATTTTCATTTTTTTTTTCTTTAACGCCAAAGAAAATAATTATAAGTAGTTGTGAATCTTATTTTCAAACAAATAATTTATAAATTTTCAATAAAGAAAATTTTCTCACTTTATAATAAAATTACACTTTTATTATAAACAACGTCAAATTAATTGATCAAGTTTGATTCAACCGTTCAATTTAATCACTTTATAACAAAATTAAATCTTTTGTTATGAACAATGTCAAATATTTCAATTGACAAAACTTGAATCAACCGTTCAATTTAATCACTTTATAACAAAATTAAATCTTTTGTTATAAACAATGTCAAATACTTCAATTGACAAAACTTGAATCAACCGTTCAATTTAATCACTTTATAACAAAATTAAATCCTTTTTATTATAACCGATTTTATCACTAAAATTGAATCTGCCGTTCAATTTAACACCAAAGTGATAACACCAAAGTGAAGAATGAATCAACCGTTCATTCAAACACTTGTAACCCGAACGAGAATAGTAACAAATTTTATATTAAAAGTTAAAATTGAATCATCCGTTCAATGTTTAAGAAACCAAAAGTGAATAATCGAATCTGCCGTTCAAATTAAACATTTAATCAAGGCTGTTGCAAAAATTAAATCCGTCTCGAAACCAAAACTTGTTTGTAACGAAACAGAAATAATTAAATGAAATGAAAATACAATTGCTTCGAGACAAAACTCGTTTGAATCGAAACAATAATGTAATAGAAACTTTTACTTCGAGACAAAACTTGTTTGAATCGAAGAAACAATTTCTCTAAAATTCCTAAATTTTATAACCGGTATCGTGGTTGTAAAATCTGTTTTAAGATTGTAGGGATATTGTGTCCGATACCAATTATAAAATATAAGAAATGTATTACGAATTACAATTCAAGAAATGAAATTACAATACACGGAAATAAATAAAGTACAGAAATTAAAATTACAAATAAAAGAAATAATAATACGGAAAGTAAATTACAATACGGAAAATAAAGGCTGAGTCTCGTGTTTGACACGATTCCCTTAAAACAGATTCGAAGTCTGTTTCCCAGGGTACAACAGCCAAAGCAGTGTGTACTGCCGGAGGTAACCAACTTGCCTGAAAGAACACGTGAATTCAAAGTGATCTTCGTTCTTGGAAGCAGCAACGTCTTGCCGTTAAAGTGTAAAAGCTTTCAAATATCTCAAGTGTTTCCAGAATATATATTTTTTTTTTTAAGTGGTTTGGTGTGTTGAATCTCCAATTATTTTATAGGAAATTGGAGTTGAAACAACAAAATTAATCATCTTTTTAATTACAAAAACCGTTTTGTAATATTCCATTATTACAAGGTTTATTGTCAATTAATGATGAGTAATTATGTGTTGAAACCAAATAGTAACAGCTCATTAAATCAGTCAGCCGCTGATTTAATTATCAATTCTGGTACGAAACCTGCTCGCCGGACAGCTTGGCCTCGGGTTGCTGATCAGGTTTGGCCGAACAGCTTGAGCCTCACGCTGCTGCTGACCAGCCTGGACCGCTACAGACCAGCTTTGGCCTGGACCGCTACAGACCAGCTTTGGCCGAAACCTGCTCACAGGTTGACCCGAACAGCTTAGAGCTGTTGACCAGCTTTCACGAAACCTGCTCTCACCCAGAGTAAAAAGGTTGTCTCGCACGAGCCCTGATTTTCGAAGCTGCATTCGTGTCCGCAGGTGGGCATTGGAGTAAAACCACAAACAATCTTGCCATAGCTTTGAACACTCCTCCTTATAAACCCACTTTGGTTTCATCTTCCTTCCTATGTGGGACTCTCTTCACCCACTTAGAAGAAGTTTCAATCATTCCAAACACCAATCTTTGAGCATCGATATCTCATTCATCTTAGCTCCGTTTTGGACGTTCTTTATATCGTTGGAATCCTCTCTTCAAGGAGAATACAAACCCACAAAATATTCATTATATATGTCACAATTATATATAATTATATTTGGTCCAAAACCATGGAAAAACCACTTTTTTCTTTGAAAAATTTACACTTTTTTCCAACAATAACATCCAACAAAATCATATCATCTAACGAGTTTTCCATTTGCTCGAACATTGGGATGTTTGCTTTTTGTTTGAATGTAGAAAGCTTTGGAATGGAATCATGGCGACCACTCGTATGAATAATTTTTGAAAATTAAGAAACGATGCAGTAATGGCCAATCATTTAGCTTGTCCCAAAAAAAAAAACCGAGTTTAACAATATTACAAATACCTACACGTTGTATTAGGGGTGACAATCTTGACCAAACGGGCCTATTAGTTAAATGGACCCATTGTAAAAAATTAAGATAGAACATAATTTTTTTTAAAAATGAAAATTTATAAAACGGTATATCAAAAAAATTGTTCTTTAAAAAAATTTCAAATTTATATAAAATTTATGACTTTTGGTCGTCAACCCGTTTGACCCATTTGCTTGAATGGGCTCAAATTGCCACCCTTACGTTGTATGATGATAAAAATTACGAAATTCATTTAACTCGATTAATCACTACTACAAATGCATAATGGACCCCCCATATTTACCCCGGTTCATAGAAAAAGACCTGAAAAAACACTAAGGTAATGTTTGTACTTTTGTTCATGGATTGCATATGATTGTTTGACATTTACTCATATACATCTAAAACAATAATCTTTCATTTACGCGGTGCTCTCTAAATAATTCATTAACGTTGTTTTCTTGAAACCTATTAAGTATTTACGAAGGGAAAGGAAGAAAAATGGAATAAGATGAAACAAAATAAATTGTGTTCTCTAAATGTTATTAAGAAGAGAAAGGGAAGGAAGAGGAAGAAAAAAGATGATATGTTTTCTTAACCAATTATTTCCTTCCAAATATGCGAGGAAAAAGAAGATTTTTTATATTATCTTTGGATAAAAATACCCTTATAATGTTATAATGATATAATAGTAAAAATACACAGTAAAGGTTATTTCTGTTGCTTCCTGTCATTTCCATCTTTTTAAATTTTTTTTTTTTTTTTTTTTTGAGGAACAAGATTCTTTTCCTTTCTCACTCTTATTCCATTTTCTTGATCGGAGAATACAACATGTTTTTTTGATGAAAAAATATAAAATGCTTGAATTTTGGCAACATGCATTATGCAGATTGTAGATTTGAAGGAGACAATGGCTTTGTATGTTTGGATCTACAAATCAACCCAAAACATGTGATGATGCGAAACATATAAAAAGGACATAATCGTAGCCAAGATTACAGAATTACAACAACAACAATATAAATGAATTTATTAACTGATTTGGAAGGAATATTGTTTTTCTCATGGGACAACTCTAGATTCTAGAAGCCTTAATTCAAGAATGTTGAAAAATAGAGTCATATAAATTAAAATATAATCTATATCTATACATATTAATAAAGCAAAATGTTTTTCGCCACGTGTTATTCTCTCATTGAAACAAATTCTCATTTTCCCGCCTATTTTCCTAATTTAGTTTTTTCATTTATACAACTTAATTAATTAAAATAAAAATATAATTATGCATTTTTTCTATTTTATTCCTTGTAACCATAATTATGGTAACTCATAATTTGTTTTAAAGTATCGTAAACTTAAATAACAAAAATTATGATAAATTGTTAACACTGTTTATAATTCATATCATTATATTTTAATATTTTATTTAAATGTATACTTAATTAAATATTTAAATATATCATTCAAAAATCTTTTTTCCTTTCAAATTTTCTTATAAAATCTTATTTTTGATGTACTATTAGTTGATTTCTTTTTATAATTAATATATTTTTATATAAAATATCTATGTAATACGTGGGTCTACAAACATGGTACCTCCATTATTACATATATATCATTACAAAAATTCTTATTACATATAAATTCTTACAAACCTTTAAAAGTCACTAATATATCCAAATATCTAATTTATAATTATTAAATCATTTTAAAAATATAAAAAAAAACTATTTTGTAATTAATTTAACTAAAATTCTCTAAATACCCTCCACTTTGAATAGGAAACAAAATAAAAAATGTTTTTGCAGAGGAATTGCAAAAGTCATTTGTCCATATCTCTGAAGTGCGTCTTTGGATCATTAGAGAGCTTGAGATCGAGCTCAAATCCGCGTGCCTGTAGAGAATTGAAGAAGATTGAGTGCGAAGACTCAAGAGCCAAGTCGTCGAGTAGCACCAAAATACGTTGATCTGTAGGGTTCTCGACAGAAAATGAGTGAGCGAGCGCCAGTAACAGTGAGACTGAGACTATGAAGACGGTGGCGACAGAGAAATTCGCCATTGTATATTCCTTTGGTTCTTTTAGGGTTCTTGAGGTTTGGATCGTAACTGAGTAGTTAGGAAACGGTCTTCGATAAATGGTATTTGGTGAACAAGTGAGTATTGCAAACGGTCCCTCTACTTAAGACCTATTTACTTTCCTAACCTCATGGTGTCCATCAAATTTAAGTTGTTCTGAAGGAAGCAAACGACTTTGCAATTTATTGCAAAAACATTTTTGATTTTGTTTCCTATTCAAAGTGGAGAGTATTTAGGGAATTTTAGTTAAATTAATTACAAAAATAGTTTTTGGATATTTTTAAAATGATTTAATAATTATAAATGAGATATTTGGATATATTAGTGAGTTTTAAAGGTTTGTAATATGTAATAAAGAATTTTGTAATGATATATATATATATATATATGTAATAATGGAGATTTACAAGAATATACATGGAGTTGTTCCAAAAATAAAAGGGAGAATTGCTTAAAATAGCAAATAACTTTTCTCTTTTTTCTTATTATAGCAATCTCGTAAATTTCGTCCCAAACAATGGAACCAACTTTTGGTTTACTTCCGATTATAGCATTTAACCGGTAAACAACAAGTAGGTTGTTATTTCAAACAATATATAAAATGATAAAAAATAAAATTCATTGCCATAATAAATAACAAAATAAAATGTGGGTTGTTATTTCAAACAAAAAAAACCTATATTTAACCCTTTTTTTACCGGTTAAATTTTATTGTTTACCGGTTAAATGCTATAATCGGGAATGAACAAAGAGTTGGTTCCTTTATTTGGTACAAAATTTGCGAGATTGCTATAATAAGAAAAAAGGGAAAAGTTGTTTGTTATTTTAATCAATACTCCCAAAATAAAAGCCGAAGCTGACCGAGTCTCTAAACACGCACACGAGAAAGAGGGGAAATTACAAGGGAAAAACCGAAAAAGGATAGTCTGGTAATTTCATGTTAGGCAAGACGGGCAGTCGGGCACACAAATTTAATCTTTTTTCTAAATAAAAATCAAAGCTCTCGTTTTATTGCAAAGGTAGACAGTTCCCCGTTTCGTTCTTCATCACATCGCTCTTTGCATCTTTTTTCCTTCCGGAAGAAACCCTAAATCGGAATCATAGAGAAACTCTGAAATCCCACGAGATGTTGCGAGTAGCCGGGAGGAGATGCTCTTCTCTCTCTTCGTGGTGGTCGTCTACTCCGGCCTCATCAGCCATCATCTCTCGCAATTCAATCAACGGTTGCGGTCCCGATCCCACCACCGATGCCCACAGATCCGTTACACATCCTAATCCTTCATATCTTAATTCCAGTTTTCTCAATCATATTAGAGGTCAGTGATTTGTTTTTAACGCCAAACATTATATCGTATTTCCGATTTCCAATAATATTTCAATTTATCCGCACCGACTTTGCTGTTTACGAATATGTATGGATGCATCTTAGAGTTCTTTTAGTTGACCTAATTGTAACGCAGCTCTAAGATATCTTACGTGGTCATCCTTAAAATCAATATCCGTGGATGCAATCTTTTTAATTTATGACTGATACGTATTGCATTCAACATTTCACCTTAATCAAATTTTTAGACCCGTGGCGTATTGCATTGTTCTCATCGTTATAGATTTTCTGTTATCGATGAATTCAATCTATTTTTTTCTTAATTTCCTTCACGCAGTTTTTGTTTTTTTGGGGCATTTTGCACATTGGGTTGCTTAAAATTGGATATATCCATTGGAAGTTGTTTGTTTCTCTGATTTTTGTTAGTCATGAGTGGTTTTCGATTCTGTTTCTTTGTTTCCCTTAAAGTCATTAGTGCTTTGATATCTGCAAGATTTTCCAGTGCTACGAAACTCATCTGACTGGGACGAGGATGTTGAGTAAACTGAAGTCACTGTTCTTATGTATTATATGGTGATTAGTGGACTCTGCCAGAGTTGGTGATGCGTGTGTTTTTTTTTTGATGTCTGACAGTAGCAATGTATCATCATAAAGAAGGGTTGCACAATGTAGCATAAAAATTTGCACTTTTGTTGTTCATGACAATTTAGCTTTTGAGACTTGTTATAAGGTGCACAATATGAACATTTGACTGTATGATGCTCTGAAGCATTGGAAAGTATGAACATTTGTTGTATACTTGTATCATCTTCATTTGATCGCATTTGTGTCATGCTATTCGTTAGCATATATCGCTCAATAAAGAAGTTATATCTCTAATCTTTTGAAGCACCAACAATATATGTTTTTTAAACAGTGTAAAGGAAGCTGTAGTATATATTGCTATCTTTGTCCAAGAGTGGACCATAGCCTACTGTTAGCAACTTAGCATGGACCACATTTGTTATAAGTGAATATGATATATGACATTGGAGCTGAATTTCTGGCCTTTTAGATACTCGGGAGTCTGCAGGACTGCAGGCATGACACATGCATTTCTTATGGATGTTCGTAGATAGTAGATTGTTCCATTTCTTGATATGAGTATTGTGTCAATGACCTATCGTCAGTGTTGTGTAAGTAGGCATGGACACTTTATCCTGATACCTCATTATATTGGTGATTGTGATTGCTTGTGCTAATATTGCATTCACAGACGATGCTTTTAAAATGTCTGTGCCATCATTAGTTGTTAGTACAAATTGGTTCTTATATTTAATAACAAGATTTGTGTAATTTTTTTATGGGTTAATATTGAAAATACCCAATAACTTTATCAAGTCCTTAAACTTTTTTTTTTTACAATCGTTTAAGTCCCTAAACTATGTTTGTCTTATTCAAAAGTATATATCTTTGACCGGATACCGGATTTGCCAGTAAAATACAACTGATAAAACAAAAATTTTTAGGGACTTAATCGTTATAATATGGAAAGATGGTGAGTTTTTTCCAACATTAATCAAGTGAAAAGAGGTTACTTGTTTGGAAACTGGTCAAACAGGTCAAATATACACTTTTGAATAAGACAAAAATAGTTCAGGGACTTAAACAATAAGGAAAAAAGTTTAGGACTTAATGGTTTAAATAAAAAACCTTGATGGGGTTTTTTCAATATTAACCTTTTTTTTATCAGCTAAACTTGTATGGAGTTCTGTTGTTCTTGTGCATATCTGGTGTTTTTTGTTCAGCATATGCAAGTGTTGTAACATAATCTTTGATAGAGTTCAAAATACAATTCATGTAAGCTGTTGCTGCACAAATGATCAGCGCTGATGCTTAAATTTTGCATGTAATTAATAATGTGCTTTGCACCACAATGAGTGGTTTGTGTAATTGTGTCCATATTTTTTTTTTGCTAAATATGGTTATATATATTTTATTGCATTTAATATTAAGCACTCACTCTCTGCATACTGATATGCAACCAAGATAAGTATTATTGTATTATATTGATGTTGTGAACGTGTCAGCATGCATCAAGGTAGTTGAGTTTGTCGGCGTTTTGGATTGAGTTTTGAATGTGCTTACTTGAGGTTCTAAAACTTTAAAAAGGTTAAAATAGGTAGTTGGGTAATTTGAGTGATAAGTACTTACATAGTTATATGTTTTTTTTAGAAAGTCCAAATCATAGTTTTGTGAAGTCATTTCTCTACATGCCTTTTCACATACAAAAGTGCTCTCTCTCTCTCTCTCTCTATCTCTCTATCTCTCTCTCTCTCTCTCCAATCATTAGGATAGTGGGTCAAATTGTAGGATGTATGATTGGTTGACTTTTTTGTATGACAATAAACATCCGATCTCGATCTTGCAGAGACGAAAACGAACCTAGGTAAGATCTCGATCTTGACAACCTTGCCATCAGCTACCCTTTGTTCATAATATACAAAGTGTATATTTTGGTCATTTTATTGATTAATTAAGCAAATTCAAACACTAAAAACTACTCATATGTTATTTAGTTTTTAAAACTAATAAGCAAACATAAACACTATATTTAGCTGCATGTTTTGTAACCACTACTTATTTGCTTATTTTACAAGCTATTGCAATCCCATAAACCCACTTAGACGAACTAATGTTTTATGTTGATGAGGTTTGATGATGTGAGTCTCTGCATCAGTTTGTAGAGCCAGACTATGAATTGAATTATTGAAGAATGACTTGTGAAACTTCCCCAGGACAAATTTTTGAAGTTACTTCAGGGAATGCCCCATGTTAATCTCCAATTAGTTGTCTGTTCTTACTCATGAGTCATGAAGATCACACTTCACTCCCAAATTTTGAATGAAGATCACACTTCACACCCCACTTTTGACAGGTTATGTCTACTTGTAATTGTTACAAAATTTGGGGTTTTCATGGAATGCAAGATGTTTGTATCCGGTAGACGAATTGATCAATACATGTATGGTGAAAGTGTATTAACATTATGTGCATACTTTGAATGTGGATGTCATCCTGGGATTCCCAGCATATGTCAATTTTGTCATAAGAGCAAGTGGGCTTATAAATGCTTTGACTTCAGTCAAGATGGTTTGTTAAGAAACTAATGTCTCATGTTGTGTGCTTGATATGTGACTCGATACCCAATATTTTTAGATATATATTGTGAATTTGTGATTGTTAATTGATATTTGTCTTAGGCTTTGACTTCCAGAAGTTCTCTGGAAAAGAAAACCTGGTGTTTAGCAAAAACTGAAACCTTGAACTCCCCCATTGAAAAATGTGAACTTTGAATAGAAATAAAAATTAACTGGAGACTAATAGGATCATGTCTGTTTTTACTGTTTGGAATAAGGAATTTTCATGGAGTGGAAGGTGGTTTGTTTGATAATATATGAGTTGATGACACATGAGCGGTGTTGATTTATGTGTGAAGTGTTGAAATATGGGGAGGGAATTACTTCATGTATCAAGCACAGGGTGGTGGGTGAAGATGCGATTGTGGAATGCGATTTATGTGTGAAGTGTTGAAATATCATTACTGTTGGGGTGATTCGGGGTGGATGTCGTGACTTGTAGGGGACAGACTAGAGAGTGTGTTTCTATAGACATTAGAGTAAGAGTGTGCGCAACAAATGTTAATGCACTAGATAATAATGTTGACTGCTGTAGGTCTCACAAGTGTCAAGGTGCGGTAACTTGAATAATTTTAAAACATAGAAAGTGCATCTGAGGCAGCATTCTTCTTCCTGTTTGTCAAAGAGAATTCGAATAGGATTAGGATGCATATCTGCATATTAGATAACGTTTTAGGAATGGAGAAATACTGTCCTTATTTTTTTAAAATTTTACCTTATAAGTATTATGTTAATGGTTTTTTACTTTGTTTATGGTTCAGTATGGTCTGTAATTTCATTTTTCAATGGTCACAGGTCTTTCTTCTGGTTCGATTGCTCCAACACAAGACCTGGGCTTTGATGTTCCTTCTACAGTTGCTGCCATTAAGAATCCTACATCCAAAATTACTTACGACGAGCACAACCATGAGCGTTATCCACCTGGTGACCCCAGCAAGCGTGCATTTGCATACTTTGTGTTGACTGGTGGTAGGTTTGTTTATGCATCACTGATCCGTCTCTTGGTACTGAAGTTTGTTCTGAGCATGTCTGCAAGCAAAGACGTTCTTGCTCTGGCTTCCCTGGAAGTAGATCTCTCGAGCATCGAGCCAGGGACCACGGTGACGGTGAAATGGCGTGGGAAACCAGTATTTATCAGGCGTAGAACCGAGGACGACATCAACCTAGCAAACAGTGTTGACGTGAACTCCCTTCGGGACCCGCAGGAGGACGCAGTGAGGGTTAAAAATCCAGAGTGGCTTATAGTCGTTGGGGTGTGCACTCATCTGGGTTGCATT
This sequence comes from Centrapalus pauciflorus, assembly GCA_020465985.1. NCBI lineage: Eukaryota > Viridiplantae > Streptophyta > Magnoliopsida > Asterales > Asteraceae > Centrapalus > Centrapalus pauciflorus. The sequence goes on from JAANYP010007579.1 coordinate 1,480,861, forward strand.
CCATTGCCGAATGCAGGCGACTTTGGTGGTTGGTTTTGCCCTTGCCATGGGTCACACTACGACATATCAGGCAGAATTCGAAAGGGACCAGCTCCTTACAACCTGGAGGTGCCTACTTATAGCTTCTTGGCTGAGGATAAGTTACTGATAGGGTGAGATGAGATGGCAGCAGACTGTAAAAGCAAATCTAGTTAAAAAGAGTGTTGCAAACACAGCACGGACCATTGGTTTTGATATTTTGTCATAAAAATTATTCTTCTTGTTATTTATGTAACAGAATTTTGTGGGTGCTGTGCTGCCATTATCTGGCCGGGGCTTCTGAGTTAAAAATAAGGCAGCATCTAATTGTTTATTTGTTTGGAATAATTTAGTACTCTGTTTAATTTGCTTTTGCAAATGATAATATATGGATGTATGTATGTAATTTTGATTCCAGGAGAGCCAGTTTTGGGTACCCTTGCTCATTTGACATCTGGGTTGATGGTTTCTTGCTACTTTGTATGTATGTATGTATGTATGTATGTATGTATGTATGTATGTATGTATGTATGTATGCATGCATGCATGCATGCATGCATGCTTAAGTAAGTTATGATGATAAGAAGTTATATAAGAAGAATTCTTATCCATTGTTTATATAATCTAGGATTGTTATATGAGATTGAGAGGTGTTGTGTACGTGCATAGTAAATCAGACACAGAATCCATACAAGTTCCTCCTTGCTCACTCACGTGCCAAACACACCCTTTTGTCACGTACGCCTTCTGAGTTCCTTCTTGCTCACGTGCCAAACACACTCTTTTGTCACGTATGTGCTATAGGGTTGTAAACTAGCCGAGCCTGAGCCCATTTAAGCTCGAGCTCGGCTCGTTTAAATTTATCAGGCTCGAGCTCGAGCTCGGCTCGTTTCGAGCTTTGTATAAGCTCGAGCTCGGCTCGTGAATATTTTTCCAAGCACGAGCTCAGCTCGGGCTCGACTCCTTTATTATATATTTTAGTTTTTTTTTAATTCATTTCTAAATAATCTTTTTAAATAATATGTATAATTTGTTATTTTATTATATTTATTTAATCTACATATTATATATTTACTAATTTAAAAACATATTTATACATAGGCTCGTGAGCTCGATATGTGAAGCTCGGGCTCGAGCTCGTTTATGAAACGAGCTCGAAATTAGGCTCGAGCTCGGCTCGGACTCGTTTAATTCGCGTTTTTTTCGAGCTTTTAGCGAGTCGAGCTCACGAGTAGCTCGACTCATTTACACCTTAGCAAGAACACGCGAATCGAATTTTCAAACCAAAATAAAATTTTAAATTTTGTATTGCAAATGACACAAAAATTCAAGCAAATGCTATACTTTTGATTTTTTGAAACCCAGTTTACGGTTATAATAAGTAAATTTTCAAAGACCTGAAAAAAATAAATAACATGAAAATTTTATCGGTAAAAGTGAGAGACTAAACCGTAGAAAAGTAAAAAAAAAACATGTTTTTTCATAATAAACTCTTTTTAATAAGCCACATAATCTTTTATAAAATAATTCTTTTCTAAAAATCAACCCTGCAATCCTAAAAAAACTTATATGATCATTATCACTATTTTTTTCATTTATATATCTAAATAATGTAAACTATTTATTATATAAAAAAAACGAACTTCGTTTCTACCCAATCAAGTAAATGGGTTTAGGGGTGACAATTTCAGGCCATTCAAGTAAATAGGTCAAATGGGTTGACACCCAAAAATCATAAATTTTACATAAATTAAATTTTTTTTAAAGGACGGTTTTTTAATACATCATTTTATAAATTTTCATTTTTTAAAAAGTTGTGTTGTATTTTAGTTTTTGATAATTGGTCCATTTAATTATTTGGTCCGTTGGGTCAAAATCGCACCCTTGCATGGGTTTATAAACTAGTATTTTCTATATAGGATGATAAATTCAAGAAGGGACCGATTGATTCATTTCCCAAATTCAAATTTGGATACATCACACCTATTATTTAAAAAAAAAAAAATGTCTTTTGGCAGAAAGTGATATTTAGATTTAGGAAGCTGAAGGAGTAGTATCATGTGAGAGTGGGAATGGCCCGTCCCTTTTACTAAACGTCGTCATTCAAACAAATCGGCCCCTTTCTACCCCCCAAAAGTTTTGTTTCTGTTTATTTGAACTCAACCTTTTCATGTATATAAAATTAATAACAAAAATCCATATTTTTTTAATATCAGAGTGAGCTTTTCATACATTCCTTTTAAACTTTGAAATGACATATATTTAAAACAGACTTTAGTTGCATTGTATTGTTTGATTGTATTTAGGATATCATTGTAAAACCTAAGTTTGGTATAGTAACGTGGAGTCAATCTCGTCTATAAATTATGTTAATCCAATGATCTTAATTAAATAGATCAAGTGTGAAATTAATGAAAAAAAATATTAGTCTTATTAATTAATTAATTTATTCAATTGTAAATTGATAATAACAAAAAGATTAACAATTACAAAAATTTTTTTTTTTTAAAAATTTAAATAACATTAATATGATTAATTTTTAAATAAAAAAAAAAAACGTGAACTTAATTGAACTAACCGAGGGGACTTTAGCCTTAAACACTTTGATTAATTTAATCAACATTAACAAATCCCTCCCATCTGCCCTTTGTTTGCATCGCAGATGACGGGGTTGGTGAAATAGGAAACCCTCTCATTTTCATATTCATATATCTCTCTCTCTTTCTCCTTCTTTCTTTAGATCTCATTCACATCAAAAGTATACACAAAACCCCCCACCAACTTCCATCAATGGCTTCCATCTCCAACCTCTCTTCTACTCCGACCAACCCTCTAAACTCCGCCCCTTTGCTTCCCCAAGCACCCACCACCACCGCCTTCTCTCTGGGGTTTCCGTCAAAACTCGCACTTTCTTCCTCCAGATTGTCCCTTCGCACCAACGCCCCTCTAGCTGCCTCCTTGATGTAAGTCGATCATCACTTTAAACGACTCTTCTTTTTTCATTTTCAATTTATGCTTTATGGTGGTGGAGTTGTTCTTGATCAAGGGTTTTGGATTTGTGCTCTTGGCAATTGGCATGGTATGAATGGTGTTGATTAGAATCTTGATCATAAATCCTCCAATAAATAAATAGCTGCTTTTAGCTATATATCCTATAAAAGATTCAACCTTTTTTGTAGGGTATGATTTCAGATAGTCTTTTTAGGGTTTCTTGATGTTATATTAGAATAAGGAGATTGATTTCATATCTTATTTGATGGGTTGCTAATTTTTGCATCTAATAATCGGATCATACCATTGTATGATATTAGGCTGCCCCCATTTTAGGGAGTATTGCTTGCTAGCATACTATTGGTACCGTGTTTGGTTAACCTGACTAAGGGGTGTTTGGATCTGTCGTTTTGAAAGTAATCAAGTGATATCGAATGATTAGAGCTGATACTATTGTTGCAAATGGTATAAAACTGATTATTCGACCCCTAAATATTGGGATAATTAGAAGAAGGATCTGTTTATACAGGCATAAAAATGGAGTATTGTGACTTTAATAATCAGATAATTTCTCCTAAAATGCACACCCAAACACCCCTAATATTGAACTTGTGATTATCTTATGACAAAATGGCGACACTCACCGTACCTGGCACCGTAAGTGCATTTAGAGTTTTTCCTGCGTCTAGCTGACTTAATCCTTCTTTTATAAAGTGTGAGGTGTAGCCAAGTTGGCGGAAATGGAAGCCATGTCAAGAGAACCACTCTTCATGATCTCTATGAGAAGCAAGGGCAGAGTCCATGGTATGACAACCTATGCCGTCCTGTTACCGATCTTATTCCCCTGATTGAAAGTGGTGTGAGAGGTGTTACGAGCAACCCAGCGGTAATTACTCCTTTAATTGTACTAACATTCCTTCAAATAACATAGTACCTTGTACTTTTTCTAACAAGTCGTTTCATATGTAATTACAGATTTTTCAGAAGGCAATTTCAACCTCAAACGCTTACAATGATCAGTTCAGGTATTGTATCTTATACTATCCTGCAGAGTTTCATTATAAAACTCTGCGTTATAGCACATAGTTTTTTTAACGAGTGATGATGTTAATGCAGGGAACTTGTACAAGGAGGGAAAGACATCGAAAGCGCTTATTGGGATCTTGTCGTTAAAGATATTCAAGATGCTTGCAGACTATTCGAGCCAATCTATGATGAAACTGATGGAGGGGATGGGTATGTCTCTGTTGAGGTTTCACCCCGACTTGCCGATGATACCGTAGGGACTGTTGATGCTGCAAAATGGTTGCACAAAGTGGTTGATCGTCCAAATGTATACATCAAAATTCCTGCAACAGAAGCATGTGTTCCTTCAATTAAAGAAGTTATTTCCCTTGGAATAAGTGTCAACGTCACTGTAAGTTGATTATTTTCATCTGCTATCAAGTCTAAACAATTTCTTACTATTAGTTTTTTCTTTTTCGTATTTTTGTCAGCTCATATTTAGTCCAACGATTTCTTACTATTTCTTTTCGTAATTTTTTGTCACAGCTCATATTTTCGCTATCTAGATACGAGGCGGTTATTGATGCTTATTTGGATGGGTTAGAGGCTTCAGGTCTAGACGACCTATCAAGAGTTACCAGTGTTGCTTCTTTCTTTGTTAGTCGAGTAGACACACTCGTTGACAAAATGCTCGAGAAAATTGGAACTCCAGAGGCTCTTGACCTCCGAGGAAAGGTAATAATTTGTTGACTATCTAAATGGAAAATCGATATCATACCTTTAATTTGCGTTTTTTTGCCATTGTGTTCTCTGTTATACAGGCTGCAAATGCCCAAGCAGCTCTCGCATTCCAACTTTACCAGAAGAAATTTTCTGGTCCAAGGTGGGAGGCCCTCGTGAAAAAAGGCGCTAAGAAGCAAAGGTTGCTCTGGGCGTCAACCAGCGTCAAGAATCCAGCCTACCCTGACACCCTTTACGTAGCACCGCTTGTTGGTCCAGACACGGTGAGCTATACAAACCAACTGCTTCATCAGAGGTTCGTTCCCTAGCATGCACCAAATGCTAATTTGTGTATTTTGTGTTGTTAGGTCTCAACTATGCCTGATCAAGCTCTCCAAGCATTTATTGACCATGGCACCGTTGGAAGGACCATTGACGCAAACGTATCAGAGGCTGAAGGCATTTACAGTGCACTCGAGAAGCTCGGGATCGACTGGAGCTTTGTTGGGTCACAGCTGGAGGTGGAAGGAGTGGATTCATTCAAGAAGAGCTTTGACAGCCTGCTTGATAGCCTGCAAGAGAAGGCCAATTCTCTCAAACTAGTTAGCCTGTAGACCTTGATATGTGTTTTTTGGTATTTGATTTATGTCGACAGACCTCAAAAATAATAAAAGAGAGCGACCGGGTCGGTGTGGTTGTGCCAGTCGGGTGGCTCTGTAAAGTGTGTCCATGGGGTGGTTGGTTGTGTAAGTGGAAGTAGTAGTGAAATGATGAATGGTTTTGGCTTTTATATCCAGTTTCCTTATCTTTTACAATCCCTGGTTGTGTGGTGATTCTTGCAGATTTATTTTATTATTACTATGTTTTTTTTTGAAAAAATAAGGGGGTGAGGGTGTTTGAACTCTCTCTCTCTCTCTCTCTCTCTCTCTCTCTCTCTCTCTCTCTCTCTCTCTCTCTCTCTCTCTCTCCACACACACACATGTGTATAGACAAAAGATCTTTTGTGAATACTTAATTTATTGTGAACAATCAAAATATGATTTTGAATTCTATGAATCTTGTTGTAGATTCTACCAAACTCTTTCATTAACAACGTATGAAATTTATTGAATCCTATGAATTTGTTGAATATTATCAACTATGCCAAATATTATGATTATAAACATTGCAACAAACTTTTTGAATGTTATGAATCTTATTACACACTTCTATGAATCCTTTGAATCTTGTTACAAACACTTGTTGGATATATAAATGATTATATGTATTTTTTTATTTGCTCACAATGTTCACAACGAATAAAGTGGGTGTTCACAATAGATCTCATCCCTAAACACACACACATAAATTTAATTTAATTAATGTATTATATTTATATATATATGATCATATATAAACTTGTTTAGAACGAACTTGTATCACAAGAGTTTTCTTGAACGAGTTGCATCCTCCGTGGAATGAATATCCCAAACACCGAACTGGTGAATGGTTTAGATAGCATTTTATAACAAGTGAAAGTCTTTTGTTACCATACATGAGTAGGAAGTAATGTGGCACTTGGACTTTTTATGCAGATAAAATAACATGCTTAATATGTTTTTAATAAACGGTGGAGAAATTCTTATCATCGGAGTAAAGGTTGTATTTTGATGAATTAGACTAGACTGGCATGTCATCCTTGCCTTCAAGAGTTGTTCAAATAAAAGAGAGCAAAACAAATTGAACTACATAAATACATAAGCCAATTTTTTAATAGAAAATGTATGGTGGGAGTGATGGGTAGAATGGTAAATTCAGTGTAAAGGCCGATTGTTGGGCAACTGAAGCTAAGGCCGTTATCTTCCCTCTTGAATCTTGCTGCACGTACTCCTTCCAAGTAAAAAAATTCTTTTTTTTTTTTCTTCTTTTTTGTGTACAAGTCTTGGTCTTCTTTCCGGTTTGTGTTGCAGAAACAGGTGGTTTTACTAATAAATGGTGTTGGGGGTTGCAGTTGCAGCTGTCGGATCTATTCCTTCATCCTTTACCCCTAAATCTTCTTCTTCATCTTCATCGGTACCCTTGAAAAGTTCACTATTTTGTTTGATCTTTCTATAATCTTTATAAAACCCTAAAGTGGGTGCATCTCTAATTTTACAGCAATGGGTGCACCACCAAATCAAATCATCCTCAATTCTACATACCATCTCTTCCTCCTTATCTGGTTGGTAAACTTGTATTCTTTATTCCTATTATGCTTTATTAATGGGTAGGTAAATGGTGTTGATCTAACCTGCTGTCATGATTGCTTGATGCAGATGAGAGGGGTTCAATGGATGAGGCTAGATCATCTAATATCGATAGAAGAAAATGGTTGGTGTCATCTGTTGGATTATTAGCAGTGTCCTTAGGAAATTCCTTAGGAAATGGAGTTGCTGTGGCATCGAATTTCGCTGAAAGTAATCAATTGTCTTCTCCCCAATCTGTTATCTGCATTGTGCTTTTTGTTCTATGATGCAAACTTGTGCTAGATTGTGTATATTTATAACTACCATACAAACTTGTGGTAGTTAAATCACTTTTATGTATGCTTGCAGTGCCAGCCTTAAAGGGGAAGGATTATGGCAAATCAAAGATGAAGTATCCTGATTATGCTGAGACTAGCTCAGGGCTCCAATATAAGGTCGTGGCTAGTGAGGAGTTTTATGATTTTTTTTATCTTGCTTTGCACATTTTATGCGCTCTAATTGTCGTCTCTTTTGGTTTGAAACTCTCAATGAATGCAGGATTTGCGACCAGGAAGTGGCCCAAAGCCTAAGGTTGGAGACACTGTAGTGGTATGCCAATCGTTTTGTACGTCCCCACTTATGTTTTAACCTATGTATGCCTCCTAACAATCTGTATACTCCTTTAATCTAACAATACCACTGAAGAAAACGATGAAAAAAGATTAGAAGAAGGAAAGAAAACAAGATAGAAAACCTTGTACTTGAGTTTCTTAGACCAAATTCTTATAGTTTACCATATAAACTAAACTATGAAATTATTGATTCCGGCTATCTGTATTGTCTACACTATTAAAACCTGTCAACACAAGACAAAAAGAAAAGGAAAACTAAAATATGTAAAGAAAGTCATGATATACTGATTCCTTTTAGGTTGATTGGGATGGTTACACAATTGGATACTATGGTCGTATATTCGAAGCTAGAAACAAGACCAAGGGTGGTTCATTTGAGGTCCGTATATCATAATTATCATTGTGTAGATGCACCGATCCTTTTCTCAATTGTAGGCTTGGCGTTCACTGTGTTATAACTATGCAGGGAGATGAGAAGTCTTTTTACAGATTCCGACTGGGTTCCCATGAGGTTTATTTTTTCTTCTCCTCTGATTTCTATAAATGAGCGGTTCAGGCGCACCAAGGTTCCTCGTGGTATTCTAATGGTCCATGGTTAAACTGGCAGGTGATACCAGCCTTTGAGGAAGCTGTTGCAGGCATGGCTTTGGGTGGCATTAGAAGGTGAAATTATCAACTGACCCCAAACACACACAAAAAAAAAATTGTATATAATTTTGTATGCTTCATATAATTTTTGACCATTAACTCAGGATCATCGTTCCCCCAGACATTGGATATCCTGAGAATGATTACAATAAGAGTGGTCCAAGACCAACTACGTTTTCGGTACCTCCACTCTTGTGATTTTGTTTTCTTTTTCTTTATGTAATCAGTAAGGTGTCTTAATCTTAAAAATGTTCACAGGGTCAAAGAGCATTGAGTTTCGTGCTGAAGAACCAAGGATTGATCGATAAAACCCTTTTGTTTGACATTGAGCTTTTAAAAATTATACCCAACGCCAACTGAAGTCTGAAATGCTAGTCGATGCTCATTTTGAACATCCGAACATACACCTTCCTTCCTTTCTTTTGTAAAGTGCTGTATTACATAATGAAGACATAAGCTTTATATACCTTTTCATCATTGTACTTCCATTCAAGAACTCGAACTTTCATCAATGGTGACAATATTTACATAGAATCATAGAAACATGTGCTTTGTTGTTTTCAGATGGCCTGTTCATCCATTCAACTGAAGATCGTTGAATGGAACCTGTTGCATGACTTTATAACACAAATACACAATAAAACAAATCTTTCTGAATCCAACTTAAATAAAAACCTAAATGTTGAACATTCCCATTAACAGCAAATTCCCACATTAAGAGTTGGTGAAAACAAAAGGTACCAAAACTTCGATTTGAGCTACCGAAGAACGTTGAAAGATACATAAATCAACGAAAAGATACTAGCACACCATAATTGGGAGAAGTAATCAAGAAGACAGAGTGCTTAGTCTATCAACAATGCAATGCAGTTTCACGTTAGTCGAGTGGAAGCGCTTTTCGCTTGTAACGAACCATAACCTTCCCTTTGACACCAACGACCATGGCATTCCAGTCGATTTCTGGAAAAGGCGAGACCAATTCCAACTCAAAGTTTCTCAACAAATGGCTCCAGATTGCTTTAATTTGGAGATAAGCAAAAGGTTCTCCAAGACAACCATGTCTACCGCCTCCGAAAGATATATACGAGAATGCACCTGCTGCCTTGTCCTCCTCTCTCCCAGGAGCAAATCTGTCTGGATCATACGTGTCTGGATCCTTGAAGATATGTGGCAAGCGATTTGCAAATGCAGGAGATGTTGCGACTATATGGCCTTTTGGGATATCATAGTCCTTCCCTTCTTTTGTTGTCACAGTGAAATCACTGTGCGAGCTACGCAGCAGCATGATTAGTGGAGGGTGGAGTCTCAACGCTTCTTTTATGCATCTGTATAAAACATTCATCTCTGACAAGATGTCATGATCAACTTTGTCGCCATGCCTTTTAACAAGATCCTTTTGCTCATCAAGAACCGCAGACATGTGTTTCTGGTTGCAGAGGAGGTATGCTCCAGTCCACGTCGAGGTGATAGAGCTCGTGTGCTGCCCTGCAAAGAGGGCAGCAATGAGAAGACCAGTGACCTCTGATTCAGAAGTAGAGCGACCGTTTTTATACTTGGAATCAATAAAACACTGCAACATATCATTCTCTGACTTCCCACTTTGTTTACGTGAAGCTATGATGTTTGCAAAGATATCTGCAAGCTTCTTGCGTGCTTGGTCCCGACGACGGTGGGCAGGGATGGGGAGATATGGGAAGATAACGCTGATTGGCAGCATGCCATTGTCAAGATCATGGAAAAGAGCAGATACATCATCAAAGAGCTTGTTACGAACTTCCTCACCCAGTAGACATCTACTGGCTGTAAGGATAATAAGATTTTCTAGTTCATATTTTAGATCCACTTCACCACTATCACCCCATTTGGAAAAGTATTCCTGCAAATTCCAATCTTATAGTAATGAGAACCACACAATCTTCACTCTGAAAACAGAATGGTGAGACAGCAACAATAATACTTGGGGTTTAAAAATGGTGATGATCTGATATTGAATAATCAAAATAAACTAATTAACAGTAAGAAAGCGTTCAATATTTGATTAAAAAAAACTCAAAACCCATATATAATTGAAGAAATCATAAAATCATCTCGGAAGGAAGCATCTAAACTAAAACATGTGATGGTGTGATGAATGAATATCATAGTGAGACAGAAAATAGAAGAGAGTTGTACGGTACCTCAGCTTCAAAAACCATCTGATCTACATACCCTTTAAGTTTGTTAACTCTGAGAGACTCTGTAAAGAACCTAAATTGCTCCTGGCGAACCGAATAATCGACATCGAACACAACGCCAGGTCCAAAAGTGGGCACATTGAACTGGTAAACCTCTTGCTGGCTAAGATCCGATTCAGAAGCCTTAAAGAAATGGGCTGAAACTTCAGGTCCGATCAAGAAAGTAATGTTCTTGTTCAACAGATTGAGTGTAAAGACACTCCCTAGTTTAGGGTACTCTTGTTTGAGCATAACAACCGGTCCTTTCAAGAATCGAAACAACCCACCGAGAATCGGCCATGATTTGACGACCGGCGGCAGACGTTTACGAGATCTGGGGATCAAGAACGTAGCAATGATCTTGGCCGCAACCAGAGTGGCGATGAGGAGGGCACCAACATTGATTAACTTTGGGTCTAAATCTAACTCCATCGGACCTTCAATCAGGGAACAACAATTCAATATTGAAAACTTATACAAAGAATTAAAGAAATTAAGGTGGCGTGTGTGAAGATTGAAATTAAAGACTGACTGTGAATCTTGAAAATTTTGAAGAGAGAGAATCAAACCTGATTAGGGGAAAGATAGTCGTGGAGACTGGAGAGACACTAATAAAATAGATTAGTGTGAGCTCAACTCTAATAAAGGGTATTTAAATAGTAGGTTTAAAAATGACATTTTCTATGGGCTAAAGTGCCAAACCACAAAACAGGTGGAACCTCGATCCAGATTTTAAACACAAGTTTTTCAACATAAACTTTGCAGCTTTCTTGCAGAAAAACATTCGATTGGTGTTAGATTAGTGTCCTTGCGGTTTTCCGTATGGTTTTTATTAGGATTTGATGGTTTTGGTTAAGAGGTAATGTAATGGTAATTATATAATGTGATTAAGGAGAATCGTATCACGTGAGCAAGCAAAGGCCAAAAGGGGACCAGAGGATTTCAAGCTCCAGGTTGTTTTTCTTTGGATCTTAGCTCCTGTCTAGGTGTAGTGCACCAGCCTCTAATTTTAGCTCCATCTGGATCACAAATTTAAACGTTGCTGACTTCTTTTTTTGATATTATCTTGTTAGCATGTATGATCTTCAAATTTCCCATTTTTGACGAGTTTTTCTAAAAATTCATTTGATGATCAAACATTTTCTTGTTAAAACGAAAGGCTGGGGCTGTGTTTTATCCAATCACATGATACAAGAAGCTTTCATCTTGCCGCTTGATTCATTCTTGGTACCAACAGTATGATTATTACATTTTCACCGAAAGAAATAAGGAGAACTGATCAAAGTAGGTGCAGGAAGTGAAATGGCAATTAGCTGTCTCGTATCATGCACATTGCATCTTTCATATCACAAGTTCTGCAAATGCAGCCAAGAAGTTTGTTGGGGTATCAATAGAATCAGTCTGTTCTTGCTGGCTTTTCTAGCTGATGATCACCGTGATCTATCTTGCAGTAAAACACCCATAATAGAATCAATACAAGCTATGTTTGAGATCAATGCAGAAAAGTGTTTCATTGTAGTACTGAGCTATATATTTACTACAAACACCCTGGATGCAATGGGAAGTTTAGTATATGATGTTGCAGGGCTAGCGATTTAAGTGGAACCACCACCATTAAGATTGGACAACTTTATTTATCCTGTAACATGGAATAAAAGAGAAAAGACGAACTTTTCTGCCCCTACAGGATCATGGTTACAAACAAGATTTTGCACAGAAAGAGAGCAATGAAAGTGGAAAACATTCTATTTAATCATTACACGTAATAAAACCTCGTCGAGTTGAAAACAAGGTTGCATAAGATTAGACACACCACGTTTAGTTAGCTTTAATTAAAACTTCATTCGCATTATTGACAGTACGAGTTGCTCTATAGTAACCTCTTTTACTTTATAGCCAAACTCCACGAATAACTATGGGCTTTCACAAAACTCCATCACCTGAGAAAGATCAAAGAATATAAAAAAAAAAGAGGCAATGATAAATTAATAATACAATTCATTATGTAGGAAGAATCTAGGATTCTAGACCAAGGTATGCAATACCATAACCAATATTATATTTTTTTTTACACTACAAAGCAGTATAAAAGGACTACCCTGGCTTCCATGTAGGAAGGAGCGATAAGAAGATAACTTGAAAATCCATAAGCAAATTATGTATACCTTGCCACACATTGGACAAGTGTCACTTCTTTCCATCCATTCATATATACAACCGAGGTGAAAATGATGAGAGCACTGTGTGACTATTTTGGGATTCTCTGAAGTATATTCTGCATGATGGTAACTTTGTGAATACAAGACCATGCAGAGAGTATTATGAAAGAATGTGATACCACAGAATTTACCATCTAGACATGTAGGGCAGACATCTTCATTGTCTGAGGAGTGCTCGTAGAGCAGCTCCTCTTCTGCTTTTACAGCCAAAGACTTATCTAAGGACTCTGGTTGACCACATTTAGAATCTTCGATAGAATCAATACCAGATCTTCTCTTTGTGAAATCCAAAAATTCCATTCCGGAACTACTCATACTCCTCCTCAGTGCTTGTGAGTCCTCTTGGAAGTGAGTCATTGCTTTCTCCCGTCTAGACACCAAACCACGTTGCAAACGTGTGAATCTGTGCTCAGTGTCATAAGGTAGAGGTCTTGCAGTCGAGTGGTTTTCATCATTCAAAGTAGTTGGAAGTGCAAAGCCAACGCCAGAAGATGAAGCAGCTCCTTGGATGGGTGATGATATGGGAAGTCCTTCAATTCTCTCAAACAATGTACCATACTGCATATTGTACATAGATAGATCAACAATCACCAACCGTAAATAGAATTTCAAACAAGCAGATTTTGATGAATAAAAGGGTGAGAATCTAAAGTATGTTGAGGATGACAATCATTACTGATTGACCACACATAGGTTATGTTTGGTAAAACTAATTGGAGCTGTGAGCATGAGCTTTTAAGAGCTGGAGATTATGATAACGACAGAGCTTTTAGTTTTATAGATACATTTAGTAAAAGTAACTGTAGTTGTATTATATAAGCTTAAATGACATATAAGCACACTAATATTAATTAGGAGTTGTAGTTCATGATTGTTGGAAGGGTAAAAATGTAATTTTGTTTGAACGAAAGCCCAATCTCCTTTTGAAGTAACTTTCAACTTTAGAGCTTATATTATCAAAACAAAAACTCAAGTTCTTCCTACCAAACAAAACTTTTGAGTTAGTAGGAGCTTTTTCAAAACCAAAAGTTTAAGCTACTCATTGTTGCAAAACTTGACCTATGCAGCCGAGTACTCGGTGATTAATCGGTAATCGGCCCGTTACTGAGGCAAGTCATGGGTAATCGAGCTAAGTACTGGGACTTGGTCAAAATCGTCCTAATCACTCGGTCAATCTCGGCCAAATTACTCAGTTTTGGTTGTTATTAAACATACTTCTGGAGTTCTATGAATAATTACATTTATATTTGAGCATTAGTGATCATGTTCTATATATAATTCTGAAATTTACATATAACAATTTGAAACTGAGTTATCCCTGCCTAGGTCGATTACTTGCTACTCCCGATCAGGCCGCTTGAATACCGCCAGCGAGTTTTTCAACATTGAAGCTCCTAAAAGCACTAAGAAACTGAGTACAAAAGACACCAATATTGAAAAGAATAAAAGGTCCATGGTATCCAGTTTTGAATTTGACCTCATCTCCCACTCAATGTCTATCCAGTATTTTCGACCAAGGCATGTTCCTCCATAACAGATATTTCCAAGGGATGCACTACATAACCTTATTTATTTATATTTTTCTTATATCACGAAAAGTTTCAGGATATGCATGTGCATACTGTGTAGATCAAGTAGCTTTGTCCCTTCTCCCACCCACTAAGTCACCTACTTTTTTATTGCATTACAAAACAAGAAAGTTCGTTCAATGAACTTTTGCAATGAACCGTTTGGCAGGAAATTCGTTTATGTACCTTTATTTATCAAACAAATGAACTAAACAAGATTTTATGTTCATTTAATTAAATGAATGAACATGAATAAGGTCTCGTTCGTTTCTTTACATTCATGAACATTTTGTTATGTTCATTTATGTTTCTATGATAAAAGTATAATATTTAAAAATATTAAAGTAATTTTTTTTAGAAAAATAAAAGATAAATATAGAATCAATGTCATAAAAACATACTTTGAAATGATATATTAACATATGTATGTAATAATTTAATTAATATGGTACATAAAATGATAATAATGAATGATATATTAGGTTGTTAATATAAGTGTGTAATACTTAGAACCAATGTTATAAAAACATACTTTGAAATGATATATTAACATATGTATGTAATAATTTAATTAATATGATACTTCAATGATAATAATGAACGATATATTAGGTTGTTATATAAGTGTCTGAGTATGTAGCAGCCTGGGAAGTATGTGACTCTTGTTTCACCAGATTATTTAATCAATCATCTAAATAAAAAAAATCAAAGTGGAATGTCTCTATGAAAGCACATTACGTATATATTTTAGCTTTATCGGCTTTTACAAATTTAGTATGGTTGTGTTTGTTTACTATCTTAACTGACGAACACAAAGATGTTAAATTTCTTAACGAACGACCATGGAAAAAAAAAGCCAGCCCCTACAGCCGGTTCATTCACAGCCATACTAAGTCCCATTCAAGCAACAGAACGTGGAACGGACATTCTAATGGGTCAGAGAAAGATTAGTGTCTCAATGTACCATTTTGAAATAGAAGTTGAGATTAAAAGAAGTTGCAAATCCATAACACATACACACAGAATATGAATGACTGATTGACCTGATAACATATTAACATATTACTATTATTATGATCAAAATTATTTATCATAAGATATCCACCATCCACACTCCACAGATAGAATTAAGCATGTCTGTACTTTTGAGTTGTGAACTTGATCATCATACATGTATGCATAGAGAATATAGACTCAGAAAGCTGATGAAATATGAAGGAAACTAGAGAGAATAAAAAGCATAAATGTTGTGCTCACCCCAGAAAATAATTGGTGGAAAAAGAATCTTAAGCAGAGGCAGTGTCTATATATAGTATTAGTAGGAAATTCTTCAAAATCATCACCACACTGACAGCAGCAGATAGAATTCATTTCTGTGATTATGACTCACTTTCAACCCCAATCACTAGACAACTACTACTGAAATTTCGACACTTTATATGCAATCGGCTAGCTTGAACCTGCAATTGAACAACAAATATGAAACAATTCGGTATGAATTAACAATAAATAAAAGAAAAAGATCCCTGAAACTATAATCATTCTTTTGGTATAAAAAGGCCATCATCTATGATTCGAATTGACAATCGGAAACATGATAATGATTCATGGAAGAAATGTGGTATATAACAGAGAGAAAGATGCATAGAGAAGAAAAAGGTTCAGAATTGACCACACAACTAACCACCAAAATCAAAATCAAGAGGAAGAAAAAGAAAAAGACGCTAGGGTTCCTCATCAAGTTACCTGTGGATCATCGGACCAGCCCAGCAGGAATCAACCTTCCAAGAATCTGGAAATTTCAAGATTGAACAAAAAGATTTGTATTTTACTGAAAGGAAGTTTCGAGAGAAGAAGAGAAAAATCCCCACAATCAACAACCAACTTTTTACTGTTTTAGTTGGGTGGGTTGGGAGAGATGCCGACGGGTTTTTGTTGGTGAAAAATACCGTAAAGACTCTTTTGCCCTTCGTATTCCACAATTACCCCTTTTTAGGTTCCTTTCGGGAAAAAAAAAAAAAAGAAAAGAAAAGAAACCCAATTTCTCTGCAGAAAAGCGTAAATTCCTTGATTCCTCACTGGTTTTCCATCGAAGATTACCCTCTTGCAGTTCGCCACAAGTGCTAGGGTTTCTGGTGAGAGAGAATATACTTGGTAACTTTTCAGACTTCTTAACCTATATATTCTTCTCTATTTGATTGCTCTGTTTAGGGTTTTTTTTTTCTTCTTAAACCAATGTTGAAATATTCTAAAGGCATGTAATATTGGAAATAAAGATTGTTAGTGCAGATCGTGAAATGTCGGTGTACGAGAACGTTGTTGCAGGAAAGCTGAAATTAAAGGGTAAGGCTCTCGATGTGAAAGCTGGTGGGAGCAAGAAAAAGAAGAAGAAGACGAACAAAGCTTTGTCTGATCAAATCACTCAAATAATCGAGGATGACATCTCTGAAGGTAATTCTGCTCCGCAATGCTTTCTTTCATACATATTCTATTATCTTGATTGAACATTGCTTGTGAATTAAAATTTATTTATCAGAATCAGATAATTGATTGATCAAGGGGTTCCTTAAAATCATCCCCAAAATCAGTTCTATTACATGTTTGTATAAACCCTATTATTTTTTAGGCATATAAAATTAAAATTAGAATCAGTTTTGTATAAATCCTATCAAACTTGCAAATGTGGGTATGGAACTTGGAGCTTATTTAGTTATTTCTAGTCTCATATGCAATTGATTTCCTACTAGGTAGAAAACCGAAATGGTTTAGTGTTATATGATTATATCGTCATCACCTTTCTTATTGTTATCTGTTTGTTCGGTGCAAATTCTTAGCTTAGGTGCCTCGTGTTGGTACCATTGAGCTTACAACGTTTAAGAATTAGATAATCTGTTAATCAAAGCTACAGATAGCTTGTTAAGTTTACATATGTTTACATTAATCGATTTTCCTGCACCAACTTCTTTTCTTAAGTCTATTTTGCAAACACTCAGAAATTGATCCAAAATATAGCATTTAAGTTTCTATTGGCAAGATGGATGGCCTTTTTGCTTTTTCGAGCAGTAAGAAGTTGCAAGAACGGTTCACTCTGGTAATATAATCTGTCTAATATAGGTGCAGGCATGGAGTCGATGATCGAGGAAGAGGCAGACAAGTCCAAAGGTGGTTCGTACATGGATAATCTAACTCCAGCCGAGAGACGTTATATGGAGCAAAGGCAGAAAATAGACATGCAGAAGATGGCAAAAACGTCAAACAAGTCGCATCGTGACAGGATTTCAGATTTCAACCAGTATCTTGCAAACATGAGTGAACACTACGACATTCCAAAAGTTGGGCCCGGCTAACCTATTTCGTACTTTACTCCGTTTTATTTTTATAAGGTAGGTGGGGCTTTGAACTATCTGTAATGTGGATGTGTAGTGATGTTGAGGATCAAAAACCTAAATAAGGTGGGTGAAGTATGAATTTTGTGTTGTGGGTAATGGAATTTATATCCCAAATTTGAAGATGTTTTCCCTTATTGTGGTTAATGCATGTTTAAAAAGTTAACTTGTGATCTTTCATAGTGGACCCTCATCTCCCAACTTCTGGATTTCAGGGCCAGAAACTTGTCATGGACCCATGGGGTGTGGTTAGAGTGGTTATGTCATGTTTTTACCTCGGCTTAACTTCTTCAGGCTAGGCCGAATGCAGGATCTGTACTGCCCAAGATTAGTTTGAATCACCGTTCTCATTTGTAAATTTTTTCAACAGTTTTTGGTATCTTGCCTTGGCTCATGTCATTTCATGCTTCATTCATGGGGAAAAAGATGGTGAGATAGAAATAAGTCATGAGCATCCAAAGTTGTCTGCCTTTCCAACTTATTTAGTGAATTATTATTTGATCAACTATGAGACCTAATAATAATATCAAAGTTCCTCTACTTTTGACTTTGAGAAAGGCAGTTTGTATATTTCAATGGTTTTAGGAACTCAAATCAGTTTGAGAAAAATCAAGTATGGAAGTTGGTTCCCATGCCTAAAGGAAAAACAATAATCGACACAAAATGGATTTTCAGAAACAAGATGGATGAGTAAGGTCATCTTATTATAGATAAGACAAGACTGGTTGCTCAAGGTATAGACAGGAAGAATGTATTAACTATAATGAAACATTTGCTCCTGTAGTCAAGCTAGAAGCAATTCGTTTGTTTCTGGCATATGTTGCTCACAAAAGCATGAAGGTATTTCAAATTGATGTAAAGAGTGTATTTTTGAATGGTAAGCGATATGTGTGTGTCTTTGCAATGTTGTGTTTCTGATCAACTTAAAAACCACTAGCACATTTGTTGAAAGATGTCCAGCTAATCAATGCTTTTGAAGCCCCATTCCTCATCATGTTTACGTATTTAACATGCAAGCAGGAAAAGGGAAAGGAAAAGGAAAAAGAAAAAACATCACTTTACTTGCTGAATTCCAAATTGTCAAAAACATTCATTAATTGTACAAATGTTTCTTTCTAATTGTCTGTCTGTCTATAGCCTTAGCCTCTGCGTCTGCGTCTGCGTCTGCCTAGATGTACTTCAATCCTGACATATATTGCTGTCTGGATATTAGATACTGGGTCAGGGAATATATAATTCCCAACAGCCCCAATATCCTTATCTTCACTACATCTGTTATAATCAATGGTGGCAAATTAAGGGGTATCGTAAGCAGTGGCATCGAGTCGTTCCTCTTTGTGTAACTCCACACAAACCGGTTAAACATGATATGGCTCGGGATTGTTAGAATCAGGAGTGCCAGGTTCTTCACTGCAAATATCCAATCCGGCCCTCCGATTTGCATGCCCCACCCAACATTCCCTTGCCATATTTCTTCCCATATGCTGTAGAGCGAGGTCAGGACCAGGTAACCCGATATCACCACCGTCACTGGAAAGTAGCGCTGTTTGTCCCCAAATCCAGCCACAAAATCTGAATCCTGGTTAAGCAGCAAAAGTATAGGCGCCAAGAAAAATATTGCACGGTTAGACCCGCCTGTAAGATTGACGTTCAATATTAGGCATATGGCAAAACACATCACTGTCGCAACATTGCCCACTGCTGGCATCCATGCCCCCTCTGCAGCCATCCGTTTAATTGTAAAGGCTGGCACGGTAGACACCCGCCGTTGCTGCATGAACCTCATTTTCGGGGGGAAGGTAGCAAGAGAGTTGCTGCTTTGACCAGATTGGCTATGTCTAAGACCACCCTTCTCGTTGACCTTTTCCCGCATGAGGGAGGCCAGCTCAAACTTGATCTCCAGTGCTATAAGCATAAATATTGCAGCATACAAGCCAAGAAGAGATGTTCTTGCCCCCTCGACTGCCAACAGTGTGGTCAGCTTACTGTCTTCCTCACCGACATCCCCGACTCCACTATCTGCAAGGATGGTTTTAAACCTCATCTGGCCTTCCAACAGATACGTCACCGGAAATAGAGCCACAAGCAAAGCAAAAACCCAGGGCAGGAGCTTTGTACTTGAGGCGGATGGGAGATGCGTGAAGACCACAAATACAGAGGTGCATACCATTGTTACAACTATAAGAAGGTGCAAAACCGTTGCCTGAAGGAAGTATTCTGCAGATATAAAGACGCCAAGGGCGACTCCCATGGCAATGGAGAATATCATCCTCAACTCGACGATGTACTTGATAGGGATAATGGAGGTGACTGCAGCAAGCGAGAGCAGAATAGCTGAAATAAGCAGCCATGATGGCCAGGTAGGCTTCGATGTGATAAAGCCATAAATTGAGATGTCATCGGAAGATTGACGAGCAGCTTTAATCAACTCGGAATGGTATGTCCAAGATGACGGAACTGGCGGCTGCATGATTATAAAAAGGAGACCAGCTGCTATAACGAGTACCAAGCTTCTTTTAGCAGACTGCATACACAGAAGAATTAAGAAATCAGTTAAGTCACCAAAGGGGCAAAGAACACTAAATAGCTTGAAGACGGCATTTAAAAAATCCAAACAACACTAAAGAAATGAGACATGAAGACATTAGTCTATAAGATTGTGTACAATTCTCATTTGAAATGCTACATTTTAAGAAGGTAAAGTTCAACAAACAGCATGCCTTTTGTGATAGGGATCAATCATCACAAGACAGGATTGGTGTACAAAGTAAAAGAGTGAAAATAAGAAAGGATTTTCTGTACCATGACATGAGCAAAGTGAAGAGCAACAATAGGCAGACAAGCCAATCCTGTCAAGAGTATACAGAATCCCAAAAGTAAACCACCAGATGGAGATCTACCATTCCACCATTGCAAAGCTTCGAATATGGTTTCACGACAAAACCAGACTGACAAAGCAAAAACCACAACATGTGCATAGCCTTGCCAAGGTTTCATCTTTGAGGCAGTTCTTGAACGATCCCTGCAAACGAAATTAGTTTAATCAGTAAAAGTAATATTAAAAATTATAGAGAATCAAGTGAACAAGTCAAGGTCAAGCAAATACTTGTATAGAAGCAATGGAGGAGACACAGCCAATAAGAGAATGGCGGACGCCCATAGAGCAGCCTTTGATGTTATAAACAGCATGGCCAACTTTGATGAATACAAGCATGTTAGTACCCAAACTGCTTTAGGTCCAATCCGGTGATCGACGGACAGTTTCCTCACAAGAGCTAATCCCACGAAAGTTGTTAGAACAACCATATAACTTGGGTACATAACCTCATCATCAAAACTATAGTAATAAATGCCAGAGTATGTATAAAAGCGATTCTCAATGTAGCACAGCAGCAATGCATGACCAATCAAACCAACCTCCGTCAAGTAATGAAGCTTTTGTGGAAGAAGAGCGAGACCAGGAACAACCATTGCCAATATGACATCAGCAACTATAAGCTTACAGAAGGACTTCAATGACATGCCTGCCAGCCATATATTGAGATCCCAGAAATTATGTAGCACAAACCATGTGACCATCAAGCTCCCAAGCACAACAAAGGCAAAGTATGATGACAGGCTCTTCCTTGTGAAAAAACGAGCCAAATAGAATCCAGCTACTGAAGGTAGTGGAAGGAACTGCAACATGATAATGAAAAATTAGTAGCAAATTTTTGTATAACACCACCCTGACTTTTGCACCATCAAACTTGGAGTTCAATGTCAGCTTTTAGGGAAAAAAGGAACCCGGGGTTCAACTTTAGCCTACCCGATTATTTTGGGATGCAAGCTTGTTTAAGAGATGTATCTGAAATCTAAGGTGCAGTCACCACCAGAATCAACACACACACACACATACAGACAATCATATGGACAGTTGGACACCAGAGAGGGGAAACGCAGGAAAACAACCTGAAAGAGAATACGTTTAAAAGAAAGACTGGTAGTTTATTCGTTCTAGAAACTGACTTCAAAGTTCAAACCCTATGGCCCAAATAGTCGCAATGTAGACATGTAGACATTAAAGATTATTATTGGCAGAAAAAGCATCGAGTGACCTAATACGTCATACAAGGGACATCATGAACACGTTTTATACAAATCAGTGAAATCACCAAACGCTGACATAGATATATTTCATTCGACACTACATTGGATACTTATCTCAAATTCAACACATCATATCACGCTACGTAATATGATGCTCCCCATCCCACTATTGTATGACACCCTAGCTCAACAGTTCAGTGCATGTACTGCACTTTATTATGTAGTTAAGTAGCAAGTTGAACCATACATCAGATCTAAGCTAAACACATTTATTTTCGTCGAGTATGCTAAAGCTTATGAACTAACGACAATCTCAGATTTCACAAGTAAACAAGTTTAACTATACTCGTATAAGAGCGATAATGCACACTATGGTAAGCAAACTGAGAATAAGCAAACACTGCCTCACACCCCTTCTTTGCATCTGCAGTTTTGGAGATTACAAAAGTTTTCACCAGCTTAACAACACTCACATCATTTTATGTTGATATCGTTATGTTTGTATCACTAGTCCCTATAACTTCCAAAAACTTGACAGTTTTAGAATGGAACTATTTGTGTTCATTTCAGACAGCTGGTTTTACAGCACCGATGACGTTTGGTTTGCTTTTTCTTCCTTTTTTTCAAAGGTTTTCCTTCACATAGTCCAGGTTTCACTCCAAACCCATCCCAACCCCACCTATACCTTATCCATTGTATACCACCCCACTCACCTCACCCCATCCATCCTGCCCTACCCTATGCCACGCACCCTACCTATCATACTAAACTTACCACATCACTTCTGTCTTCCCATCTTTATGTTACACCAACCCTATTGTACTTGTACCCCATCCCACCCCATCCATAGGCCTACCACCTAACCCTATCATCAATCTACCCACCCATCAAATTTACTACATCTCTACTCATCCTTATATTACACCCATCGTACCCTACCCCACCCACGCAACCCTACCACACCCATCCCCCGCCTAGCCGATTAATAGCTAGTCCCCAGACGGTTGGCCGACTACCGCTTAGCGACTTCTACAACCTACCATATCATATCACAACCCTGCTTTTAAACCCACCCACCTAATCCAACCTACCCGTGCCACCCTTAGACGCTACCTAGCCCACCTTCCCATCCCAATACATCAGATACTATTTTGCTTATGTAGTAAGCATTAATATGTGATGTTATCATTTAAAGACATCTGTTTTATGAATATATAAAGAAAACAAACTTTTTATCAAGAAAAAAATTTGTTTTATGAAGAAAAAGGTAAAATAAGAACATAATTTTAAAATACTTTTAAATTCAAAAATACTGAAAAATTATTAATAATCTATTTTGGTCATTTGTCATGATCATACTCCAGTTACTTTGACAAATTAAACCAACAAAAAACAACAAAGAAATTGAATCTGAATTCCATTTATTTCCTGCCAACCAAACAAGCTACAGTATTTGGATTCAGACAAATTTCATTCCTTCCAGAATTCCATTCCTGGAGTAAACATTTTGCAAACCAAACGCCGCCTCAGTTTCACTTTATTCATTCACACTTGTGTGTTTATTTGTCACAATGTTTACCATGAAAATAAAGTGATGGACAAAGCTTTCTTATAATCTAATCATGTGTTAGCTAAAATGAAGCTAAAAGCTAAGAAGCCAAAAGCAAAGATAAGAAGGTCAAACCCCTTAGGCACACAAATGATTTTAATCAATTCACTCCTAGTTAGAGGTGGAATTCAAGATTTTATGACTTTGTCCTATTGTGTACCCATCATCTTAAAACAGCCATTTTAGTTTAGAAAGGCAGCCTGCCTTCCCAGTTCCCCCTTCAACCCATTAAGGCAAATGTAGTTTCATTTAGAAGTCTCTACAATATCCTATCAATACAATTCAATTGTTAGAAGATATGTACAACACAAAGTCACAAATAACATTGCCTTGTCATCAACCGCTGCCACTTCGAATTGTTCCTCATTTCATTTGCGGATCTAGTCATTCATCAATGCGTTTATGACTTCACTACATATGCATAACACAATATACCCATGTGATAGAAATGCTGATATATTAGAGATAATTCTAGAAAGGCTATATTAGTAGTTAGTTAGTTGGTCAAATCTATAAATAAAGGGGAGAGGTGAGTGATGTGTGGTGCAGAATTATAGTCAGATTGTTGTTAGGCTCATTCCTTTGAAGCTTTGAGGGACTCTTAGCAATTAGGCTTTGAAAAGGGATTACCCTGGGAAATCATTTGATTTAGTTCTTTGTTTCTGTTTTGATTAATCGGAATATCTTTTTACATATCTATTAGCTCTTTGTTCATCCTATCATATTTTCTATTCCATAACACCATGTAAGGACAAAGCCTACTTGTCTACCACATGAGATATATGTTTCCTAAATTACGTGTTTTTCCAACCAACAAATATAAGTTGCTCTGAAGTTCATGACTTCTTTTCCTTCATTCACATTATTTTAGGAATTCATTCATAGTCTTCTCTAGTCTACCTAGTACCTACATTACTACTAGTCTTCCTCTAATAAAGGGCATTGTATCCCCAAATACCACATCTAGATCTACCCAAAATCACCATGATAGGGTAATAGGGTTCATTCAAACCTACCATATGAGATATGCTATTGACATTCACAACCATCTTCCACATAATGCCATATGACTTTATTATCCATTACCTTTTAATTTGATTACGTCAATCTAAGATTCACCCATAGTTATACACTAATACCCTAGCCCCAATCATATCTTTCCCTAAGCTCTTTGAACTCATCTACACACATTAAACAGTGGAGTTCTATGAGGGTTAGCTCCAAACATAATTTCAAATTATACAGATGCAAATAAATCAAAGAAATATTTCTCTCATGAATGGTTGAATGTTTTGTCATGTGAGGCTTACACTCCATGTTGAGAATCTATCATTGATTCAATCAAATTTATAGATGTAAATGCAAGAATTTTTATTAATCCAAATACATTGATTAGTTTATTACAATATAAAAATAAGAGCTTTCTAGTCGGTCATTCCTTAATAGTCAATATTGTGTATAGGTATAGCATAAAAGAAATGATATCAAAACAAATATATATATATATGGTGCCATGTGATGCACAAGCACAACTATCCAAAATCTAATAACATGTCTGGAATCAAATACTATTCTAAGAAGTCTATAAATCTTTAAACCAAGATAGTAAGCTTTTTTATGAACTTTTAACAATTAACAAGGCTGTCCTACAATATAACCATCATTCCATGGATTCTAGGGCATTTGCTAGAATAAAGGAACATGCATAGCAACAATTGGGTTGAAAGGAACCACATTTGTATTTCCTATGGCAGTGCAAATGAAACTATCTAAACTAGCTAGGCCTCACATTGAACATACCTGTTCTATACAGAGTAGTAGCAACCGACTAAGGTCTAAGACTCTAAGGTCTGCATGAGCAATTAAAAAGTAAATCAAATAAACATGAAATACTATGAAAGGCAAAGAGCATTGATGAGGAAGAACAAAAGAAAACTCTCTATATATCTAATACCTTACATAACAAATCAGAAGGCAGGCAATAAGCACTTTTCCAGCCCTCAAGAGCAATGGATAGAAAATCACTTGTACTATTCTACATAATAGTATCCACCTAACAAATGCCAATCTGAAGAATAATAACCTTCAAACCACACTTGATAAAGAACAACACACTGACTTTCAGTCCAATGGGTCGAATATCTGGAAGGTTTATTGTAGGAGAAATAAATGATGATACGTGGAGGGGAGAGAGGAGAGATGAGTGCCAATTATTTTAGTATGGTTATTTAAAGAGAAGAGAGGGGAGAGAGGGAGTTTTGCATGTGGAACTTTTATTTTGTTTGGCTAAGTCTTGGACAGGAAGAATCCATGGCTTTAGAGCTTCTCTGATTTCTTTTCTTTTCATTGGGTTGATGAAAGCATGCCTCTTGTTCCTTATTTCATTGTTAATTCACTTTCTATTACCTAATTTCTTAAAAACAACCCCACTGCTTCAGAAACCAATTTGCTTCAGCTCACCAAGGGCAACAACACAACTGCTTGCATGATTAGGTCATTGTAACAACTTCCACATAGAACAATAGCAATGAAGAATATACTCACAAACGTTTCCTTAAGCGAAACATCATATTGAAGAGAAATCTACTATTAACTAGCATATGAAAAATCCTGTAAGGAAACTTCTCAAAGCACTAATCCATAGAGCTAATTTCTTATCTTAACCACACCTGCACCAAGTCCCAAACAATATCACATCCAAGTCAATCGTGATTTACCCACACAACAAGCAAATCTTCAAAGACGAGAAATATGAGTACAAGCAAATATTCAAATGGAACAAATTTAGGCCTTTACCCTTGTGATCCCAAGGTAAAGAAGGTCAACGCATGCTTATAAGGCAGATGTGTCTAAGTTCAAACATGAAACCCTTGTCCTCCTTGCTCTGAACCAAGGCTAGCAATCGATTCGTGTACTCGTTTCGAGTTATCGGATTTGTGCGAAAATATTTTGATGTTAATATTATGTCCACCCGTTTATTTTCATGTCATTTTTCATATTGTATTCACGGTGACGGTTGACACACGAGTTGTCCTATTTTGGTTTTTTATTTTTCAAATTTGGTTTCTGATTTTCAATTTGCCATTCATTTTAGGTTCAATTTGAATTTAAAAAAACATTGAGTAACATTACACAACCTCTATATAATTAAAATAATCCAAATGAAGTCATAAACATCTATTGTCCAAGACAATTGTAAAGTTTAACATTCTTCTGCTTCTTTCTTTTTCAATTTTTTAAATATTTCTTCATTTTGTTATTTTAGATTAACAGTTTAAACAAGTCTATTGCTGTTACTCAGATTGACCCAATCTCAGACCTAAAAATTGTGTAGTTTCCTTTCCTAACACCCTTCTACAAGTCTAAGTCCTTCCACCCAAAACTGAGGAAATTTATGACAATGATAGACAGATTCAATCAACTTTTGGGCTTTCCATATGTACTTCTTGTAGATATTTTTGTGCATGGATGTTTGAATCAGATTGCAAGCAAACATTGAAGCACTTATGACTTAACACACCATCCATACATTGATAGATATTGTGACGACAAGTGATTTTATATACACATACAAAAGATATTAAAAATGTAAACCTATCAGAGTTCAAAGATTACACATGTTGATCATATGATTGGCAACAAAAAAATCTGTACTCCCATCAGTGATTAGGACATTGAATTGTTTCAGCCTCAGTCTTGTGATCCCAATAAATGGCTTATACAAACAAGTCTTTGTATCACAGTTTCCGAGTTAACCTGCTTCAAGATGGATTTGGAGAGGGAACATTCAGATATGAAACTAGTCTAATAAATATTGTCATTGCCGAACCCACTCCAAGAGAGGCAGGTTCAACCGAAAGAATTCATTTTGCACATGGATATGTTATATACGGACACACACACACACACTCGAGCGAAATTATAATTGATCGTGTTTTATTAGCAAAACAAATAAAATTACCTAATCACTAGTCCAAATAAATAAGAACAATAAATGACCAACTAATCCAAACAAAGAATTGCAATGTAATCTCATAGACCAAAATTGTAGAATGTATTCTGTTTTTTGTTTCGAATGAGTAATGACATTGCACTTTTTAAATTAAAAGGTTTATCACGTTACTATGTTAGTTACAGTAAACTGGCATGCCTGTTGATTAAATTGGAGAACCGAAGCAATGAACAGCTGTAACACGAGTAACCGCCAACCCAACGAAAAATTTTCTAGATCCACCATTGGGTATTGTTAATTTGGCTTGGATGCGTGGTAAGAAAAAATTTATCTAGATGTTAATCCACTTAGTCACTTCAACTCACCAAGTCCACTTGATTCGTTTTGGCTTAATATCCTTTAAGCTCGCCTAATGACCACTTGATATGGTGGGACACTAAATAGAGCAATGCCCATTCAACTCATCAACTAGACTAGCCACTTGGAAGAATTTTGGAGAGATTGGCAGCTCAATTATAAATAGAGCAATGCCCATTAACAGGTGAGGGGATCTAGGGGTTGCTTTTCATGACCTGCTTATGAAAATGTAAAAAATAAGAAATAACTTTTACAATGGAAAAAGGCATTTGAACAAGACATGCATGCCAACACACAAAATATAACCTTGAGATGAAAAGGTAGTAGTTGAGTAAGAGTGGCATACCAACACAGGAAATCCCACGACGATTGCTCCAGCAGCACTCACAAAGACGGCCAACCCAGTGAAAGCCAAAGAACTGGAAGCATCAGCAATCATACCCATTTCATAAGCACCAGCACCAGCAGCCCCTCCTAGCATTGTCGCTGTGACTAGAAGATAATTCAATGGCCAAGGAACCTGAATGTACCGCGCAAACGAATGGAAAACAACCCTGACCTCCAAGCAAATAACAACAATGACCAATGCAACAGCACCATTCACTAATCGAATACTCCGCAGCTGGTGTTCACTCTTTGTGACCCACCAGAGAGCCCCCCTGGTGGAGGCATATAGTTGAAACAAAAAGGGAATGAAAAAAAGAAGGAACAAGTCACAAACTGTAGAGGCGGAGGAAAATACAATAGAATAGTGAGATGCAATGTGAAACATCAGAGGGAAGAATAAGAGGTTCAACGTGTGTAAGCAACTCTCGAGCTGACCAAGGATTAAATTATCATCAGGCACTTCTCCGCCATGGTAACTCACTTCTTGCTTCAATTTGAAAGACGACACGCGAGGAACAGAGTACAGCCAGTAGAAAATACAATTAAAAGTCATGTGATAGTATGAAGCATTGAGCATACCTACAGCAGAGACAGTTGCCCAGCTGAAAAGGACAGAAGCTATGAAAGGGATGCAGGCAAAAAGAAGGCGTTCGAGAGCAAGCACGATCGTCGGGTACTCGATTTGAATCCACTTGAACTGAAGAGAGGCCCAGACGCCAATCAAGAAATTAGCCAGGGCGCATACGAAACAGGCAAGGAGACCGAGAGGGATGGAATTGAAGGTCACAAACAGGGACGAACTAAAGAAGAAAGCGATCTGCGCAGATATGAGAGAGAACCAAACCGCGAAAAATGAACCAGACTTGAAGTTGAGTGAGTCGAGGATGTAAGCGATCATAAGGCCTAGGGTTAAGACGGCGACGACTGGAGTGCCGCCGAGGTCGAGGAGAAAAACAGCGCATGGCACAAGCGCAATAGCGACCCTAGCGTTGTGGACGAAGGAAGAGGGAGCAAAACGAGAGTTCTTGTTGAGAGATCTGCGAGTAGTGCTGCTGCCGTTGGTGTAAATAGGGCTAGGGTTCCGTTCGGGAGAGTAGCCATTGTTGAAGGTGGTGGGGAAGTTTGGGGCGCTCATGGAAGGAGAGATGTATGGACGATACGAGCGAGGTTGAAGCTCCGGCGGTAGCATATTCGCCGGAAAAGGTTTTAATTGAAAATTGGGATCAATGGGCAGTGGCGTGGCGAGCTTAGTCGGAAAGTGAAAAGAGTGGTAGGTTTGATCAGAGAGGATCGAATGACGTGTTTGCGAACCTCACCACCGTCCGATTACAATTCATGGGACCCACCCATCTTCTTCGTTAGTCGTTACTATCTCACCTGACCATTTCACTTCTATAAAGTTAAAACGCAAGCCAAACTATTCGATTCTCGTCCTAAACAAAAACAAATCAATCCATCATCCATTGTTTATAATTATTCGTTTAAGTTTAACCGATGAAATTTTTTGCTTACATTTGTTTATTTATATTTTTTAATAAAATAACGAATGAACACGAATAATACATGAATAAGATTCGTCTTTCGATTAATTTCTATAACCCAATTATAACTCATCAAACTACTAGGATGGTCTAAGTAATGATTTAAGAATTTGATTTTGATTTCCTTTATAAATATTTCATTCTCTCTTTTTGTGGCAAAAACTTTGTTGTGTTTATGATTGTTATATAACTTATGATCGGGTTTTTTTACCAATCCGACTAGTTGGATCGGTTAAATCATTAAAACATAAAATTGTGAAAGTGGCGACTTCAAATCATTGGGTTATGATTGAGAACAAAGTGTGTTGTATGATTTCTTTATATATCTCTGATGGATTTTCGTTATTTTTTCTCCCACACAACTGGCATTGCTCTTTGCTATCGTTGTCACTATTCAACCTACCCAACATTATTATTCATCAAACTTTTTACAGTTGTCTCTCTCTATGTATAATCCATGTTCATCACTCTCTCTCCATTCTTTGTCTAAAGACTAAAAGTCATTGATTCACTTTATTTTAATGGATTATTATTAAAACAACCCTATAAATATTATTTATTATGTTATAACTATAACGATCAATTTGAATATGAATATAAAATACCAATAATCCGTTCTCATCATGTTGATCTCATAAACTTAACGCTAAAAGTGTCTGGACAATGTCATAACTCCACATGATATTCTTTATGAAGCTATTTCTTTCCACAATTAACCTTCTAATACTTTATAAATCATATACATGAACTTCATATTAAATTAACAAAATTTAACATATGTAACCAATAATATTTGAAACACCTTTAAATAAAGTAATCATATGTACTTTATTTTCATCATGTTGCAATCATATTTTCATTTGACAATGTTGTATATTTAAATGTTGTATATTTAAGATTGGGGTGTTTTTGAAAAATATAAGCTCAAATTAATCATTATTTTTGTTAATATAGAGTATGTATTGACACAACTAGTCGTAGTTGTGAGCCGAAGCTTTTAGCAGAAGAAACTTTTTGGTTTTTATAAATGAATTTGTAAAAGTAGTTGTAGTTTTAGCTTTTAGTATTAAATGATATAAAATGATGTTAATAAAAAAAATGCAGTTTATAATTATTTAAAGGTTAAAAAGGTATTTTTGTTCGACAAAAAATTAAAACTCATTTTGAAAAGTACTTCAAGTAACTACTCGTAAAAGACCTTTTGAGAACATTCGTTCTTGAATCAAATGCTTAAAAATATTATTCAGAGACTTAAACACTTTAATCAAAGTTCAATAATTTAATCAAGAAATACATGAAAATTCATTAGATTTTTCAATAATAACCATGACATCCAGGTTTAAAAAAGGGGAAAACCGCACAAAATAGCAACCTACTGTACATAAAGTTTTTATTAGAGCAACCTACCAAAAATTTCGTCCGAAATAGCATCCTACCATCTTAACTTTTTTTATAAAAGCATTGAACTCTAGAAAATCATTCCATAATAGCAACCGTTGATGACTGGGTGTGGTTGGGTGTGCTGACTAGGCATCCACGTAAGATGCCATGTCAGCACCGGGTTTGCGCAAAATAGCAATGTACGCGTAAGATAGCAACGTACTGCGTAAAATAACAACGTACTCCTAAAATAGCAAGATATCGCCAAATAGCAATGTACGCGTAAAATAGCAACGTACTGCGTAAAATAGCAACGTACTCCTAAAATAGCAAGATATCACAAAATAGCAATGTATTAATTTTATATATTTTTAACCAAAAACCGAAAATATTATTAATCCTAAATATTTTTATAATCTTAAACTTAAATTTAATTCAATTAACCAAAAAATGTTCGTAAATTTTTTTACAATCGGTAAAAAATTAAAAATACAATGTGTTCATCATTTTTTTTCGTTCGAAGTATAAAACCAATTTATTTTCTTTTCTCCATTAGAATATATAGAAAACTGAAATATTTTGTCATTTGTAATTTTTAAAATTTTGAAACGGAAAAAACAACTATCATTAGAATTTCAAACGGGAAAAATCAGTGAACCATCATGATTTTAATTTGTTCAAAAGAAAAAAAACCATTTATATAAAAACAATGATGCATTATATTGGTTTTCAATTTTTATCGAACGTAAAAAAACGATGTAAATTTCGTTTTGTAATTATTTCGAACGGAGAAAAATGATCAACCGATCAAAATTTTAATTTTTCCTATAAAAAATGACAATCATTTTCGGTTTTTTTAATAATAATAATAATAATAATAATATTTAAGACTAAAAATATATAAAATTAATACATTGCTATTTTATGATATGTTGCTATTTTAGGAGTACGTTGCTATATTATGATATGTTGCTATTTTAGCGGTACGTTGCTATTTTGCGCAAACCCGGTGCTGACATGGCAGCTTACGTGGATGCCTAGTCAGCACCCAACCACACCCAGTTATCAACGGTTGCTATTATGGAATAATTTTTTTAGAGTTCAATGCTTTGATAAAAAAAATGAAGATGATAGGATGCTATTTTGGACGAAATCTTTGGTAGGTTGCTGTAATAAAAACTTTTTGTACAGTAGGTTGCTATTTTGTGCGGTTTGTCCTAAAAAAAAGTGACTTATTGAGACTAGTAAATCAGGCATTACATGTTTTTTTTTTTTTTTTTTTTTTTTTTTTTTTTTTGGGTTTTCGTATTTTTACACGTGGGCTTAAAGTTAATGGGTCCATTGGGTTTTGATGAAGTCGGTTTCAGGCCCAATATATAGGCAATAAATAATAACCCTATCTATGTATCTCTCATAGTTCTGTGTCTTCCGGGGCTTTCGTGCGCAGCCGACCAGACTCCTTTCCATAGTGCATACTTTCAGGTTTCAATATGGTGAGTTCTTCCGTTCGACGGTTTTTATCTTCTATGGTTGTTCGATTATCCGTGTTTGAATGCAATATGTATAAAGTATACTATATGCCTTTGGTTTATTTTGATTTACGTCGATTTCTACTGTTGTTTGAACGATACAATGGATCTATCCAACAATACAGGTTTTGCCAAACGACGTTGATCTGCTTAACCCACCGGCTGAGTTGGAGAAGAGGAAACATAAGCTTAAGCGTCTCGTCCAATCTCCAAACTCTTTCTTCATGGTAATCAATTGGGTCTATGTAGTTGTTTGTCTTCCAGTTCTATGCCTTTACATGTTATATTTTGATGCACTTAAGATTTCTTTGATTTTAATTTTGTTTTACAAACAAACCCTAATTTGATTGAGCTTTGATCTAACTCTGTCTAATTTTGGGTTGCAGGATGTTAAATGTCAAGGCTGTTTTAACATGTGAGTTCGATTTTTTTTCCTGCATAGAATTCTTTAACTCCAATTGACACCGGTTTTCTTCATTTTGTATTGATTTTTCTAAGTCATTTTATATTGGTGTTAACAGAACAACTGTATTTAGCCACTCTCAAACTGTGGTTGTCTGTGGAAACTGTCAGACGGTATTGTGCCAGCCGACTGGTGGTCGTGCTAGACTTACGGAAGGATGCTCTTTCCGGAGGAAGGGCGACTAATTTTATCATGGTAATATGCCTAATCAGAAGCTACATCAGGACTACTGCTCGAGTGTTTATCTTTTATGCTAGCTTTTTTATCGTTTCTTGTTCTTTTAAATGGGAGCACAAACATGTTAGTTTGATGATGTTGATTATGTCTTTGTGATGGCCGAAGTTTTGGATATTTGATATTATCAATGAATGCAAGATTTGTTATTTAAATCTAGTGTTATATATTTGTAATACTTCAACTATGCGTCTTTCAGCTGTTTACGTGTTCAGTGTCTTTTCTGGTAGCTTTAGGCGAATTCAACTTTTGTGCCTTCTATATTCCTTCTCTTTTTTTTTTTTTGTTTTTGTTCTTGTTCATCACGGCACAACGAGTGGATTCCTAAATAGACAACTGATATGAGATCGTGATGCTCATAAAAGTGTAATTTCTTCGTAGACCACAACTGATAGGAATCCGGCTATCTACCACCTTTAAACGGGTTTGCATATGCTTGTGCACAAATATATGTTCAATAATCCCATGGCTGTCACTTCAACATGCCTACAAGAGCCCATCTTTCATCAATAGGTACTCTTGGCATCTAGCATAGCCCTTTCCTGATTTGCTTTTGTAATGCCTTTGTGGATTCATTCATACAGCTCCGGCTGTTTTAAGTCGATTCATTCATTTGCGTTATTAGTTCGGGTGGTTTCTTCAATTGATCATCTTTTGAACCCAGTGCTGATTTGTGTGCTTTGTTGATTTTGGGGTTATGTAATTGGAGTGATTTTTAGAATGCCAATGTAAAAGTGTTTCTTGTTTTAGGTTTGGTGACTAGAACAATTTAATATCTAGCAACTATTGATTGCATCTAAACAAAAACATGCATATATATTTGGGAATGGTTTTGTATGATGTCAAAGGAAATACCATACTAACTAAGTCCAATATGAATGTGGAATATTACCGGTCGTTTCTGCACATGTTTCTCTTCTGCCAGTTTTACCGGAAAGAAGTATCTCAATCTGACAAGAAACAGAATCAGTGTATCATAATATTTTGATTTGCGCTATGCTGCAACCATCCAATCTACACGTACACTTGTTTCAAATATTGGATAATCGATAAATGATACTCTGTTCAAGGGGTGTTATGTTATGTCTACGAGTGACAGATCAGGGTGATAGAATGAATCTATGAACAGCGGCTACCCAAAAAGGAAAGTTTTGCCTCCTTATGTGCATCAATTCGTCAAAGGCTTTGATGACTTTCGATTTTTGAGGACGTGGTTTTGTGTTGCTATGCGTGTCACAAATTTTTTTAAGGTTGCTCTAAATGAGACCAATCTGTTAATGCAAGTGACCCAGTCCTTGAAACAGCTGAGTTCATAGACTCAATGAGCCATTCAAAACGACAACACTTCTGATATGTAGTATTGAGTTCCACATCATCACGATTCATGGCAAAGTTCCCATAAAGCACATTTATAGCAGAAATGTCGAATGAATCTTGCTACACAATTGATGCAACTATCATTAAAAACATATTTATTGAACACAGCATTCTCAGAGAACAAATACTTTTATCAATCTATTACCTACTTATAAAGCATCTGATACATACTCTAGATACAATTCATTTATGCATTCCCCGCTCATTCAAAAATCTTGAAAATTAAGAGGTACGAGGGAAGTCATCTATGCACAATCTCTAAATTTTTGTCTTTGTATGCATCTTATGCTATGTAATTTTTACTATTACCATTCAAAATTTGAAATTTCAATCCTTCTTCCTATCCCTCCACAACCTCCATTCAAAATTTGGTAAACCTGTTGATCTGTAATCTGTATAGATGGTAGGGTGTAACTTGGACAAAGAATGAATATAGAATGTTGTTGGGAAAATTGTTTCTTTTAGTGAATGGCAGAAATATAAGATAGATCAGTTTTTGTTATAGGATCTAGCTCTTGCTACAACCCAAAACCCATTTAGTATTTACTATCAGTGAATTTGGTATTTGATTGTTTGATTTGATGACCTAAAAGAATAGGTCAATAATTCATCTCTCTCGATTTCAATATATTTTATACGGTTTAAAACTAGGGGTTTTAGGGTTTTATTCTGATTTGCAACACCTGAACATGATGATTAATCAAGTATGCTTGATGAAAATAGTTTCAGATTGAACTTGTTTTTCGGATTGGAAGCAAGACTCATCAAGATGGTATTAGACTTCGGCAAATGCTAGACAAGCCTTTGTGTGTGCTTTAAACCTATAATAATTATTCTTCTGCAATAATAATATGGATGGTGTCACATATATATTTGGTGTCTGTGTTAGAATGTGTGTTTTTTACTTGGTTCCTAACAGGGAGTCAAGTGAAGGAAAAGAACGTTAGGAACAAAAGTTTGAGTGGTAGTGGGTTACCAATCCTTCAGGCAGTTTTTGGTAATGTTTAATCGACGATTTCCTATTTGGTATGAGATTCAAGGGGAACAATCAAGCCTTCTGGGAGATGTGAAGCTTCACAGATGGTCAATTTTGGTGGTTTATTGTCTTTGGGTTTAGTAGGGGTGGTAATTCGATTTAAATTTTTTTTTTTTTTTCGGATTTGAAGGTTTAGTGATTAGGATTTCACAGATGGTCAATAGGATTTAGTGATTTGTGTTCAAGGATTTGATGGGTAAATGAGATAGGGTGAACATAGTTAGGCCCAAATCGAAGTCATTTGTCTAGGTTTGAAGAACGTTATTCGATCGACTGGCTTAAAATTTTTTCAAAGCGAGTTTACCAGTTGATCGATGGATTGCAATGTAAAAACGCTCGTATTGTCAATTTATTATGAACTTTGTTGTATGTTTTTTTTGTCAACCTTCAAAATATTAAAATGGAAAGTAAAGTTTATAATACATTTATATCAATTTTTTAAAAATTGATTTTAGTTTCTAAAAGTACTAGCTACGTTTTACACAATTGCATTTCTTCTAAACATGCCTTTTATTGTTAAATAAAATTTCAACCAAATGCAACGTCCCTGGTATTAGTAACACTTAACCTATTGAAATTTAATAAATTACTAATTATTACAATATATCAACTATTTTTTTAATGTTGGTAATTGCATTATCAATTGTACTTGTGTTCTTTACATATATTAAACTAGTTATAAATGAACGGGAAGTTTCTAATTCAAATCTTAAAACCGGCCAAACCAAACTGGTCATTTGTTGTTTGATTGGTTCAGCCGAGTTCCTTAGAGAATTTTTCAAACCGAGGTTGTCAGGTTGGCCGAGATTTTAGTTATAAAACGGGCAGAACCTGAACACATTCACCGATCAAGATGTGCTTCTCAAGTCAAGTGCTTTGATGAACCTGGCTACTAATGCTAATGTATGTTATTAACTCCTCCTATGTATCTATTTTTTTCAACAAATCTTGACCACATTGGTGACTGAAATCGAACGTTTGAAGATGTTGCGTGAAGCGACGAGGAAGCTCAAGTGAAGATTTGCCCCTCACTAATATCTTGTAGTGATTACTAACACACAAATAGCTAAGAATGCAAAAGTATCTCTCCATGATCTGATGACAACTTTTACCATTGCGATGTGATCCTCCCGTCACACAGTAGCAAGGAAATTCTAATCATTTGGCTCGGCCAACCGGCACGTACTTGCAAATTAAAATAAGCAAACAACCAAATACAATTATCAGGAGAGAAGTCATATCTTTGGCATCAAGTTTCTTTTAAACGAGTGAAGACTTCTATAAAACTTAAAAGAGCTGTAAATGAAATAAACAAACATGAACATAAGTTTATCCATGTCAAGATATTTTAACCGAATTAACAAACAAAAAAAGACCTAACCGAACATAATTTCTTGTTCATGATTTCTAATTTAGGTTTAACTGAAGAATAAAACAGATTTCCTCGTTCATATTAATCCATTAAAAAAGTTAATTTGTTCATTTAGATAGTAAACAAATACAAACCATTGATTTTCATAAAGAATGATAAAGCATATGTTATTATCACAGAAGCCAATTGCTCGGTGAGCTCTGGAGTCCCCAACAGGACCGACTTGAGGCTTCTTTTGCCTTGTAGGCGAAATTGCAAGACCCAAATTCCCCTCTGATGCCATAACCAAGATAAGAAGAGAAAAAGAGGAACTGAGCAAATATGAAGATTAGAAATACAACTTACGAGTGAAGGATGGCCCGAGAAGGAAAAATGTGACAAAAGTCTCTAGTTCATCCCAATCTTATCGCAGTCAGATGAAATAGATGTGCTTATTGCTCAACTTTCTCATGCACCTGTGTGCTATGTAAAGAGTACTGGTTGTTTATTGACAAGTCCAATCAATAATCTTAATTCATGTATTTGGCCACATAATTTACAATGATTTGTTTATGGACAAGTACTAAAAGATTATATCTAGTGAAGTGAAAAGTAAAGAGGCAAGTGTGATTCCAGATTTCTAGGACTAAGAAAGAGAGAGTAAAGAGCAACTGTAACAAGAGATCAAGCAACAATAGAGCAACAAAGGAACTCTTGCCCAAGA
This sequence comes from Centrapalus pauciflorus, assembly GCA_020465985.1. Taxonomy (NCBI): domain Eukaryota; kingdom Viridiplantae; phylum Streptophyta; class Magnoliopsida; order Asterales; family Asteraceae; genus Centrapalus; species Centrapalus pauciflorus. Next base: position 1,518,494 of record JAANYP010007579.1, read on the forward strand.
AAAATTTAGCAAGTCTACCAAACATCTATCGAATTAAAAATCTGCATGACTGCATGCTATCGAATAAGCAAAAATGATAAAGAACAGAGATACCCAAAATGATAAAGAACAGAGATACCAGCCTAAACTCTTTGAATTTGTGAAATACTGAACTCTTGCTATAGCATCTTCATAATCGGTGTATAGGCAACATAAACGAACCCAGCATTTAATTTTTCTAACATAATAGAACATCGTTATGCAGCATAATAGATTCAATGTGCAAAAACTGTGTCGTTTCGTCTTGGCGGTCTATCAGGAATTGATCCAGGCTTGAACTTGGAAGCCTCATGTCTAGCAAGTTCAGGAGGCACAGGACTATTGCTCTGTGTAAGCATCTGCTTGAGATCATAAAAGACATCAGTATCATGGAGAGTCAAGAACGTCGTAGCCGTGCCTGTCTTCCCTGCACGACCTGTACGTCCAATACGATGAGTATACATTTCAATGTTCCCCGGCATATCATAGTTTATTACATGAGCCACATCAGGTATATCAATCCCACGCCCCGCAACATCAGTAGCAACTAATACGTTGAATCTTTTTGTCCTAAAACCTTCAAGACTGATTTCCCTCTGCTCCTGTGACTTGCCACCATGCAAAGTTGTCACACGGTAACCCGATTTTTCCAGTGTCTTGGATACATGGTCAGCCGACTTTTTTGTGTTTATGAACACAATGGCAGTCTTATCCACTAGTTCATCCAGCAATTTTTGCAACCTAGGCATTTTCTCCGATTCCTTCACCATGATAACATGTTGTGTAATGAGATCAGTCGCCTTTCCTGCAGTGCCAATAGTCACCACAACAGGGTTCCTCAAGTACTTTCTAGCTAGTCTCTCCACAGCTGGAGGCATGGTCGCACTGAACATATATGTTGTCCTGTATATTCTTTTCTCATCAAGCTCCTCATCCTCATTCTCAGGTTTGTAATTGCTTGATGGCATTGCATCAAGAACACCCACAACTTGGGGCTCAAAACCCATATCAATCATGCGGTCAGCCTCATCTAGAACCACATAGTTACACTGGTTTAAAACAGCATATCGCCTTTCCAAGCAATCGATAAGACGCCCAGGAGTAGCAATGACAACCTCACACCCTTGTCTAATTTTAAATCCTTGCTCTTCAATTGACTGCCCACCAACAATCGAAACGACTTTGATGCCTAAATAATGGGCGAACTTAACAGTTTCCTCCTCAATTTGCTGTGCAAGCTCTCTGGTTGGTGCCATGACAACAGCATATGGTCCCTCGGCCTCATTTTCTTCGCTTATAGGAGGGAGTCTGGTGATGTAAGTCAACATAGGAAGAACAAAGGCAGCTGTTTTACCCGAACCGGTTTCGGCAACCCCAATGACGTCTCGCTGTTGGAGACCAAGGGGAATGGCAGCCATTTGAATGGGAGATGGGGTCTTGTAACCAGCCCTCTCTACAGCTTTCAAGAGCTCAGAACTCAATTTACTTTCAACCCAACTCCTCATAGGCCTGGGAATTTTGGATCCTTTGTATGATATATTGAAATCCTCCCTGAAAATTCTCCAATCTCTCTCAGTCATCTCCTCCAGTTTCTTCTCCGACCAGTGGCGATCAACTCTCATGTCAAAAGTATCGTACATATCTGCAGCCTCTTCCTTAAGTCTCTGAGCAGCAGCCTCCTCTGGTCTTTCCTCGATCCCATCCTTCTTCCTAATCTCATCTCTCAATTCTTTCTCGTTCTTTGCAGCTAATTTTTTCTGCTCCCTGCGATCCATGCCAGCGCGGAAACCTCTTCCAAAGAGGAGACGAGCCTCGTGAGGGTTTTGATAGAGGACGTTCATATCACGAGAAGTGTCCTCAGTGTTCTCCCAATCGAAGGAGAACCGAAACTTCTCGCTGGGCTTAATTACCCTTTTCTTAGGTTTCTTCGATCCCAAGTACTGCTCCTTTATGGCGTCAAGCTCCTTCTCCTTCTCCCGCTCAGCCAGCTTCTCTAACCGAGCTCTTTCCCTTGCCTTGTGCTCTTCATCGCGTTCTCTATCGCGGTTCCGCCGCTCAGAATCACGTTCCCTTTCTCTTTCCCTCTCCCTATCGCGTTCCCTATCACGGCGATCACGATCCCGGTCACGGTCGTAATCACGAGAGGAACGATGGTGTCTGGAGGCGTCGTCGTCGGATGGTGGGGGTTTAGAGGAGGAGGAATTGGTGTTGTTCTGGAGGAGAAGCTGTTCGGATCGGCGCTTCTGTTCTTCAAATTCATCTTGGCGGCGCTTGAGGGCTAACTGTTCTCGCTCTGCTTTAGTGAGAAATACAGGCTTCTTCGCCTGTAATTTCTCACCAAGGTCATCGGTAGAACGCTTCATGGTATAATGGAAGCTTCAAATGATTACACTGAAGAGCTATTGCTTCGCTTGGATTATTGCAGGGCAGGAGATCGACGAAAATGATAGAACTAGGGTTTCGGTAACCTAATCCGATTTGGGGAATTTGGTCTAATGAATTGTGGTTAGCGGGTTGCACACACGCCACGACGTACACCGTTACATTTACCAAGTTATCAATCCATGTACAACTTTTTTACCATCTTCGTTGATGTAACAATTAACTATGTATTTTTATGGGATAATTACAAAAATAGCCATTTCTCAAGGGTTTATTCATGTTTTAGCCACCTTTTATGCATTTTATCAAAATAGCCACACTTTACGTTACCACATTTACGTGATAGCCACAGTTTACGTGACTTGTACTTTTTTTCATTTTTTAATGCATTACGTTACAAAAGTAGTTTGGTCACGTAAATTATTGTACTTTACGTGACCATTTTAAATTTTTGTTCCTTCCCAGTAAATAGTTGGTGGGATGTCTTGTCAAGGTAAATTCACCATTTAATATTTTACCTACCCAAAAATTTACCTTCTTCTTATGTAAACCCTTCTTTTCCTTTTACTCCACCGGGAAGCAGGCAGCAAAGTCGGTCTCATCATCAATATGAACAATGAAAATACCAAAAAGGTATGAGATACATGTACTGTTGCAAAGGAAGCCGCAAACAAATTGGGGTCCGAAAGAAAGATTTCTGAGGAGGATGGATATGACCATGAAAACATCTTTGAAATTAATGGTGTTGGGTGCAGAATCGGCGTTGTTCCATGTGGTGGATAGATTTGCAGTAGAATATTCAAAGCAGTCTGCAGTTGGTGAGTTGCAATATAAGACTACAAAGAAGAGAAAGAAAGAACAAGAGTCCCATGGCTTCACCATCTCTGATTAAAAGTGACCAGTCTATGATGATGAAGGGATGATTTGAATGTATAATAATACTGTATTAGCCGGTGCTGCTTGCTTCGCCGGTGTTGCCTGCTTCACCGGTGATGCTGCCTGATGTTCGTCTGCTTCCCGGTGGAGTAAAAGGAAAAGAAGGGTTTGTATAAAAAGAAGGTAAATTTTTGGGTAGGTAAAATATTAATGGTGAATTTACCTTGACAAGACATCCCACCAACTATTTATTGGGAAGGAGCAAAATTTTAAAATGGTCACGTAAAGTACAATAATTTACGTGACCAAACTACTTTTGTAACGTAATGCATTAAAAAATGAAAAAAAAAAAGATACAAGTCACGTAAACTGTGGCTATCACGTAAATGTGGTAACGTAAAGTGTGGCTATTTTGATAAAATGCATAAAAAGTGGCTAAAAAGTGAATAAACCCTTGAGAAATGACTATTTTTGTAATTATCCCTATTTTTATTCATATTATATTTTTGAATAATATGTTTTTTCTTTATTATTTAGATCATTAAATAATAAATAATATTTTTTTTCCTACTTTGATCATTATTCCATATAACTTATAATAATTACCGATCAATCATTTAGTTGGTCATCCATTAAAATGATAACTTTTACCTTGTTTAATAACTTAAATAATCTTAAAGGTTAATAAATTACGAAAAAGTGTTACTTAAGTCATAAACGGTCAAAGATGATTAAACAAGTAGCTAATCATTTTTGTCAATAATAAACTTGTATGCCTTAAAGTGTGTTTCACAGCCTCATTTAACGAGGGAAAGGAATGAAAGCAGAAAGAAATATAAAATTTGTCGTGTTCCACAACTTTATTTAAGAAATGAAAATGATGAAAATCTGATAGATTTTGCTTAATAATTCTTGCTTCTAATGCTGGAGAGAAAATGATGGAAATGTTTATTATCTTTTCCATTCTATTCTTTTCCTTTCTGTCATCTTTTTCTAACTTTATGTAACACATACTTCTAATGGTAAACCTCTAAGGTTTTTTTTTTTTTTTTTGAAAATAATAAAACCCTCATTGGACAAAAGAAAACATGAGAGAAGAGATAGAAAGAATGTGTTCTTTTTTTCATCTAAACCCATTTGATTTATCTAACCTTTTACCTAAAGGCTTTACCAACTCATAAAAAAAGCTTTGTCATGTCATCTAAAAACCCTTTCACAAACCCTTATCGGATATGCCTTTGCCCTTTAGAAATGACCATCAAGAACTGTTCTAAATAAGAAGGTGATTTGTATAATCTTTTTTCTTCGTACACAATAATTTTATTTAAATTGACTATTCTATCATTACTATAAGGGGGTAAAATGTAATGTTGATAAAAATTATAATTAAAAGTAAAATAATCAATTTATAGGGACTTGGTGTACATAAACAAAAAAATATCGTTACAAATCACCTCCCTTCTAAATATTTTATCATTGTTATTGAAGTTAAAATAGCCCACATTGGTGTGCAGAACAAAAAGGCTGCTTGTCACCTTGAATATTTAATGATTCATAAAATAAAAAATAGCCAAATTTTGTTATAAAAAAACACCATACAATACCATGAGAAGATAATCAATCTACAAAAAAAAATTTATTTCATAATCTATAATAATTTTAGGATTTAAGCAGTTACTCTTATATAAGATCCACAAGAACTCAAGCAATTAAACTTTTACGAATATATACTCGCTTTTTTCCTTTATCTTGTTTAGGATGAAAGATCTGACTCGTCACATCCGCACATCCCAGATAATCGATAAACATGCTCCATGAAATATTTTATCCAACTTGTTATTCATCCCCGTCATTCTTCTCTTGATAACTTAAAAATGTTCATTACTTTACGTGACGACCTTAAAAAACAAATCGAAAACAAAGTAAAACATTTCCTCCAATTTAACTAGATTTGGAATTTTGTACCATTTTGCATATTCCATAAAAAAGCTTATTTTCATTAGCAAATGTTGGCCTGTAGGCTGTAGCTACACCATTAAGGACGCCAAAAACAAATCGAAAACAAACAACCTTAACGGAAAAAAAAATCAAAAAGAACTCCACCTGAATACAATCCATCCTCACATTTAAGGCAGGACACCTAAAAAATTCTATCTTTTTTGCCTTTCTATTTGCTTCACATTCCTCCATTCCGCTTCTCTTTGTCTCTGCTTACGTTTTCTGTTATAAACTTGGATGCCAATCTATGCAATTCAGGTGCCGTTGACCATTTGCTCGAATGATTCATTGGGTTCGACTCACATCTCTCCAGATCAAACTCGTTTCCATCCATAGATATATCCGTTTCATAGCTTTTTTTAGAGAAGTTGATGCTGAATGCGTACCCAAAATATTTCGAACTGTTGTACTGAGAATATACTTCAGGCTTTACGAATGCACGGAAATCATTTTGGGAGCGGGGTATTTTCGAGAATAGTACTTCTTTGAAATTGTGAGCACATCCATGGTTGTATGGGTTCATCCTCCTCTCATATCGGGATCGAAAGTTTTCATAAGTAGTCTGCATAAAACCAAATACTGAGTGCGTTTAGTTCATGAAAATTTCCAAAATTTTTATCTCACTTTTCAATGAAAATGAAAACTTGTTTGCTTAACAATAATTTCATAAATTTTCATTTCACTTTTTAAAATACCACTTTTTATATTCACTCTCTTACTTTTCTAATACCTACCCTATATTTTATATAATACTCTCTTACTTTTCTATCACCTATCCTATTTTTCTTATTTTATAATCACTCTTCTTGTTTTTCTTAAAACTAAAACTTCATCATCTAAACAAGTTTTCACTTTTCATAGAAACCCTTGTTTTTTTCTAAAATCTATAACTTGAAAACTGAAATTGAAAAATGACTAGTTTTCGTTAACTAAAGGCAACCTTTGTTTTTAGAACAAAACAAATTTGAAGTACGGATATTTGTCGATTGATGCTGAGGGAAAAAAAAGAGACCTGGTTGGTGATGACCAAATAAAGATGAAACGCGGATAGGCCTCCTACGAACCATGAAACTGTAAACGTGTATGATATAAGAGATAAGGATACAGGAGACTTCGTAAGAGCTTCCCAGAGACTAGATTTGTCGGCTTGCATAGTCATGATGATGTTTACCCAACATACGGCGAAAACGTAAAGGCATAGGAGTGCAGTTGAGGATACAAACATGAAAAAGTATCGGTAGTTTCTCTGGAAATTAGAAAAGTAAATGTAAAAATGCAACCTTCTCATGTTAAATGAAAATTTATTACGAATGGAAGGGGGAGTGTGATTGAGCATACCTTGCCGATACACTGTCCCACCCACGGGCAATGATGATCAAAGCGGTCAACACAGTTATTACATATCGAGCAATGTGAGCATCTTGGCGGGCGATAAAGCATGCAAGTTTGACAAAATTTGACCCTAACGACCATTCCATTAACGTTAACACTTTTTGTAGGTGGTAGATATCGACCGCTTGTACCAGCAGCCCAGTCCGTAGACAAGCTAGAGGCATCCCAATCATCATCTAAATCTGGAGATGGTGGATTTCGGGGAATAATGCCAGGATCTCTTCCGGAAACAAGGAAGATAAGAACAAGAATCTGCAGCATTTAACAACCTCATGAAGTCAAAGTTAGATCATTTAGCAAATACCAAAACTTTTAAAAAAAATATTAAGCAAAGAATGAAGTTGATTTATGATATATTTTTCAGCAAAACATTTGGATAGTATATGGCCCCTAGACTTAAAAATTTAGAATAAGATGATTTTTGTTCGCATCCTATTGGAAGCATTAATAGGTTATTTAACCTTTGAATGAGCCTATTAATGATTCTATTATGCAGTAAACAAACAATCCCTAAGATTGTTAGATGACTTTACTTGTTACTGAGACTCCAAATTGTAATTATTAAACTAATAGCACATCAAAAGGGATATCGAATGTGTGTTTTGATTATGATTATCAAATTATTGCGACTTGAATCACAATTATCAATTTGCTAAAGTTTGAGTAAATTCTACTTTTGACTATTTGCTTGCTTATTCAGGGGTAAAATCATGAGTTCAATACTGGTTGCAACTTACAACAAAACCAATTAACAAGGGGTTGGGTAAAATTACTTTTTCTATGATTCTATCTGATACTTCCTTAAACGATCAGAATTTGTCAAACACTCGGACACCGTCCAAAAGTGATTATTACAACTTCAAGCAACAAAAGTAGATTCAAACACCATCTCTGCATCATGTGATTAGCATTTGCTTTTCGTCATTCATAATGCTACATATCACAATTTGTTCATGAAGCCACCTTTTTAATTTCTTTTCGCGTTAGTTAACAACATAACCGAGTTACTTTCATCAACAAAAAAGACACTTATTTTATCAAAACTAAAACTTGCAGCGTTACAATGAACAATGTGATAAACTAAAGCTATAAAAAAGAGAAAGAAACAACTCACATATACAGTGAAGACAGCAGGAATAGCTACTAAAAGAAGGCCTATATTATTGGGAAAGTGTTCCAAAAGACTTTGAGAAACCAGAGAACAAAACAAGATTACTGGAACCACAATTAGGCAGATTGTAAGGTAAAGGGACCTTGCATCAGGACCAAATATTAATCTACCTCTTAAGGCAAAGATCTGCACAAAAAGAAAAGAAAATCAATCATAAACATAATCAGTTTCCCACCCTCAAACAAAACCAACAACATAAATCATGAAAAAGTTTCATCATTTCCTCACCACTTTAAAAAATGAAAATGGGTTTTGTTTATATCTTAGATTAAGGAATGGTGCATTATTTGTAATTGATTTGTATTTGGATGATGCAATGCAATAAAGAAAGAAAGAAAGAAAGAATGGAAATGGGATCATAATGAATCAATCGTACATTGTTTCCTTTCCAAACTTGGTAGAGGCGAAGTGTAGGGGCGTCATTGTTGCTGAGTTGCCTGTCGGATAATCCTCGTGAATTGAGGCTAGTAATCTTCATGGCGTTGCAATGCTTCCTGAAAAAGGCCCCAAATATCCTGCCAACAAAATAACATATATAAATATATAAAATCAAATAAGAAAATCTGGAAAATCTTGATTGAGCATTCTGAACAAGATCATGAAGAAAATTAAGGGCATTACCTTAATTTTGGGGCCAAGGAAACAAAGCAACCCAAGATTGTTTAACGATCAAGCAGATTGAAAAATGGGAGAAAACAAAACAAAATCAATGTCGAAAAGGGATTTATTTGCTGGCGGGAGAAGCCCCTTCTTCTCCCCCTGCAATGTCTTCTCTCAGTTATCTTTCCTTCTCACGTCTTTCCCTTCCCTGTATACTTTTGATTATCAAGATCACACCCTTTTTTCCCTTTTATATCTTCCCCCATCTCCACCTTGTATGACGATTTTATTTAACTACTGATTTTTTTGATAAAATTCTATAAAAAAGTATTTATTGTTTTGGTATTTTATATTTCCAAACACACTGTAACTAATTTGCAATTCCGTTTGGGACGTTTGGTTCGCAGATTTTTTCTTTTGGAATTTGCATTTTTTCAAAGTATTTGCATTATGCAGCATTTGCATTTGTCAGGATTTTGTCAAAGAATCTGCATTATCTTATAGAAAAAATTTGTTAATCTGAAGAATGCAAGGTAACTAGGATTTAAAATCCTAAGGGGAGGCTGGGTTTATAAATTACAAAGAATGAAGGGATTTACGAAATCCTGTGATTTTAAATCCTTACTGAAATCTGTGAACCAAACACAGGATTTTAAATGCAAATATCAGTGAATCCCAGGAAATCCGCGAACCAAACACCCCCTTAGTTTATTCCGTAAATCAAACACGACATAAAATACCCCGAACTAACTAAAAATCAGTACATCAATGTTTTATCAATGGGTAACCAGTTGAAACCATTATTAATTCTGCGTGGACCGGTAAATAACCTACGTGGAATAAATTTTAATCGTTGAAACTGGTTGTCAAGTATTACGCATCATTAAAACCCTCGTTGATGATGTAATCCCTCATTTAAACAATATGTTTTTCAATCAGAAACATTGAATGTTATATTGGTTGGTCGTTTTTATGTTTGGTTAATCAAAAAGTCAGAATTATTAGTCATTTTTTCAGTAATTATATCAAAATAAATATAAAAATGTAGCGAGTGTAATTAATTGACTAAAATATATAAATATGCAAGCTATTTAAAAAATACTTTAACTGTATAATAATTTAAAACTTATTAAAATTGTATATGATATAAACAAAAACAAAAATTATAACATTACAAAAATCGATTAAAATATCTATAAATGATAAAAAAAAAAAAATTAAAACCTTAATGTATATATAAAACATATAAACACAAAACTAATATTAAAAAGAATAAAATAAAAGCACAAAACCTAATAATAAGAAGAATAAAGAAAACAACAATATTTAAAGGTTTAAAAAAATTTAAATTTGATCCTTACAAAGTTAAAAAGACAAAATGCCCATAACTTAACGGAATGTTAATCAACCGTAAGTTTCAGAGACTGAAACAAGCAAGTTTCAAAAAATAAGGATCATGCATGTAAATAAAATGTGACAAAAATAAAATTCGTAATTTGCATAATAACGTAAGGATGATTTGTGTAATTTACTATAAATAATATTTAACTTTATGTAATATTCTTATTATTAATGTTTTCTTATGATAATTATCATCTAAAATAATTCTTGTCACGTATCATTTCCCCAGATCTCCTAATTTTTGTTTTCCTGTCCATTTGCCTAATATAACTCTTTGAATTAATTTATATAAAAGATTACTAAGATAATTAAATGATTTTTAAAAAATTTTAACCTCTAATTTACCTAAAATGTTATATCTAGAATTATATAATTGATTTATACAACAACTTTTTTTATTTTTAAACTTTAAATTAAATGTTACATGTTTTAGTCCTATATATAAATAAAATAAATGAATAACTTTACTTATTTCTCGTGATGTAGCAATTCACATGTGAGCGATCATACTCTAAGAAAAATAAATAGTATCTAAATTATATCTTTCTAATTTTACATCTAATATAATAAGATTTAAAATCAATTCAAACAAAATATTCATATTTCAATAATTGGCAACTACAATATAATAGAGAATGTAAAGATGATAAAACAAAACTTATTATTGTTCATATATATTTAGAAGTGTAGAAAAATTAGATTTTATGACAATTAATAATAATACTTCTTGTATTTTTTTGTAATAAAACTAATATTTTTATGTTTTAATTCTTAGCTTGTATGTATATAATATAAACAACTATATATTAAAATATTTGTGTAACATGAGAGTAATAGACTAGTGCTTTATATAGTAGTATCGAAATGATAAATACAATCTATTGTTTTTAAAAAAAGATAAACACAGTCTATTAGTTTTTAATCTATAAATAAAAAAAAAGATAAATATAATTTATTATTTTTAAAAAGATATATACACTCTATTTTTTTTAATTTGTAACGAAATATATAAGTATTACATTATAATAAACAAAAATCTTAATTTATATAAATTAAACCATATAAATTTGAAATAAAAAGTTTAAAAAATATTATTTATATAAAAGGTAATTAGTAAAAACTTAATTCATAACATTCTATTTCATGTAATAAAATATATAAACATTATGTTATCTATAAATAAATTTTATTAAAAATAATCACGTAGTTCTTGACTTAAATTAGTTTTTTGGACATGCGGGGAAAAAACAAAAAAAACAAACCCTTTGTGCCATTATATCTTAACACGTTTTTAGTTACTAGTCAAATGTACTTTTTTCTAAACTTTCACTTCTATGTCATGTTCGGGAATTAATAATAAAGGAAGAATGATTGAAACAAAAAAAAAAAAAAAAAAAAAAAAAAAAAAAAAAAAAAAAAAAAAAAAAAAAAAAAAAAAAAAAAAAAAAAAAAAAAAAACTTTTGTGTTTTGCGTTATCAAAATGGAAAATGTATATAAATCGTATCTTTAATTTAACTAGCTTTTAATTTTTTTATTTTAATTATATATAAGTTTTATAGTAATTTATTAAAGTATAAAAAAATTATGGATTTTCAAAATCAAGTCATGAAATACATAGTTCTCGTTAATAATAAAGGATGATCGATTGAAACTAGGGGTGAGCTCGGTACCGGACCGTACCGAACCGGTGCCGATCCCGAAAATACCGAAACCGAATTATTAGTTTTGAAAGAACCAAATACCGAACCGTATAATTTTATATGGTGCCGCTTCGGTTCCGGTTTTGGAACCGGGTTTTCGGTGCCATTCACGTATTGGGACCGAATAAGGAAAATATATCAAATATCAAACATACATCACCATATATTGCACCCGAATACCGAATTCCTAATACCGAAGACCGAATATCAAATACCGAATATCGAACAAAGTTTAGCGTTTATAAGTTACAAATACCTAATTTTTAGCTAATTTATATATTCGGTTCGGGATCGGGATATTTGGGAAAAATATGGTATCGAAACCGAGAGTATCGAATACCGAATTTTTGCTAATTTAAAGACCGAGTACCGGACCGAATATATTAATTCGGTATCGGTCGGTACCGGTACCGGTTCGGGTTCGGAAAATGGTACCCGTCGCTCACCCTGATTGAAACAAAAGAAAAAAATTAAGTGTTTTCTAAGCGTTATAAAAGTGGAAAATGTCATATTATTTCCTCCTAGATATATAAGGAAAGTCAAAGAGATGGATAAAAGAATAGACAAAATTCATTATCTCCAAAATCTCTCTCTTTTTTCTCTCCATGTTAGTACATGCATGATGCATATAAAATCATGATACTTTGTAATTTAGTTCTTAATTGGTATTATACTACTTTAAAAAACGAAGAGACAAGCATCGCTTTTGGGGTATATGGTTGCAGGGATGAAACGTACTATCGGTCCTTCCATCGGTGTGATTTTTTGTTTGTTCAACCAGTGTTTTTTTAACGTACGATTGTGTTTTTCAAATATTAGAACATTTATTAATCAAAAGAATTTATAAAGTTCAATCAAATTAATAAATTTCTAGTATAATTATTTATAATTTAACGTAACGTATAAAATATAATGAATTAATAATATAAAGCCTAAAATTAATTACCCAACAAACCATTATTATTTATAATTTTGGTTCATTTCACCAAACTCATACTATTATTATTCTTATTAAATCCCTAATTTTATGAACTTTCAGTTAATATTATCGGTTGTTAATCTGATCAGACCGATCTAATTAATAAAATTATAAATTTGAAAACACGGCTCAAGTTTGTACCACCAACGACTAATAATCCTGGATCCACCACTAACCGAGATTACTCCCACCGTTTCTTTATTTACTTCGATCTATTGTATGCCAAACCATAATCAGCGTACATATAATTATTATAAACAAACTATAGTTTCAATCAATACCATTAGACATTAGTTTTGCTTGAATTGAAGCGACAGCATATAACTTTAAGAAAAAAACATAAAAATAATTAATTAAGGTAGAAGAAAGAATACAATAATAACATAGGATAAATCATAATATTACATCCCCCATAAAGTTCGATTCTTTAGAAATACATTCTATATATATATAATAAAAGTTCCAAATTATATTGGAATATATAGAATCCATATAAAAATTTAAACGTCACGGTCTCTTTTGCACTCCGGTGCCATGGCCGGGAATCGTTTCCGGTCAGTACAATAGTTATAAATGGTATACTTTTGACGCACCCATCGGAGACGGCGCCACTGGTAAGCGTCAAGATCTTGAAAATCCTTCTGGTCCCACCACCTTTTCCCTTGGGTTGCACAAAACTTTGAATTCACCGACGACTCACAACCGTCGATATGGAAACCTTTGTAAGAAGCCACGAATGGTCCCTTTGACCAATCGGTCTTCTCCAACCCACCCCTCGTTGCCCAATCATCAGCATTCCATAAACTCGAGTAAAGCTTCATGGGTTGGTTAAATGGGAATCTGACTCCTAAATCTTTACTGTTCTTAAACACCCTGATCGGAACATCATCCACAAAAAACCTGCATATATACACACGCAACAATTTAAAAAAAAACCCATAAATCTCCGGCGAGATTGAGATTTCAAGCAACATTACATTGCATCTAAAACTTACACAATCTGGTAAAGATTCCAGAGAACAGAGTAGGTATGGAAAGCTTTTGTGGGGTCAAACCAGAGATAGATACGTTGTTCTCGGTCACCCTTCCCGCCGGTGAAAACATTTGTCTGTAAAATGTACGGCTGTCCGGTTCTGTTACCCAAGAACTCAAAATCTATTTCATCATGCTCCGAGTTTTGGGAAGAAAGCTGTTGTCATTTTAATAAAAAAAAGTTAGCTTTCTCATATATTCAGTTGGAAAACTGGAAATGCAAACCGGAAAGATGACATACATAGAATGCGGTGACAGTTCCGGCGGAATCTCCCGGAACCATTTTAATGTGCATACTAAAATGACCAAAAAGGTAGGACCCTTTGGATTGGAAGCCAGTGCCGGTGTATTTGTCTAGGGATAACTGGATCTGTGAACCACCATTGAAGTATTTGATATGGTCAAATGCCCAAGTGGGTACGTAGTTCCGACCAAACGGCACATCCACCGGCTTCCTTGGAGGTGCTCCGACGACGGTATCCGCCGTTAAAGCTAACACACACAGACATAACCACACCAGACGCATCTTACGCGTTTTTCTGCAAGAAATCAAAGAATCAAGTCAAGAATGTGAGATTTGAAGAAAAGAGTAGAAGCAAAAAGAAAGAAAACATACCTTGAAGAAATTTGATGGAGTGAGTGATCCAGAGACGAAGGTATGGAGAAAGGGAGGCGGAGGGAGGGTATATATTTATACGTATATATGTTGTTGTAATGTAAATTATTAGTAATAATAAATTAAATTAATTAATAATAATAAATAATAAATAATGGAGGGATAATGAAATGAGTAGCAAGCAGATGGAAGAGAGAGCAATAATTAAGGGAAGCATACAGAGATACAGGAGGCTACAGCTATATCAATCAGAAACCCTATTTATGGGATTAGCTGTTCTTTTTTCTTATTTGATTTTTTTTCCTATTTTTTATTTTCTCTTCCTCCGTCATTAGGGGGCGAAAATAACACCTTTTTTTCATATTCATTGCATATATGATAATTTCCGCTACAAAAATAAATATTTATTTCATTAATTTGGCAATTTTCTTTTCTAGCAACGTTACTGCATTCTTTTCTTTTTTTTTTCATAGCATTTATGTTACAATATTTTTAGAACTCATACTAAATTTGTTCTTTCTTTAAAGCTCATACTAAATTTGGTTGCGATCAAAAGTAGAGTATTCCTATAATTATAAAAAAAACTTGCTAGAAATATCGTGCGATATCACCTTCCTTGATTTTTACTAATCGTATACTTATTTCTCACATTTTTTTTGTTAATGATATAAAACACATTGGTTGCGTTTACTATGAAGCTTTTAGAAACTTAAACTTTTGATTTTTGGAAGATCAAGCTTAAAAGCTCTGTTTGATTGACAGGAGTTTCATCTTTTGATTCGGATTTAAAAACTCTCAAAAGCTCTTCCACGATAAACTACTTGAAATAGCTTCCAAAACGAGCTTGAGTTTTTAGCCAAACAAAGTTACCTTTTTACCCTCCAAATAGTTATAAACAATAAATTTTAATTAGTATCAATGTCTTTTTATGTCATTTAATATTAAAAGTTACAGTTACAAATATTTTTACCAAATACATTTATAAAAACAAAAACTTTAGATATTTTAAAAAATTTCCAGCCACTAAAAGCTACAACTCGAAGCTACAGCTAATCGTGTCAAACATACCCATTAATTAAGAAAAAAGTGCGTGACTTTGTGATTAGTAGAAGCGGATGCACATTCATAATGACCGGTTAACTATTTTAAATGACTCAAGAATCAATAATTGTTTTTGACTTTGAAAAAAAAAAAAAAAAGAATTATTCATTAACAGGATTGGTTTTAATAATACAAAAATATTAGATGATATGTAAAAAAGAATATGATAATTTAAATAAGACAAATGAAAATTATGATACTAATCAAGGATATAAACGATAATAATGAAAATAACATTCAACTTTAGGTTCAATTTGTAAATATTTTATTTATAATTTTTTTATTATATGTATAACTAGTTATTAACCCACGTATTACGTGGATATTTTATAAATAAATATTTACTAAAAAATCTACATAAAACGTCAACACATACAAAAATGTTTACTTCTTTCTAAAAAAATACGAAAACAATATTATATTTTGTTATTAAGGATAATTAAAACGTTTCTATTTTTAATGATGTATGAACAGTATTTATCGTGTCTCATCTTTTTAAAACTTTTTATTTTTAGATTTTTATGTATAAGTAAAAAACAAAAAAATTGCTTTTTACATAGAATACATTTAAAAAATTTTAAGATTAAAAAAATTATAAAACAACTCATTTTCAAAATTGCATTATTTTCACCTTTTAAAAATATAAAAAAATGCATAGTTAGGCGCTAACATTACTAAAATCTGAAAGTTATTTAAATCAATTAAAAAGTTATTTAAAAATAAACTTAGATTAATATTAGAATATTTAAAATATTTCCTTTTTTAACTGTATGTATTGAATATGAAGGTATTTGAATTAGATTCTATAAATATTCTTAATAATGAATTAGTAAAATTAAAAATCTAATTATGGAAAAAAGACGGTAAATCAAAAATTTAGAAGAATGAAGTAATGACACGTGTCATGAGAGGTTTTCTTTTATTAATATATATATAGATATTCAAGGATTTCATTTTTTGGAAGAATAGAAAAATCAAACTAAATCTTTTAAATATGAAGTGTCTAATTATTACATGCGAAAGTAAAACTGTATTGGAAGAAGAAATAAGAAAAAGGGTGTGTAATTTGGTATAAAAGGAAAGAACAAACGTTGAAAAAGAACGAAAGCAAACTTGACTCGAGAGAGAGAATTTTTGACTTAACTAGCATTTTCAACCATACATCATTATACATTGCATCGGTAGGAACATTAAATTTTGATGGATATTTAATAATTAGAAATTTAGAATATAAAAATTGTAAACCAAAAGGGTGAATTATTAAATATTACAATAATATTTTTTTATCATTTATAACAACATTATTTATATATTATCATTAAACTTTTAAATTTTTATGATTAATATAATCAAACTTTTATATTTTTTATCATTACTTTTTTTTAATAATTTTTTATTATTTATAGCATCAAATTTTTAACATTTTACTATGACAGAAACAAATTAATATACATTGCAATTAATATTTTAACAAACCACACACACACACACACACACACATATATATATATATATATATATATATATATATATATAGATTTGGGTTCAAATGAGTACCACTAGTTTTGCGGAGTACCGGAGGTACCTCGCTTAAAATTATTTTTTTTGAAAATTTTTTTCATAATCATGTTTAAATTAATAATATAAGACTACTTGCAAAAAATCACACATAAACACACACTATAACTATGTGAAACGTGCAAGTTCACATGAACTGCACTGTTGTGAACGTATGTTCACAGCTAAGCATGTTCACATGAATTTTTCCACGTTCACATGACTTTTAAGAGGCTACGAAGTGTGAATGCGTGTAATTCTTTTACAAATATGCTTATATTATTTGTATCTAAATGAATATGAAAAAAAATTTTAAAAAAAAAACTTTTTTTCGGAGCATGTTCACATCTTAAACCCGTGTGTTCACAGGTACTCACGGTACTCTGCATTTTTAAGGTACTCACACGAACCATATTCTATATATATATATATATATATATATATATATATATATATATATATATATATATATATATATATATATATATATATATATATATATAAATTAGACTATAAAAGAGAATAGGATGTTATAAACAAATCCCAACAAAAAGTTTTATAGCATAGACATGTAACAAAGAAAATATCTAAATAAATATACATAATCAGTTAAATATGTCATTGGATAAAAAAATAAATCCAATTTAAATAAGAAGGAGAAACCAAAAGGCTATCCATTTCGAATTTTCTATGGCTACCAAGTTATCACTCAACCAAGATATTGGTTGAGTGTCTGTTTGTTAAAAATTAACTCAGAACTAGTAATTAGAGCTGATAAATCAAACTTTCATAAATAAATGTGTTTGATAAATTAAATTGGATTAGAAGTGAAAATTATAAAATATCACAAACACACATATAAATAAATAAATTTAACTATAAACATGATTGATATAAGTTATATATCATAAGTTCGAACAACCGTCATAATGGTTTTTGTGTGACATACCACGTACTCCTCATCTTACTCCTAATTTTAAATTCTACACTTTTACAAAGATGATATATAAATTTCACGCACTTTCATGCATTCTAAGTGCATGAAATCATACATCACATACATATACGTTGACATACAAGAAAAACTATGTAAAGGTACATTCAAATCATTTTTAAGGAATTATAATATGTGAATATATGCAAAATTTATATATCAACTTTATAATGTTAATTAAAACATATTTATGAAAAAAACTAAAAAGTTATTCTAAATGTGGTACGTTTGGGTTTGCTATACAATGAGTGGTATTTTATTGAACCATATTCTATGTGTGTGTATAATATTATAATTAGGTTCATCAGGATATCCATGAGATTTTCGTGTATCATGTAATGAATGATCATTCACTTTTTTTTGCATAAACATGTATAAGACTACATTATAAGATTTTGTATTAAAAATAACAACATCAAAATTCATAAAAATAAATCTTGTGAATGATTAAAAAAAATCATGTGAAATTGTGAATGGTGTTAATGATGATTCATTTGGATGACCGACCATTCACATAATTGTGCATGAATATTCACATAATTTTTAAGGACACAGATTGTGTGAATATACGTAAAATTCATATATTATGTGTATAACGTTAATTTAAACATGGTTATTAAAAAAAAGTTTTACTTTTTTTAAGGACATTACATTCGGCCCCTTTCTCAAAATTGAGAACTCATGAACCATTTTTAAATTCATATTTTCATAAAAAAAATATTTAATTCGATTCAGAAATTTATTGATATGTTTTAAAAAAACCAATTTTTTATTGATGTATAAAATGAGATTTCATTGTACATAAAATCTTATCAAGTTTATACAAGAACAAACCTTTGTATTTTATGCATCAATAAAAAAAATGTCATTTTAAAAAATAACAATAAATATGTGAATTACTCAAATATGCAATTTAATATTAAATTAACTGTAGTATCGTAGAAATGTAGAACTCATATAAAGCTTAGATTTATAATATAACACTAATGACAAGATGGTAATATGCAATTAATATTAAATTAATTGTAGTTTTTAACCAACCAAGTTTGACCATCAATTTTGACTAATGTTTTGACTTTTTTTAATATTGAATGTATATGCAGTTTTAAATATACGGTTTATAGTGTTACTTCGACATTCAATATTTCGCTATCATATATTGAATTTATACATCTGAGTAACTTTTTTTTTTAAAATATATATAAAGCGTAAACTTTCAAAAAAAATTATCATGACTGGTCCAGTTGATCTATATAAATATATACATTAAATATTTATATCAAATCTCGAATATTTAATTGTAGTACTGATCACATTCTTTAAATATTTAATGTTAAAATTTCAAGTGATGAATTGTAATAGTATATGTAATGTCGAATATACGATATATGTGAAATACAATATTAAACAATATATAAATTTATAAAATATCATTATGAAATACTAATTGGTCTGATTTATTCACTAATATAAACATAAATATATCTGGCATATGAAAATAATTTGTAACATAACTAAATTCACGATAATAATATAGTTTATGTACAGTAATTCTCGGTTTTATGTTATATATATTTAAAAACATCATATATTAATAACCAAAGTGCATAACTCAAGGTTATCAAAATCACGATTTAAATCGTAGGATCGTACGATCCTACGATCCTACAAGTGGATTTCGATCAGGATCGCTAGTAGGATCGATTTTGGGTAGGATCGTAAGCAAGATCGTAGGTTCGTAAGACAATCCGATCCTACATACAGTTTGTTTTCGTAGGAACGTTAGTAAGATCGTAAGATCGTAGGATCGTTAGGCCCCTCCATCTAGCCACGTATTTTTTGAATCCAATGTACCAATATAGTCTCGCTCATGACTTTGATTCTTATTTCATCAAATCGGCACTATATACGTGTCTTGAAAGAATGGATAGGAAATGACTCTCTTTTGTTTAAAATACAATACTGTGATATATAATATTTAATTTCGGTAGGATCTTACAATCCCGATCCGATCCTACGATCCCGATCTTGCAATGACAAAAACGATCCTAGGTAAGATCTCGATCTTGACAACCTTTGTATAACTAATGTAAGTAACTCAATAACTAATAATGGATATAACGAGGTGTTTGGATTTGCGTTTGAAAATTAATAATCTATTAGTAATAAGTATTATTGAAAATTTAGTATGTGACTTAACTTCTGATATTTGCTATCACAATTATCAAATAATCAATTTTTAAAATGTTTGAATTTTCATTTTAAAAATTCACAAAAAAAAAAATATCTTCATTTTATTTTTGTCCCTTTAATTCCTAGTCTTTCCATTTCCTTTCCTTTAACTTTCTTTTCAGTTTGTAAAAAACAACATTATTGGCTTAATGTAACATCCCACTTTTACACTTGGTACCAGGGGCGGATGCAGTATACTATTATGGGTGTCACTCGACACCTATAAAATTTTAAAATACTGAGTTACGTATGTATCAAAAAGTCGAGTGACACCTAGGATTTTTTTTGAGTGACACCTACGAAAAATTTATAAAAGTATTATATACAAATCTAATTTATATTTCTTGATCTCATTACCCAAACTTATTAAAATATTACTGAGTTTAATCACAAAAACTTAAAAGGAAAAAAAAAATCTCAATAAAAATATAAAGGATAAGAGACAAAATTCAAGAACCAACCCAAAAGATTAAAAAAAACCAAAAGAAAAAAAAAACTAGCCACAAACCTAGTTGAAGACACCGGTCCAATTGATCGAAAAATCCCTAATCGATATCATCACTTCATCGATTACGGATGTACTTAAATATGTTGAAAAATCTCTGACCGTGCGATTCTTTTCGGGACTTTGATGCACAAAGTTATTAAGGTTGGCAGTGATGCATCCGAATGACTTTAATTATGATGAGAATGTTAATCTACTACATTAACTTGAACACTATATTGAGAATGTGAAAAATGATCCAATATTTTCTAACTTGAATGAAGTTTGCGAGCTTGCTAGATAAATGGTGGAAATTATGAAGCATCTTTCGTATCCTTTGGTTTATCAATTGCGTGTTGAAGCTAATATTTGTTTTGTTCAGTTGCATGTGATAGTTGAGAATTGGTATTGTACTATATACTTTTGTAATTATAAAAATCTTGTTATTTGTTAATTTTGTGTTGACAACCCGTTTCAGTGACCCGGTCAATCTTAGAAAATATTTTGAAAACCTAACTATTAAACTTACTCTTAAAAAGTGACACCGATAACCAAAAATCCTGGATCCGCCCCTGCTTGGTACACAAATTTTTCTTATTGAATATTTAAATTATAAATATTGCGTTTGCGAGTTATAATGCGTTTGGTGGATTAACAATGTCATATCCGAGTATATGTGGCATTTGGGAAATAATTTTTATGGATTATTAATAATTATGAAATCATAAGATTAAATAAAATTAGTTGATATTAAATGCGAAATATGGATAACGGGATCAGAAATTAGTTATTGAACCCGCATTATAACCAAAACATATATTAGCCACGTTCTTATCTCCTTGCTTTCTTTTCTTCATTACAAAACAATTGAAGGAAGTGTGTGTCTGTGTGTATTGGAGTTATAACAGAATTTCAGTTATGTAATCAGTTATGTAATGTATTCTTTTAGTTAGAGAATTTGTTAGTTAGTTAGTTTGTTAATTTTTCACTCTATAAATAAGTCAGTTGTAAGCTTCTTTGAAGTATCAATGAGAATCATTTTTTTCTCATCTTCTTAATTCATACTGTTAAGATGGTATCAGAGTGATCGGTTTGATCTGTTCTTTTGTTTCTTCTTCCGCAATTCCTTAAAACCCATTTCACCATGAGTGGACCTGAAACCATTAATCCGATCCTCAATTCATTATCGAATTCAAATTCGAATAATCTCAATCAGAAGGGAAATGATCCGAATATGTTTCTCGTTTCAATTCCATTATCTGGTAATGAAAATTATATGCAGTGGAAATTCTCTATTCAATTGGCTCTGGGGGCGAAAAGAAAGGTAGGCTTCATTGATGGCTCTTCGACCTTGCCTGAAACAGATGGTAATGAGCTTGATGAATGGATCAGTAACGATTGTATGGTTCGTTCCTGGATTCTAAACGCAATTTCAAAGGATATTGTTGGCGCCTTCATATTTTCAACTACTGCGAGAGAATTATGGCTGGAATTAGAAGAACATTTTGGAGAAAGCAATGGACCTTTGATCTATCAGTTACAGAGGCAAATTGCTTCAATCACACAAGGTGAATCTTCTCTTTCAAAATACTATACTAAACTGAAACAATTGTGGGATCAATTGAACTGTCTTGTTCATTTGCCTCCCTGTAATTGTGGATCTGCTAAGGCTATAGCAGACTTGAACTCTTCTACGAAGTTGATGCAATTTTTGATGGGACTTAATGACACCTATGATAATCTGAGAAATCAGATACTCGTGTTAGATCCTCTTCCTTCTGTTCATAAAGCTTACTCAATGGCCTTAAGTGTTGAGAAACAAAGAGAAGTCCAAATTAATTTTTCTATTCCGGCAGAAGCATCAGCTATGATGGTCAAAACATCTAGCTACAAACACAACACTAAGAAAGGCTTTCAAGGAAAGAACAAAATTCAAGTTGGTAGGATATCTTGATTGGTATAAGGAATTCAAGGATAAAAAGAAAATGAATTCAAATTCTGCACATATGGCAGAATTAAATACCAAACATATTGATGACAACCCTCTGTGCATTGCTGAACAAGAAATCGATAATGCCTCTGCTTCCATGCAAAAACTGTTTCAACAGTTCAATAATTTCATGAAGGCTAATCAGCAGTCAAATGGGCATCTGGCAAATCTTTCTCACTTTGGAGATTTTGCAGGTATGAATTATTCTCTAATCAACTCACTAAGAACTGATAGTTTTGATAAAGATATATGGATTCTGGACACTGGAGCAACTGCACATATGTGTGCAAATTTATCTTCATTGAGTGAGCCAAGTTTACTCACTTCATATACTCCTATTTTTTTACCCGATGGTTCACTAAAATCAGTAAGTCATACTGGTTCAGTTATTTTGAATGCAAGATTGGTTCTTAAGGGTGTTCTACATGTACCTGATTTCAAGTGTAATCTTCTATCAGTAAAGGCTTTGACAGAAAGTGCAAATGTTGCATTCATGTTTCTGCCCAACTGTTGTATCTTACAGGACCTTCAAACTGCTAAGATTGTGGCTCTAGGAAGAATGATGGGAAAGCTGTATGTTCTGGACAAGCACAGTCTCAATTTCTCTTTTGATCAGAATTCTATTCCTAAGAATGTGGTTTTCAAGAAGGTTGATAGTTGTAATGTTGCTGATGATTGTAATAAAGAGTCTTTTTCTTTATGGCACAAGAGATTAGGACATACATCATCATCTGTCATGCATGTGACACCCTTGCCACAACAACCACCAATTACAATACACCCAGGATTAATCACCATCATACAATAACTTTTAAATTCATAATACTCCACAAAATTGATTCTGAGTTCAATTTTCTTAAAAATAGCAACAAACTTTGCTTAATATCCAAATACATAATATCCTCCCAAATTCAACTTAAATATATATATATATAAGTTTTCCACTTAATTAACCAAAGTACATCAAATTAAATCCGTGGATGTTACAGCATGGGCTCCACCACGCTCAACTTCGTCCTTGAAGTTACTCGGACTCAAACAGTTTCGGATACTTTCTTAACATATCTAACTTAGTTTCCCATGTATGATTTGCTCCTTTATGATGCTTCCAACGTACAAGCACCATTTCTATCTCCTTGCTTCTCAATTTCTTCTTCTTAGTATCTAACACACACTCCGGCTCTTCAACATACCGGAGCCTTTCATCAACTTGCAGTTCAGTATGGTCGGCCCAATCCTCGTTACTAGAAGTAAATGACATTCGAAGATTTCCAACGTGAAACACCGGATGTATGCCCGACATCTCTTCAGGCAATTCCAAACGATATGACTGATTCCCCACTTTTTCGGTTATCTTAAATGGTCCGACGAATCTCGGAGCCAACTTTCCCCTTTTTACAAAACGAGTAACACCCCTCATGGGTGATACTTTCAAGTATACCCAGTCATTAACTTCAAAATTGATCGGTTTGTGCCTCCAATCATAGTAACTTTTCTGACGATCCTGGGCCGCTTTCATGTTCTGCCTAATCAACTGTATCTTCTCGTTTGTTTCTTGAAGCAAGGCCGGCCCAGCGATTGGTGTTTCACCCGTTTCTCTCCAACATGTAGGAGTCCTACATTTCCTTCCATACAAAGCCTCGAACGGAGCTTTCTTGATCGTAGCGTGGTAACTGTTGTTATACGAAAACTCTATGAGTGGCAGATGATCGTCCCAATTGCCACCGAGATCTAACACACACGATCTCATCATGTCTTCAAGCGTTAAGATGGTCCGCTCACTCTGACCATCAGTTTGCGGGCGGTAAGCTGTACTCATTGCTATCCTTGTCCCTAACCCTTCTTGCAAAGCCGACCAAAAATTTGAAGTAAACCGGCTGTCCCGGTCCGATACTATGGACTTAGGCACTCCATGCCTAGAAACAATCTCGTCCATATAAATTTTAGCCAACTTTTCTAAGGAGTAACTTTCTCTTATCGGTATAAAATGTGCGGACTTAGTTAATCTATCGACTATCACCCAAACTGCATCATGTTGGCGCCTAGTCTTCGGCAGTTTTGTAACAAAATCCATAGTAATGTGCTCCCACTTCCATTCCGGAATGGGAAGCGGCTGCATACTGCCGTACGGTTGTTGATGTTCGGCCTTTACCAACCGGCAAGTCCTACATCGTTCAACATACTGACCGATATCCTTCTTCAATCCCGGCCACCAAAAGTCTGCCTTTAAGTCGTTGTACATCTTTGTGCTCCCGGGATGTACAGAAAATTTAGATTGATGCGCTTCTTCAATGATAACATTTCTCATACCACCATACTTCGGCACCCAAATCCTTCCGTATACACCTTTTAATCCAGACTCGCTAGTTTCCATATTCTTAATCTGTACTCTAATATCCTCAACACCGACATTTTCTTCTTTCAAAGCTTCTAGTTGGGCAGCTTTGACATCGTTAATGATCGTGGAACTTAGTATAGTGGACGTCATCATATAACAGAAATCCTTAGCATAAGCTTTCCGGCTCAAGGCATCGGCTACTACATTAGCCTTCCCGGGATGATAAAGTATCTCACAATCGTAGTCTTTAATAAGCTCCATAGACCTACGTTGTCTCATATTAAGTTCCTTCTGGCTAAAGATATACTTCAAGCTCTTATGGTCCGTGTAAAGTTGACACTTAGTACCGTACAGGTAGTGCCTCCATAACTTCAAAGCAAATGTTACTGCGGTCAACTCCAGATCATGAGTCGAATAATTCTTCTCATGCTGCTTCAACTGTCTTGAAGCATACGCTATAACCTTCCCACGCTGCATCAATACAGCGCCTAACCCTAACCTCGAAGCATCGGTATACACCACGTAGTCATCATTGCCTTCAGGTAAAGCAAGTATCGGCGCCTCACTTAACGCCTTCTTCAGAACCTCAAAGGCATCCTGCTGCACAGTTTCCCACACAAACGGTGCATTTTTCTTTGTTAATGCAGTCAGAGGAACTGCAATCTTAGAAAAATCCTTTATGAACCTCCGATAATATCCTGCCAACCCCAGAAAACTTCTAACTTCGGTAGCTGTTTGAGGTGGCTCCCAATTCTTTATCGCTTCAACTTTAGCTGGATCCACAGAAATCCCAGCCCCCGAAATCACATGCCCTAGAAACTGTATCTGTTGCAGCCAAAACTCACATTTTGAGAACTTGGCGTACAACTTTTCTTTCCTCAACAACTCTAGCAGCTCCCTGAGATGCTCAGCATGCTCAGCCTCAGACCTAGAGTATACTAGAATATCATCGATAAACACTATCACCGACTTATCCAACATCGGTCTACAAACCCTATTCATCAAGTCCATAAAGACAGCTGGGGCGTTAGTTAATCCAAAAGGCATTACCAGAAACTCGTAATGTCCATACCGAGTCCTGAATGCTGTCTTTGGCACATCTTCCTCTCGAACCTTCAATTGATGATATCCCGATCTCAGATCAATCTTAGAAAATACACTAGCGCCATGTAACTGATCAAACAAGTCGTCTATCCTCGGCAGAGGATACTTGTTTTTAATCGTCAACTTATTCAGTTCCCGATAATCTATGCACATCCTCATCGTGCCATCCTTCTTCTTTACAAACAGTACCGGAGCTCCCCATGGCGATGAACTCGGCCGAATGAAGCCCTTATCCAACAATTCTTGCAGCTGTGTCATCATTTCCTTCATCTCGGTCGGGGCAAGACGATAAGGAGAACGAGCTACCGGTGCAGCTCCAGGGATCAAGTCAATCCTAAATTCTACTTGTCTTTCAGGCGGCACGCCAGACAAGTCTTCCGGAAACACATCCGGGAATTGTGAAACAACCGGCACATCGGCCAAAGTTCTCTTCTCTGCCTTAGCATCAATCGCATATGCTAAGTATGCATCACATCCCTTTGCAACAAGCTTTCGAGCTTTTGCAATAGTCAGCAAACACAGATCCCCGCTTCTCCTATCCCCATATATACATATCTCACGCCCCTCCGGGGTAGTTATCTTTATCATTCGGCTCTTACACACTATATGGGCTTCATTCTCGATTAACCAGTCCATTCCGACTATCACATCAAACTCGCTGAACTCTATCGGAATCAGATCTAAATTGAAGACTACATCTTCAATTACTAACGTGCAATTTCGGTATACATGATCTACCTTAACTAAAGTATTGCTAGCAGTTTCAATATCAAGTATGGCAGATAACTTAGACAATGGCATGGCAAGTCTTTGTGCAAACACAGTAGAAACAAACGACCTATTGGCACCCGAATCAAATAAAACTCGTGCAGGCATAGAATTAACTATGAACGTACCCGTGACGACCTCCGGATTTTCCCTTGCCTCCTCTGCAGTTATCTGAAAAGCACGAGCAGGTGCCCTCTGTGACTGACCCCGGTGGTTAACTGAACCACCACTCGAACCTCCAGACGATCGTGTTGATGATGGGACAGCAGCCGTTGGAGCATTCTTCCTACAATTCCTGCTATAGTGACCCCACACCCCACACTTATAGCAAGCATCACCCTTCCTTGGGCAATCATTCTGAAAATGTCACAGTTCTCCACAGCAAAAGCAAGCACGTCCATTAGGGCACTTGCCAAAATGTTCCAAGTGACATTTATTGCAATACTGCGGCTCAGTGTTGATGGAGTATGCACGCGCACGACCGCGATCAGATGAACCAGATTGTCGGCGATACGACTGTTGAGGTGAGTATTGTGAAGACCGGGAAGAACCAGAATATCCTCCCTCCCTTTGGCGCTTCGGCGGTGACGGCTGTGTTGGATTGGTGGAAGCAGCAGCAGACCCAACAGAGTAGCCCGACATAATCAAAATCTGCTCTACATTTCTGGCAGCCTCAAGTAAGCCAGCAAATGTAGGGTAACGAACATTGCTCATGACCCTCCTAATCTCAATGTCAAGACCAGCCTCGAACCTGGTCACTTTCCTTTCTTCGGTGTCCACCTGATGAGGTGCGAACAGACTTAACCTCGTGAACTCCACAGCATATTGGGACACCGTCTTCGTCCCCTGTACCAGCGTCATAAACCTTGCCTCTAATCTCCGACGCTCATCAATCGGACAGTATTGCTGAGTGAATAAGTCCGTGAACTCAGCCCATTTCATAACCGAAACCTTCTCCAATGTCAAAGCGTTCACCATGGCATTCCACCACATGATTGCATCATTCGTGAACATAGCAGTTGCATAACGAACCATATCCTTCTCAGCACAGTCGCTGATTCGGAATGTTCGCTCAGTTGCTGTTATCCATTCCAGTGCAGCAACAGCATCCCCTAAACCGTTAAACTCTACAGCTCCATTTCCTTTAAAATCCTTAAACCGACAACCCCTGGGCTTATTAGATGACCCAGTGTTGTCATCTTGTTCCTCATTAATTCCCTCCCTTTCTTTTTCTTTGTTCTTCCTTTTATCTTCCCTTCGCTTAGCTTCGGCCTCATCTCGAGCCCGAAACTGCTCTTGAATCATCTCTCTTTGCTCAGCCATCATGGCTAGCATCATTTCTCTCGTCTCTTCAGGTGTCATTCCTCCTCCAGACATGTTCTGAAATACGAAACATATAACTTATTTAGCAACATGTCATAAATTTAAAGACACCATTCATTTGTCCCGTATAATAGTCAATCCCTATAATTACTAGATCGTAACCTATCTTAGTTCAGATCATTACTTAAACCACTACATATCATTACCTAATGTTTGAGATCAAGACCTCACGGACACTTGAATCTCAAACAACTGCTCTGATACCATCTCGTGTGACACCCTTGCCACAACAACCACCAATTACAATACACCCAGGATTAATCACCATCATACAATAACTTTTAAATTCATAATACTCCACAAAATTGATTCTGAGTTCAATTTTCTTAAAAATAGCAACAAACTTTGCTTAATATCCAAATACATAATATCCTCCCAAATTCAACTTAAATATATATATATAAGTTTTCCACTTAATTAACCAAAGTACATCAAATTAAATCCGTGGATGTTACAATGCAACATTTGGATTTTATTCCTGCTGAAATGAATACTGAACTAAGTCCTTGTATACCATGCCATCAAGGAAAACAACAGAGACTATCATTTTCTAATAGCAGTTCAATTACTACCAAGATTTTTGATCTTATACATGCTGATTTGTGGGGTCCTTATAGATCAAAGACTATTACAGGTGCTTCTTTCTTCCTTACAATTGTGGACGATTTTTCAAGGTCAACATGGACTTTCTTATTATCTGATAAGTCTCAAGTTTTTCAGACAATTTCTAATTTTTTGGCTTATGTCAAAAATCAGTTCCAAACCACTGTGAAGATTATTCGAACTGATAATGGGACTGAGTTTGTGAATCAGAATTGTCACAAATTATTTTCATCATTAGGGATACTACATCAGAGGAGTGTTCCTTATACTCCACAGCAAAATGGGAAGGTTGAAAGAAAGCATCAACATCTTATTCAGGTAGCAAGAGCATTAATTTCTCAAGCAAGTTTGCCAATCTGTTTCTGGGGTCATGCTGTGCTAATGGCAACATATATAATCAATATACTTCCTACTAAGACTCTCAAATGGAAAACTCCTTTTGAGTGTTTGTACGATAAAGCACCTTCTTATTCTAATTTGAAGGTTTTTGGTTGCCTATGCTTTGCTACAAATACAATACCACACAAAACAAAGTTTGAATCACGAGCAGTTACCTGTTGTTTTATAGGATATAATACAGGACAAAAGGCTTACAAGTTATATGATTTGACTAACAGAAAGGTGATCATGTCAAGAGATGTTGTGTTCTATGAGTCAATCTTTCCCTTCTCAAAAAATGCCATTGGGGAGATTGACATGAAAGTTGTTGTTCCTAATGTTGTTACTGAAGATAATATTTCAGAGGAGATATTTGAAGTAAATCAACAAGACTTTATCCCTTCAAGTGATTATAACTCTGATCAGAATGATGTTGATGTTCTTGAAGATATATCATTTGAAGATAATACTTCAAATCCAGCAGATCAAATATCATCCTCAAGGGTTAGTACAAGAACTAAGAAGACTCCATCTTGGTTTAATGATTATGTTATGCATTGCACATCAGATGGTTTTAAAGCTAAGGCCAGAATTCTTACTTCTCCTCATTTTCCACCTACATTTCCATATGTTAAGTCTTCAATGCTTACAACTGAACATATGAGTTTTCTTAGCTCTGTTTCACAAGTTAGTGAACCTACGTCTTATGAACAAGCCTGTGAAAGCAAAGAATGGGTTGATGCAATGGAGAAGGAATTATCAGCATTAGAAGAAAATAATACATGGTCTCTTGTTCAACTACCAGAAGGTAAAAAGCCTATTGGAACAAAATGGGTTTACAAGGTAAAGTTGCATTCAGATGGTAAAATAGAAAGATACAAAGCCAGATTGGTTGCAAAGGGGTATAATCAAGTTTATGGAATTGATTATCTTGATAGTTTTTCTCCTGTAGCAAAGGTTGTAACTGTGAGGATCCTTCTATCACTGTCTGTTTCAAAGGGCTGGATTTTACATCAGTTAGATATCAATAATGCTTTTCTACATGGATATTTGAATGAGGATGTGTATCTCATTCCACCAGCAGGATATCATAAGGTGCAGAAAGGAGAAGTATGCAAGTTAAATAAGTCTTTATATGGCTTAAAGCAAGCAAGCAGACAATGGAATATAGAATTTTGTGAAAAACTTGTATCATTTGGCTTTCAACAGTCAGCTCATGATCATTGTTTGTTCACAAAAGGAGAAAATGAGAGTTTCATAGCTCTCATAGTATATGTTGATGATGTATTAATCACTGGTCCTGATGAAAAACTGATCAAGGAAGTAAAAGAGTTTCTGCATACTGCTTTTACTATTAAGGACCTTGGTGTGGCAAGTTATTTTCTGGGAATCGAATTGCTAAGAACTGAAAAAGGACTTTATGTCAATCAGAGGAAGTATGTGATGGATATTCTATCAGATGCTGGTTTAATAGGAGTGAAACCTGCTTCTACTCCGATTAAGAAGAATATTCAATTGGCTGCAGACATGGGAACACTTTTACATGACCCTGAAAAATACAGAAGGTTGGTTGGGAGACTTTTGTATTTGAATTTTACAAGACCTGATATCAGCTATGCAGTTCAACAATTAAGTCAATTTGTTCATTCTCCTACTGATGTGCATTGGACAGCAGCACTTCATGTACTCAAGTATTTGAAAGGTTGTCCATCAAAAGGGTTATTTTTTTCAAAGGAGTCAGCACCTATCACTATCAATGCTTATAGTGATTTAGATTGGGCCAATTGTACTGATACAAGAAGATCTTTAACAGGATTTTGCATCTTCTTGGGAGATTCATTGATCTCATGGAAGACTAAAAAGCAGAAAACTATTTCAAGATCATCATGTGAAGCAGAATACAGAAGCCTTGCAGCTACTGTATGTGAATTGTTATGGATCAGTTATATTCTCAGAGATTTTCAAGTAAAAATAAAGATTCCTGTATCTTTATGGTGTGATAATAAGGCTGCTATACATATCACTAAAAATCCTATCTTTCATGAGAGAACAATGCATTTGGATATAGATTGTCATCTCGTCAGAGATCAATTTAAATTGGGTTTTGTTCAACCAAAACATATACCCACAAAACATCAGCTGGCAGATTTTTTCACAAAAGGATTGCATGGTCCTCAGTTTCAACATCTGTTATCCAAGTTGAATCTTGATGACATACATCAAGGTTCCACTTGAGGGGAGGATATTGGAGTTATAACAGAATTTCAGTTATGTAATCAGTTATGTAATGTATTCTTTTAGTTAGAGAATTTGTTAGTTAGTTAGTTTGTTAATTTTTCACTCTATAAATAAGTCAGCTGTAAGCTTCTTTGAAGTATCAATGAGAATCATTTTTTTCTCATCTTCTTAATTCATACTGTTAAGATTTGGGTGGGGGAGGGAGGGAGGGAGGGAGAGAGAGAGAGAGAGAGAGAGAGAGAGAGAGAGTAGTTCAGTTGTGTTATCATTAAGGATAAGTCCAGTAGGGGTGAGCTCGGTACTGGACCGTATCGAACCGGTACCGATCCTGAAAATACCGAAACCGAATTATTAGTTTTGAAAGAACCGAATGCCGAACCGTATAATTTTATATGGTGCCGTTTCAATTCCGGTACTGGGACCGGGTTTTCAGTGCCAGTCACCTATTGGGACCGAATAAGGAAAAGATACCAAATACCAAACATAAATCACCAAATATTGCACCCGAATTCCTAATACCGAAAACCGAATATCAAATACCGAATACAGAAAAACAAAATGCTAAACCAATTGTATAGTTCAAAAGAGCGACAACACTCAACAAAAAACATAAACAACTATAAGTTCAACGTTTTAAAGTTACGAATATCTATCAAAACAAAGAATGTTAATATCAAATCTTAATCATCGGTGGTACCAAATATCATGTGGTACCCAAATACCCAAATAATCCAATTCAACCTATATATTCTGTCTGGGATCGAGATATTCAGGATAAATATGGTACCGAAACCGAGAGTACCGAATGCCGAATTTTAGCTAATTTAAAAACCGAGTACCGGACCGAATATATTAATTAGGTACCAGTTCGGGTTCGGAAAATGGTACCCGTCGCTCACCCCTAGAGTCCAGAGCATATCTGTTGGGTAGGGCTGATAAATAGGATCCATTATATGTATAGGAATGAGCAGATACCAGACCAGGTCGGGAAAGTGACTGTGAGGATTGGTTAGAGTTAGTTGATATTGTCTTAGTGAGTACACGAGTCTTTTGAAATGCATGTCTTCTTTTAAGAGCCCTTTTATGTTATATACTTATATATGTGATTGTGTTGAGAATGAGAAGTTGCATTTTAGGTATTATCTATCATTCTCTTATTGTTATGATATATGTGTACATGTGATGCGAAAGAGCATTATTATGATATGAGATCCACTTCAGAGCTATCCCCAATGAATGATCGTGCAGTCTGACTGTACCTAACCAGTCCAAAGTTGTGATTACCATATATATGGCAGAGTTTATGCTAGGTCGCTCATGTGCCGTGTTATATAGTTAACCATTATTTTGTGCACTCTTTTAGCCGCGAAGAGACATCCCTACCAAAGTTGTGAATCTTGTTGTGCTTTTGGATCTCATACTTCGTGATGGATATATTAGAAATGAGTGAGGTGTATATGAGCGAATGTGGAGCTGCATTCACCTGCCATGTGCTATGTGCTACTTGTTTATGTTTATTCTGTCGTGTCTAACCCTTGTGTATTCACGAGCTTCTCAGATTACGTTTCCGAGTTTACATGTGTATCTTAGAAGGATCAGCAGACAAGTCAACGACCATCAGAGAAGAAATAGGAGCTAAAGGTTGCTCGAGGATGACTATATGTTAACATCGTCCTTGGGTTTGTGGAACTACTAAGAACATGTCAGTTATTCTGTTGTTTTATATCAGACATGTAGAGTTAGTATGATATGCACTAGTATAGTTTCAGTTGTGTGCATGTTACATTTCAGACTGCAGTCAAATTTATGCTAAAAATTTTAAATTAGCAGTGTTTATAGTAACTATATGGCAAATATTATTATGATTATTATGTGATATTGCCACTTAGGATATTATTATAACGTGATATTTTATCGAAGCTCGAAGGTGTTACGGTTAATAACATAAGGATTTGTAATTATGCAAATATTATTGTTAAAAATATAAACAATGAAAATATAAAAATAAAGACACATTATAGAAAACAGACAGGCGTTGGGTGTAGAGTTGATGTGCACATGACATGTTCCTTCCACCATGTTCTTTGCACGTGACTTTCTAATCTTAAACACTCTCTTTGCTTTAATAATTAATCACCCTTCCCCGTAACAATTCCTTATTTACTTACAATATTATTCGTGTATATAATATTAATTATCCACTAATTCTTTCCATTATAATTAATTACTTAATTAATCAAAAAGGTATTTTGATACAACATTTAACAAACTATCTTAGTCTTCATCTTACCTTTAACAAACTCTTATCATATTTATTATCTTCATGGTCCTTTACAAAGTAAATAAAACATGATTTACCATTCAAATAATTTCCTCTCTTTCTTTATAGATTTTGTTTGTATGTTTTAAAACATCTACTTTATATAACTTATAAAGTTAAGTTTCATCGTATTTTTTACCATAGATTTTCAACTGTTTGTTGTATAGGAATTCATTACAACGTTCATCCTGTTCATGTAAATTCTACAAGTAATTTTATACATTAGATGTCTTAATAACTTTTTACTATGTATTAGCTCAATCAATCAATTGGAGTTTATTCTTTTATTTTTTATAACCAAATTAACAAGTGGTGTTTTTAAGAGTTTATATGGAAAACAAAGCCTATAAACTTTTTTCAGTTTCACGTTTAAGTCCTTAACTTTTTTTTTCTGATTGTTTAAATCTCTAAACTAGTTTTGTTTTATTCAAAATATATATATTTGGCTGGTTACCAAACAAGTAGCCCTAGTTTGTCCATCTGGTTAATATTGGAAAAAAACGCACTATCTTTACATATTTTAGTAATTAAGTTCTTAAAATTTTATTGTTTTATTAATTGTGTTTTACTAACTCATCCCGTAGCCGGTCAAAAATATATAATCAGCCAAAAATAATTTAAGGAATTAAACAATCGGAAAAAAGTCTAAGGATTTAATCTTAAAAACGAGAAAATTTTATAGGATTTTTTTTTTAATATTAACCATTTTTTAAATAGCCGTTAAAAGAGTTATTTTCCTAAAGAATATGGTGTTTTGGTTTTAGTGTGATGCTAGGGTCTATATCATTCCATCTTTCTCCGATTTGGTTCTTTTGATTATTTTAGTATTTTATTTATAATGATATATGTAAGTTAACTTCTGCATTTTGAAGAGCAGACAGTTGGTATAAGATCTAATATTTTGTTCCTCAAACAGTGTGGTTTAGGCTTCTGATATGAATATATGTTTGGTTTCATATTATGTTTTATTCATGGTCGATTCTGAGTATTTTCATGCTGGATAAAAGAAAATCAACGTGCGATATTTTATAATGGGTTTAAAGATAGAAAAATAATGTCTTTTTAACAAGACAAAATACTATTTTTATGGGATTTTTGTCGTTTATTGTGCTGAAAAATTAAAAAATACACGTGTGGACCTAATATATTGCTTATTAAATTGAAAAAATTATCCTTCATGATTTGATGCCATGAGCGATAGCTCATTTGGACAGATGGGCCTCTCTAAGGGCCGGCCTGGTTTTAATTCATATGAGGTTGAGTTTTTTGTATTTTATTTACCGTTAAAGTACATAGAATGGTAATAGCATATATATTTTTTGTTCATCAAACATATAAAT
The DNA here is from genome assembly GCA_020465985.1 of Centrapalus pauciflorus. Classification (NCBI taxonomy): domain Eukaryota; kingdom Viridiplantae; phylum Streptophyta; class Magnoliopsida; order Asterales; family Asteraceae; genus Centrapalus; species Centrapalus pauciflorus. The sequence continues at coordinate 1,553,490 of JAANYP010007579.1, forward strand.
TAAATAGTAATGATAGTATAAATAATAATAATAATAATAATAATAATAATAATAATAATAATAATATCCATATTATCAACATATTTTAATGCTCATTTACATTCAAACAACAACTATTGAAAGAAAAAAAAAATCAAATAAAATCTAACAGATGCACAATGCACATTCTTTCGATGAGAACTTGAATATTTGGTCTATTATCAATTTTTTTTGTAAGTGTTATTTTTATGATAAAGCTTCATATACTCCTATATATAGATATTATATATATATATATATATATATATATATATATATATATATATATATATATATATATATATATATATATATATAGATTTGGGTTCAAATGAGTACCACTAGTTTTGCGGAGTACCGGAGGTACCTCGCTTAAAATTATTTTTTTTGAAATTTTTTTTCATAATCATGTTTAAATTAATAAAATAAGAGTACTTGCAAAAAATCACACATAAACACACACTATAACTATGTGAAACGTGCAAGTTCACATGAACTGCACTGTTGTGAACGTATGTTCACAGCTAAGCATGTTCACATGAATTTTTCCACGTTCACATGACTTTTAAGAGGCTACGAAATGTGAATGCGTGTAATTCTTTTACAAATATGCTTATATTATTTGTATCTAAATAAATATGAAAAAAAAATTTTAAAAAAAAACTTTTTTTCGGAGCATGTTCACATCTTAAACCCGTGTGTTCACAGGTACTCACGGTACTCTGCATTTTTTAGGTACTCACACGAACCATATTCTATATATATATATATATATATATATATATATATATATATATATATATATATATATATATATATATATATATATGTATATATGTGTGTGTGTGTGTGTTTTTGTGTATATAGATTCAATAATAATGTTAAAAAGAATAACTCCTAATGAATTAATGTTTGGACAATTATGATTCAAAAAAATCACACATCCACAATATAAATTTTGTCCTTTGAATCTTTATTGAGTATGTTGGGTGACAGAGATATTTTAATAAAATTAACCAAAGAATTTTATTTTATTTTTGTTTATCCTTTTAACACGTTAACCAGTAGCCCTGCTACTCTTTTATATATAGAAAACAAAGTCCATACAAACACAGATAGAATCTTTCTTGGTTATTTTTTAATTCTAAGTTACCAACGGAAAACGGTATTGTAGGCTAACAAGTGAGTGAGACTATTTAATAATTATTTCATATCTTCATACATATTTTTTTCAACCCACCTTCATTATACACCCATTTAAGACTAACTAACTATTTAATTTATATCTATTTACTCACATTTTAATCAAACTTTCATTAAAATTTAATTTATTGATAACCAACCATAAAATAAAAAATGTTCAAATTAAAAGAAACGATGACGACGACCCAAAACACTTGAGATATGATTGTACGATGGCAACTACGATCAGGAAGGAAGGCCAAATTGGCAAATTGTATGTTTATGAAATAATACATTTACTAGCGTTTTATAAAATAGTTTTTTTTTTAAAAATAAACGGAAGCTCTATTTTTTCCTTCCAAACCTGGCTTTTAATTTTCAGTAGAGTTTTTTTACATATAAAAGCTCTCTTGAAAGCTCTCTACCAAACATAGTCTTGAAATAATATTCTACTAAAAACAACAATAAGGTGTTTGGTTGTTTGGAGGTATTAGCATTTAATGACAATGAAAATGATTAACAATGTTTGGCGAGATATAATGAAAGATTTTATTACCCAATGGTTATGAGTTTATGACGAACATTATTAGTGGTGTTTGAATTCATACTTGACAAAGTACATTCTTAGAAATGTTAGAAAAAAACAAAGCTATAATTTTAAGTTTTTATAAACCACGTTTTAAGCTAAAAAGATGAATTAAAACCATAATAAAGATATGGGTAAATTACAAAATTAGTCGATGTGTTTACTTGAAATTATGGATTAGGTTATTTAACCTTAAAATGACACTGACACTTATTGTGGTTGAATTTATGTCACTGTTTTCGTGCTTTGACCATTTAAAATGATAATTTTACTTTTACTTGTTTAATAATGATCAATAATGTTGTTTTAATTGTTATTTTTATTGTTATAAAATAATAAACTAATTAAATTTTTTTTTTAAAAAAACATGTAAATTAATTTAATGTAATACATAAAATTAAATAATAAAAATTTATAAAGACATAAATTATTATAATTAATAATTAAAAAGTAGAAAATAACGTTTAGAGTTTAGATTAATTGGACCTTTTAAAATAAAATATAAACCTTTTTTAAATTATAAAATAAGTTAATTTTATTAAGTACTCATCTTATTATTTTTACATTAATGATTTTTAGTGAAGATTAAAACATCTATAAAAACAAATAAATTGTGATTCTCACCATTTTTAACTGAAAATTAAATAGATTTTATCTTTGGATTTTCTTTTTCTTTTTATTTTTATAATTTTAAAATGTTATTGTGAATAATAAAATAATTTTAAGCTTTTCAAATGTTTTTGATATTTTCTAGATCCTTTAGAAAACATTTAAAAAATTTACTTAAAATTCTCATAACGTTAAACTTTTTAAAATAATTAAAGTGTTTCAAAAAATTTTAAGTCCTTAAACAATTTTTTTTCAAAATGTTTTTTAACGTTCACTGAAAGTGCTTCAGCGTTTATGTAAATAATTTTAAAAACATAAAAAAATAATACTTTTTGACAATTTTTACATTTATTTTTTATATTAAACTAATTTTACTAGTATGTTTAATTGTTTAAATTAGTTTATTATTTAATAATAACAATAATAACAACATTAATAATAACAATTAAACAGGTAATGGTAACACGATCATTTTAAGTGGCCAAAAGACGAAATCTGAAACAAAACTTCAATCAGAATGACTGTCGGTGTAATTTTTAAAGTTAAATGACTCAATTCATAACTTCTACTAAACCACATTAACGGAACTTGTAACTTACTCTAAAAATAATTTTGATCATCAAACAACTTTCTACTAAATCAGCATTCTTATCAATCCTCTAAGCACGAACCAAACTGTTAAAATGTTAAATAAATAGATATATCTCCGCTGTGATTAATTCTCCCGCCAAAAGAAAATATATAAAAGAGAAAGAAACTTTTGTATATTTCAAGATTCATGCACCGCCACCCAGATAACATGATATTGCTTTTATCTTCTTGTCTGCATGAGTATCTCCAATCAAATCCCACTTTTTAACTTCTTCTGTTGCTGCCTGCCGACAACCACTCACTCACCAACCAAACCCTTTTTTATTTTTATTTTTACAAATTATCCTATAATTTTTTTAAGAACAAAAAAAGCAAATTATGCTGACTCTGCTTTAAAATATAAATAAAAGAAAAGGTCCATTACCACAAATTTTTTGACACTATATATCATAACATGGAAAATGAATGTTTTTTAAGGAGTTAGGATATTACCTTAATCAACACTTTCCATCACTTTTTGACTGTTTTTTCTTTTTTTGAAACAACATTACTTGGTACAGAAATTCCATTCATTCACTACTCTTTTAACTCTGTTGTACTCTCGTCTTCTACTCAGGTTTACGATCGAGTGAGATACTGGACGAGTACTTTTTGATTCTCAAGGAGATGAGAATGCTCGAAGAAATCCCGAGCATTGGGAATAAGTATGACCATATCTTTGACTTGTTGGATGGAGATGAGGTGGAGGAAGCCACCGCTGCACCAGCAAGGCTACCGATAGATGTGTTCTGTAAGATCATGGGTAGGCACCCCAGGACTGTCGGCGCTAAAAAATCCCTTAAAAACCGGACATTTGTTGCAGCCAGAGCATAATTTATGACGTACGAGGGTATGGGAGAGAAGCGGGCAAGAAGAACAAATTTCCAACCGTCACGTTCGACTCCCCTTAAAAGCACATGGAAATATCTGTTTCCATGTGCCCACTCTATCGCCGAACTAGAACGCGTGAAAAGCAGCCTGAAAATTGACATCACCGGTCATCAAAATCCATACAAGAAAGACAAATTTTATTGTCACATCAATATGTAGCCTAAAGTGCAACTTATAACCAATATTGACGATAACTATTTACCAAAACATATGATTTTGTTATCAATTTATCACCATTTAATAAAACATGCTTCTTCTGTTAAGCACAATGCAAAAATGTTGCCATGATTCTTGCATTCAGCATGTAAGCACATGAAGATTCATCTGCTATCCAATTTATTGATATAGAAAATAATGAACTCAATGTAAATTATTCTTTACCGTCGTCATTCCCGAGTGCTTTGACTAACATTGGAATTAAGTTTTGAACACATACAATTATAGAAATCACAAAACAAGGGAAAATATATTCCTCCCTAGATATCATCAAATAAACCCAAGCTGTGAAATATTATCTACAAAATACAAATACAGCAAAACCACTAAAACATCCTAAAATGGATTAAAGCCAAGATATCATTTAAAACCATACCAAAAAGACAAGGGCTATCACTCCTAGGGGGTTAAGACATGTGAGTGTGCTTCCCAAGATTACTCGGCAAAAGAACATTAAACAAACGGACACGGATTAGGTTTCAGGAAAGTAGCATAGTATAAATACAAATCATAGGCTAATTGCATTGATCTTAAACACCCCAACATACATTATACATACAATGGTAATAAATCTATGTTGCAACTATGGGATAGATGCCTACATGGGTATTGTAATTTAGAGATTTACAAATAAATAAATAACGTACGAGGGTGAGTTTGTGTATATACATACAAATCAAAAACCACCAATGTAAGAAGCTCCTTATCAGAATCACCTCAGAAGATACAATCCCTTGAATCACGAAAACCACATCAAACAAGTAAAACAGCAACAAATCACTGGTACTGTATCTGCCAAATTTCATAATGGAGGAGCCTCGAGAGAAAAGATGCATGTGCGCGTTGGAACAAACACCTCTTTTCAATTGTTTTAACAATGACATATAAACCCTATGTATGCACATCTACATATAACATACATATATAATTGGGCACTTTTTAGCAAACAACGAAAAAATCAAGTCACAAAGAATTCCAGATCAAGTCTATCATGAAGGTCAAACAATGGAGAAATCAATATCAACGTGAAGTTTGTTATAGTATAAGATTGCAATTGTAAGATTAATCAGTCATACATACATGCAAATACAAATGGTTTAACATTTCGTAAGTTGATCGATCAAACAACAGTTGGATCCACCCTCAACCCAAAAACATTTCCAAAAGAAAAGGGTCAAACATTGGATTGAATGGACAAAACTACTCGACCTGACCACATTACGATTTCTAAATGGTCATTTCCAAACAGCCTTGTGATTCAGCATAATCATAACCAGCAGATTTCTAATCTTAAACATTAAACATGTAAGTTTTGAATCAAAGTCGGTGGATGTGGCAACTGAAAGGATGCCCATATTAATCCTTTTCTTAAAAAATTGCTACATCGGCTAGTTTGTCAAAAAATACTACCTACCCACTTGGTTGATGCACTGATCAAGCTTCACTTCTACATTGAAAAAGCCTAAAAAAAGTAATTCGTCACTGCAAGAGGCTTTCTCCAGTAGATACTGATATTCAGCTCCTAAGTTCTCTATTTGTATTATTTCACTAATTCACTTACTCTAGAAGCAAAACGATACACAGTCGCAAAATTTTTAAAAAGTCATTAGGAGCTTACTGAGAGAATTCGGTGCTTTGATGGCACCCTTGATGCTTCAATATCTCGACTTTGGTATTCAAAGGAGGCGTAGCCTAAGTCCCTTGTAATGATTTCTCCACCTTTCTAGTGGGTGAAGATCATGAGATATGGTTATTGAGGAATGCATGATCCACATCAAATATGTTTGTGTTTGGTCATTTTATTAACCTTAGTTCTTCTTGATTGCCTAGTTCATAGAAGGCATCTCGTTAAGATTTATCTACCAGTTAAGCATACAAATTTATATAACTACTTGAACAGCTTGGTTTGCTTCTGGGCTTCTGGCTTGATTTGAGGTCGAGCTTTTTTAAAAATTTAGCTTTAAAAAAAAACTAGTTGAACAACTTAACACCCCCTTTAGTGTCAAAAAATGCATATATGAACACTTCATGACATGTCCACAAGAAGGTCAATTCTTGTACACACTGAGAAACATAAAACCAGTAAATCTTTGTGGAACTGAGTCTTTTATGGCCAGTAAACTTAGTGCTAGCAACATCTTAAGATGCAGGCAGTAAAGCAAATCCTAGTAATCTTCCTTTAAGAACTACGATGCCACAGGACTAGAAGGATATTCATAAAAATAGTCCAACATGTACTCGTACGCCTTCAAATTCGGTGCAGTTCTAACTTTAAAGCTATATTTGTTCAGATTCTTCTGGTAAGTTGTGCTTCAAAGGAACATTTTCCCTAAATCTTATTTCAGTTAACTTTTTCAAAGCAGCAAAATCATAGGGCTACAAACTGAAACTCATGTTTATGTGAAATTAATCAAAAGTTGAACTCCTATTTGTAAATTCTAAGGAGAATAAACAAACAGAAATAGTTAATTGTAGATATATGCAGGAAGAATAGATTATAAATACCTTCCGATCCAAAAGGAGAGGGAAGCGCCAAGGACTTTAGCGGAGAAGACACAGAGCAAGGCTGGAAAGAATCCAAAGAGGAGAGAAGCACCAGCCTCGAAGAAGACTGCATAGGGGAGACATAAAGCGATGGAGATGGTGTGGATAGCTATGTAAACTGGGATAGCCCAATTACCCAACCGATCAGACATGAGTGTGAAGAACTCGAAGAGCGCTTGTTTGTCCCATGAAGATGATGATGATCCTTTGATCTTCAACACTGCAACTGCTCCCACAGCCACCGCTAACACTAATCCTAACTTACCACCACTTCCCATCTCAAGAATCAATCAATCTGCCTGAACGGAATCCACTCGTCGGCTGCAGCTGCCGCTGCTAGCCTGCTACATGTAACTTGTAAGAAAAGAGTAGTAAACCGTTGCCAACCATTCCAACTGCTTCTACCAGCAGCCCAACTCAATGGCCCAATTATTTGGGCCTAAAATCTCCACTCACATCAGCCCAATATTATTTCACCGACAATGCGACAATATTTTCTTTTCGGGTGCCGTTTGAATTGCATGAATTTAAAATGATGGACATCAAAATGACAGGACTTTAAACTAATTAGAGGGATAGATAGATTATGAAATGGGTTTCTAAATCCAATTATGGATATCGGAACTCAATTATGAAATCCAATTCCGAAATCCATAATTGAGTTGTTGAAATGCAAATGGATTTCTAGATAGATTGTGAAAACATAAAAGACATCTAGCTAAATTCTTTCTTTTTAGTTTTTATTCAAACATGTCATGAATGAATTTCTAAATCCAAATTTTAATTGAGTTTTTGAAATCCTTCAAACCAAACGGCACCTTAGCAGACTCATGGTACGATATAAATGAAATAGAGTTGAATGACAAGTAGTTATTAAGTTTTTTGTTATATGATTGGACAATTGAAATAAGTAGATAATTGAGTTTAATATAATTTTATTTTATTTCTTTCATCATCAATGTCGGAAGAAAAAAAACATAAAAAACAGTAAAATGTTAATAATATTTTTTTTATTTCTATATAAACCTTTATTTTTAATAAGTTATAAACTAAAAAGGTTAGACTCCACTCCATTATATCGTACCAAAAGTTTTGTTAAAAGTTCAGTAATAGCATCACTAGTAATAAGTTTATCAGTAGTTCATATCCGCATAGGATTGGAAAAAGTAGTTTTAAATAAAGTTGTTTTATTAGAGCGGTTACGAAAGATCAATATATTTTCATGTTTTTTATGTTTTCGTTCATTCATGTTATTATTCTATTTAAATAAGTTCTCAAGTTATTTTTTTTTTTTTTGTAAAATTTGGCTATTAAAACATGGTTATGATTGGTAATCCGGGTTTTATAAAAACTAAAAAATCAGGCTCTAATATTCAAAATTCACAAAAACATAAAAAAACAATACCTCTCAAACTTTTTTGAGAAAAATAATTTATATGAAAGGATGAAAACGTAAAAAACGTAAATACATGTTTGTTTTTTCATAATTAGCTTTTTTCTTTTTTATTATATCATATCATATCAAATTTTATTTTATTTCTTCTATTATTTTTATTAGATATAATAATTAAGATTTATATTATATATTGATGATGTGTATGAGATGATATTTTAAAGAATCAAGTCAAAGTTTAACTAGTGCGGATGACCTAAATAGTAATTTCATATTTCCATGTGTAAGATCCAATTTTTTGTAATCAAATAAACATTGTATAATGTGTTTTGGCATCGTACAAGGTAATAGCATATTCCATATTCAAGTGAGGTTTGGTTGAAATTGGGTAATAAAAAAAAAAGGTAAAAAGAAAGAGAAACTAAAGAAAAGATAATAAATATAATCATTATATATATGTTGCTTGTCTGATATGTATTGCACATATATCTTACAACATAATTTTAAAAAAAAAAAGCTCACATCATCTGCAGAAAAAAAAAAAAGACCTAACGTACTTGCATTACACGATCAAATGAAGAGATAATATCAAGAATTACCATAACATGATTAGATTCAAAGTAAATGGAATCAATACCTTTAATTTGTTGTGTCGTTCATTAGTTCGATATTTTTAAACTAACTATTTGTCATCGTCATTCGATTAATACGTTTCTTACGAAGACAAAACAAAAAAGCTCAGACAGATGGAGATGATAGAATTTTGGGAATGTGATTAATCCATATTGCAAGTATTATGAAAATAATAAGTAGTTGAAAACTTGAAAAAGATTTTCTCAGGAAATTAAGAGCGGGGTGGAGAGATTTAGGGGGAATGAGTGGCAATAGTTTCATTTTCCCTAATTTAGTGCGCAATAATCAAAATAGATTTTCTCCGAAAATAATTGACATAGATGTTCTTCATACTCCTAATTAACAATAATTTTACCATTCTTAACCCTTCAAATCTCCTGCAAAGCACCCTAAGCTTCTAAGCTCATATAAACAAATAGGAGTTTAATTAAGATTTATCATAAACAAATATGTTATTAGTTTCTCTCAAATCATTCACCATAACAAAACTTACGAGTGGACATAAGTTATTGAGCGTTGTAATTTTTGAGACTGGATAATTTAATGTTGCATGCACAGGAAAAAAAAATTATACATAAATAAAATACTTAGTCAAAACTTGATCATATCTAATAAAAGTTCAAGTATTAAAAAAAATTACTTTAATAATGTTTATTAGATACTCATTATGAAAACGCAACCTAATAAATTAAATGAATAATCCAAACACCCCTAAACATATACACATAATGTGTTATTGAAAGCATATGTGATAACATGCTACAATATTTTTAATGTGGCTTTAGTTTTATTTTAACAAAAAAAAGTGTGCAATTAAAATTGTAGTTTAAAAGTATTGTAATAATAGTAGATAATTAATAGGTACCAAGTAAAAACTGTGCGTTTAGTTACCGTTTTCATCTCACTTTTCAAAAAAATAAAAATTTGTTTAGTTAACAACATTTTTTATAAATTTTCATTTCACTTTTTAAAATACTACTTTTCATATTTACTCTCTTACTATTCTATTACCTACCTTATATTTCTTAATAATACTCTCTTTCTCTATTACTTTTCTATCACATATCATGTTTTTGTTATTTTATAATTAGTCATCTTATTATTCTTAAAACTAAAAATACATCATCTAAACAAGTTTTCACTTTTCATAAAAACCCTTGTTTTTTCCTAAAAACTATAACTTGAAAACTATAATTGAAAAATGACTAGTTTTCATTAACTAAACGTATTAAGGTTGTTAAAATTGAACTTTTGGAAATATAAAAAAATCCGACGAATAAAAAGGTCTACAATACCCAACGTTGGTAATTGTCTATATAATGATAATATGTTTAAATAATTCTCTTCGATTTTAATTAGTGCACCCAAACAAAGTGGCATACCTTAAAGGAAGAATTTGAACACAAATGTAAAACGTAACTAAAAGAGCCAGCCAGCCAGCCAGCCAGCCATCCATAGGCATGATCATCATCTTACAAGATGATGTCTTATAACACCACGTTCTTCATCCAATTCAAAGTTGCCTCTACCAAACTCTGGGCTCGTAAAGAAGGCATTCAAATCTGTGATTCCGTAATCCAACACCTTACTCTGCAACTCCTCCACCTTCACATCGATATGTGCCACTTCTTTACGAGTCCCAGACACTATCTCTTCAAAGTGCAGCGCCTCCCTCACCAGTTGATTCAGCAGATGCAGCACTATCGCATTGAAATCCTTCTTGAACGTCATGTACTTTTTGAAGCTCTGCACATCACATTTTGTTACAATACACCTACCTAACTAACTATTAATTTAAAACAAGAAACCATAGGTACCTTCTGTAAAGCCTTCTGCACTCCGAATTTTTGTGTCGATATAAAAGAGTCAAGCAGGACACGTATTGCCATGTCCACATCTTCCTGAGTCACATGCTGCCTTAGGTGCATCCTAGCATGAGCTTCTGACATTCGTATCATCGATTCTATGTGCCTTACTGCTATTGGAACTCCTTGCCCATGCTACACACGATTAACACAAATTTACATACCACACAATCTTTATGCTAAACATTTGTTTGATTTAATGACCAGCTCACCGATGATTCTCTTCGTAGTTCAGCATAAACTTGTGTCAGTTTGTCTAAATCTGCATCGTGCAGTCGAGGGAATACATTTAACTTGGCATATGTGAGGTACTTCTTTAGCATATCTTGAGCAAGTATCTGAACACAGCAAAGTTTGATCAATCAGAAAGAGGCAACACATGCTTCAACATAGAGTCAACTGTTTGGGACCACTGTACCTCAGGATCCACTAACATGGGGTTTTGGATATCTTCTTGAGAATTGTTGATGGAAGACTTTTCATCATAGTTTGCACCTTTTGGTTGGGACTTGAAGTGACTATCCACCACAAACTTCGCAAGCATCTCATCCATCACTGGGTCCACCACATCCTGCATCAAACCATTTTCCATATATGTCAACCACAACTCCACATCACAGAACGACATGAATAAGAAAAACACTTGTGATATGAGATCCAACCTTTACAACACACAGGACATCAAATCTGGAGACGATTGGATCCGTTAATTCTACATTTTGTGAAAAGTTCTTTGAGGAATCATACCTGTAAAAAATTAACAAGTATTAGATTCATATGCTCAAAAAATAATGTGATTGCGGGATTAACAGACGGTAGCGGAAAACATTTATGTTCCCCAATCACTCGATATAAAATTGTCAGCTCAGTATTTGCCCACCTTCCTCCTATTGGGTTAGCAGCAGCAATCACAGAGCATCTAGCTTGAAGGGAAGTCACTATTCCAGCCTTTGAAATGCTGATGCTTTGTTGTTCCATTGCTTCGTGGATACTTACCCTGGAAAATGTCAAAAAACAAATCAGGTATATAATAAATCTTATATCACATTAAATTATTAACAGACAAGTACACACTTAATTACCTATCCTGGTCATTCATTTTGTCAAATTCATCTATGAGACATATCCCCTTATCAGCCAGAACAAGAGCCCCTCCTTCAAGGGTCCACTCCCGTGTGACTGGATCCTTATGCACAGCCGCTGTAAGTCCTACTGCAGAAGCCCCTTTTCCAGTTGTGTAAACTGCCCTCTGTCCCGTCTTTTCAACATATCTTCAAAACAAAGCCCACCAGAAGATTAAAAACAGTGATGCAGTGTGTATGACGAAACTGTGGGGATAAAAAGAGAGCACTTACTTTAAGAATTGGGATTTTGCGGTGCCAGGATCACCTAACAGCAGCACATTTATGTCCCCACGCAACCTATGTTTTCCTTCCACATTTTTCTCCTGCCCTCCAAACATTGCAAGAGCTATTGCAGTCTTTATGTCCTCATGACCATATATTGATGGAGCAATAGACTTGATAATCTGGTCATTTTCCCACAGAAACCATTATTTAAATAAAATGCTAAGCAACAGAAATTTACAAACACACATCAACTATAAAAAGTAAATTGGATAAAATGATGTCCAGAATTGAGATATTGTTTGGTGAAAAATTTTGGGTGTGTAATCGCATCTGATTACGAGAGAAAAACACTGATCGCATGGCATAAGTTAAGGTCCTCAAGGACACTATGGAAAGCAACATAAAATTATGCATATATCAATATATCATTAATGCATCTCCTAATAGTCCTCAAGTTATGGCATGGATGTCAATCATGCCTGGCTTAATTTGGTCTTCCATATGTGTTAGATCTAGTTTACAACTTGAAAAAAAAACCTAAATAAACACATTTGATGATCAGATCTAAAATCATGAAGGGTCCATATGTGTTAGATCTAGTTTACAACTTAAAAAAAGCCTAAGTAAACACATTTGATAATCAGATCTAAAATCATGAAGGGGTCCGGTGAGGCTTCATGCAGGAAAAGGATCTAGGAATGCCAGGAGTAGGTTCTGTCAAGTAACAGATAGAAAATGGCAAATAGATCATATAACAGCAGCAAATTAAATAAAAACTCTACCACCAGTCATAAACTAGACTACGACATCCATCTGCCAACGCCAGGCTGAAAGTTAATTGCCAACTCTCTCCCAGAGCCGAACGCTCTAATAGACAAATACCATGAAATAAATACAGTTGTCATCTTATATTGCATGATAAAAGAAAACACCATGACAATTTCATGTACCCAATAGCTTAAATCATCCCCAGATCAGACATAAATATGGATCATCTTCTAACAGTTGGTATATGAGTATAAAAACATACCCTTTCTCCAATCCGTGGGTCTTTAGACAACTTCTCAATTTCTTCCTTGTCCTCCTGGGTAAGTTTGTAGGCTGAAAATAGGTCGTGCTTCTTTGTAACATGATTTGCTTCAATCACTGTAGCAAATACAGGAAATCCATTTTTTGTGTTCAACGATAAATCAAAGTTATTCGTGTAGATGCCAGTAACCTCCTGAAAATCAAAGAGAAATAAAAAAACAAAAAATTCAGGTGCTTACTGATATTTAAAAAAAAAAAAAAAACAAGGTATGCAAGAAAAGGGAAGAATAATACAATCTCTTCCCCAGGACGGGCACAATCAATCAGATCATTCAGAAGGATCACTTCCTTGTATCTTGGCAATCGTCCAGCTGGAACAATTCCAGGGCTCTCTTGAAGGGTAAGCTTCTGATAGTTCCTGTAAATAGTCTATCACAAGAAGGTGTATCAGTATAGTGATGCTTTTCCATGTTACACCAGAAAGCAAGAATAAATATTACAATTCACCTGCTCAATATTGACCGTGAATGGTCCCTTTGATTGGCATTCTGGGCAGGAACCAACCTTGACCTCTGAATATGAATTTTGGAAAAAAGGCCCCAAAACTGATCCGCATTTGTTACAATCATACTTCACTTGCTGCAACTGGGGAAAGACGCCAGATCGTCTAGTCACAACTCCTCCAATGCGAATCATTGTGTTTAAATGGATCTGCCTGAGAGGGAAAAAAATATGGAAGGCCAGTTATCAAATGCATATTCCTTAAACAATTTAAGTCAACAATATAACAACTTCTAAATCAGCCAAAGAGGTCATACCTTATGTTGCGAATCTGGTCATAAACAGGTAAGTTGGTAACTCTGATATAGATTTTCTGATGTATTCTTTTGTAGTTGGGATGAAGATTAAACACAACTTTATTTGCAACTTCCTCCATAACCTCAAGAACAGACTGTGGCGCATCTGCCAGCCAGATGGCAATATTTGGATGAACGTAGATGAACTGTTTGTAATCAATCTCCAGACTGCACTTGTTGACTGCAAAAATGAAGAAAATATTCAAGATGACAACCACATGAGCAATATTGATAACCAATAAACTAAACCCATCTCCTGGTAGACTGGCTTTCGACAGCGGTCCTACATCAACTGATGACTTCGAAGCCAACCAAAATGAAATTCTTTACCTGCCACCATCTCGTTTATCTGCCGAAGATATTCTTTTTCATTTTTTGGATTTTCATCGTAAGTGAGAATAAATTCCTTAAACTTCTTGGCAATAAAGCGGCGCACTTCATCTCTAGTAACCCACTCCCTAAGCGTTCCTTGAACACGATACATCTCAAACTCACCTTCATCATTATCATCATCCTACAAATTTTAATAAAGGTATTTCAGAATATGAATTAAATGACAAAATGTTGCTGCTTCATGAAGCATAAATCTGAAATAAATAACAACTCCGCACATCATATGGATCATCATCTGTCTGATCAGTCATATGCACATCCTCTCTTGACTGTTCCCTTTGAGATCTACCAGGGGAGCTTGGCACCGTATCATTGTCATCAAAGCCTCGTGCACCAGGAGGCCTAAAATCAGCTCTGGTTCTTTTTGAAGGCCTGTAGCTTTCATCATCCGTATCTGCCACGAAAAATATGAAAACACAGTTTGATCATAATTTGTATATTCAGAGTGCGCTTAATAGTTTAAACATTACAGAAATGGTTAGTGTGTAATTAATAACCAAAGAAAAATTATAAGTCATTTGTTATAACAACCCATCCTAAAGCAACAGAAAGACAACGATAATACCAATGTTGCTTCAGAAATTATCAAAAGTACATATTTCCCAGCACAATACATGATTGTTTGCGGATAACCATGTAAAGGCCAGTGAAGTCTTAGAATGCATCTATAGGATACAGAGAACTGTAAAGAAGTGTCTGACAAATATTTAAGGGGTGTTTAGTAGTTGGTATGATGGAATGGCATGGAATCATTTGCGTTACATACAAGTAAATGTTGACATAAGCACAGAAAACTACTGAAATGTCATTATCTTTCATGTTTTGATTCTCTTGGTAAGAAATCTAGAGATGAAATTTATACTAAAATCAATCCTCTACTCTTTTCCACTGTAACAAATCCCCCTTACAGTGCAACCACGAAAGGATAGCCAAACTATGCAAGTAGCGTGCGAGCTGCGACAAGTGGTTAATATAATGATAAAGTATGAAGTACGTTTGTTATGCTTAATTGCTCACTTTTTTCCCCTCGGATTAACTGGAGAAAAACAACGAACTATCTAGGATCAGACTCTCGGTCGGACCCTATATGACAATAAACACTTCAATATTGGAGGGTCTATAAATAAAACCAAAGAAAAAGTACACTTAGCAAACCTTGGTCATGGAGAAGCTGAGGGAGTTTTCGTTGTGTAGCAACACCGTCCCTGGCATCAAGCTCGATCTCTGCAGCCCTACGATCCGCCATAATCTGATCCAGATCCCTCTCGTCCTCGAGGGAATCATGCAGCCCAACCGATTCGTATTGGTCATTCTCATCCATCCTCCGGTAATCCCTACATTGCAAAATTAATATGTGTAAGGTTTGTATAAAAAAACGAACACGATAAAATTGACAGTGAAATGAAAAGTCAACTGACAACATACTCCATGTAATTGTCGTTGAAAAGATCCTCGCCCTCTCCTTCATCCTCGTCGTCTTGTTCATGTTCATCCCTGATGATCTCTGGATCAACAGCAGCCTCATCGTCGTCATAGTCAGAGTAATTCTCTGAGGTGCGACTGTTGAAGGGGAGCTGATCTGTGTTAAACCCTGCAGATGTAGGAGAGTCTGGTGTGGACGGTGGGTTTCCATTGAATTGACTCGAATTTAGGTTACCGCCTTGATCTGATGACGACGGCGACTCGTTGAGACGGTTCTCTCCTCCGGCATTTTCTCCCGCCATATTTCTCTCTCTCTCTCTCTCTCTCTCGTGTTGTTTTGTGAGTGAGGGCGCTTCTGTGCGTTCCGCCCCCTTTTAGGTCGTCTATAAGTTTTGGCGGGAGTTTTTGGCGCCACTATCTCTGAAGTCGGCCCACATTAACCTACCCGGCCCAATATCATAAATTATTGGTCCCAGCCCAACTTTACGATACATGTTTGTTTATGGACCGACCAATTAACTAATCAAATTTTATCTTTCAAACACTTCATCAAAGCCATTGGTTTATTAATTAAAACCTTAAACTTACACCGAAAAAGTTGAGATCAGAACTCGTACACCCATCTAATCCTACTCTTAAATCTACACCTTTTTGTCTACAATAATCTATTTAAAGTATCATCTTAATCTATTTAATTTTCTCTATCTTTTATTTTTTATTATTTTCTCTTGATTTAATAAAAAAGTTTCTAAATACCATCTTTAATTTTGAAATATTTTGAATCTTAACCATGATCATATGGACTATGTAATGAGCGACCATTCGTATTCAATAGATATCATTTTGGTTTCTAGTTATCCCGTAGGCACTACCATGACACGACCACCAAAAACGACATTGTTTGTTCATTTGAGATTTAAAAAAAATAGTTACAAATCGAATACGTCGACTAACGGAGAAGACACCAAAACTATAGGCGTTGAAGAAGCCAAGAGATCAAGCTCACCGTTTTAGTTTTAAAACAAAAAAACAGAGTACTTAAAATTATTTATTTTAATTATAAACATTCCTATTATGAACGTATAAGTTTATATTTGATAAATACAACGTTAGGAAAAAAATTAGAAAAAAGAAAAATGGCACGAACTGTGAAACATGCCAAACCACACCGGTTTTGTTGGTTTGTCCGGTTTGTTTTGCAAAAATAATTTGGTCTATTTTGTTTAAATGATTCTCAAACCGAGGGCATCGGTTAATCGGTTCGATCAAGATTTATGTTCAAATCAGCTAAAGCAAACCATGCACATGCCTACCATTAATATATTTCCTAGTTTTAATAAATAATTACTAAAATAATAATAAAAATAAATAACGTTAAGAGACTAGACAGATAAAACTATGAATACATAATATTTTTTTTAATGATAACATATTATTAATTACGAGGAAGTGGTGCATAAGATTTCGAATAATATGTTATTTGTACCCAATATTTGTCGTGAACTAGTGTTATGGTTGCCCGCGCGTTGCTGCGGGTATCCATAAAAAACATGTAGTTTTTGTCGATTAAGATAAAATACGATGTTAAGAAATAGAAAATAGTTTAATGATGACAACGTAAGTGAATTTGTGTATTTAAGCATTAGTGGGTTACATGTTATTTTTTACGAATTTGATATGATTCAATTGATGATGTCTAAAATATATTGTTTTTTTTAGGGTTTTATATGCACAAAACAATATGTTTTCATTTTTTTTTTGTTTCGTTCCTCATGTTATTTTTTCCCAATAAAGTCCTCATGTTATTGTTTTCTTTCTAATTTTCGGGAAAATTTTGTTTTTTTTTTCATAATTAGTACAGTATTTTCCACAAAAAACCAACATGCCACGAAAAACTCTCAAATTTAATGTTTTTTTTTGGCAAAAAAGGAATAATTCCAAAATTTACAAACAAATAAATAACTCACGGATTTTATTGGTATAAAGTAAAGCGAAGAGGCTCCGCAAAAATATGAAAAATATGTTGGTTTTTTTTTTCATATTAAACCCCCTTTTTCACAAAAATATAACAAAAGTTGATGTTTTATATACATCTTATGAGACAAAAGGCAAAAAATAAAAACAAAACAAAATGAATCACTGTTATTTAATTCTTCAAGTTGAGGTGGATGTATAAATTTTTAATATTTTAATATTTAATCAATATTTAATCAAATATTAAAGAAGTTGATGTACAAACTGAATACTTTTATTTACAATATAAAAATATAAAAAATGTTGAACTCAATATTTATTAAGCTTTAAAAAGGTTCATTATTTCATCTGTTAAAAAAATTAAAAAGTGAAATAATTTGTCCTTTTTTCTTATCGTAAAAATTTATTAATTAATTGTATTCCCTTTCGGTTTAAATTAAAATCAGAGTTCTTCATTTTTTTCGAGCGAAAACATTTTAAAGTTAAATCAGTTGGAGTTATTTTCAATCATTTAAATTTAATATGGTTTAACATTTTTCTGAGCAAAAATATTTAAAACTAATATGGTTAGTCATATTTTCCGGTCAAAAACATTAATAATTAGATTAAGCGGTCGTTTATTTCGTTTGATTCAATTCAAAACCGAAATGGTTCGTTATTTTTTTCAAGCGAAAACATTTAAAATTAAAACTACGAACACTTTAAATTTTTTTCCAGCGAAATAGTTAACCAAATAGGAAAAAAAACAAATCAAATTCAAGTATTTTGGATGGATAAAACGAATAACCATTTTGATTTTCGATTTAACCAAACGTAAAAAAACAACCAAACAATCTAATTTCTATTGTTTTAGTAAAAAAAACGATGTACCATTTCGATTTCCAATTTAACGAAATGGAAAAACGACGAACCAATTTAATTCGAAATGTTTTCATTCAAAAAAAAGGGTATATGTATATTAGTGTTGATGGTTATTATTGTATTTATTTTTTGTTTCTGATTGATTACAAATATTAATATTTTTATACCTATTTGTTTCATTAAAATACAGAGTTGTTAATAATTTTTAATTGAATGGTCATAAATAGGGATGTGTGGAATGACCGAAAAACCGAACCGAACCGGAACCGATATATAATATTTAGTTCGATTATCGGTTCTTATAATCTTCAAATTTCGGTTATCGGTTAACGGTTCTGCGTGTATCGGTTTTATCGGGCATAGAACCGATAATTTGAAAATCTCAAAACATGCAAATTAAGAAATGATTTAAAAACCCACAATGTAAAAAACGAAAAAATCATTTGTTGGAACAATATTTTAATATGGTGAAACTACATAATTTATATGAAAAACATCATGATCGACACTTTTCTTATTTTATTTTCATGTTTTTTTGTTTATATATTGTTATAATAAATAGAATTATATATATATATATATATATATATATATATATATATATATATATATATATAAATTTTTGGTTCTAATCGGTTCCGTACCATAACCGAACTGGAGCCGGAACCGCATTACAATTGTTGGTTCGGTTATCGGTTCTTATAATATTCAATTCTGGGTTTCGGTAAATCGGTTCCGGGTCGGGTCGGTCCGGTTTCGGAACCATTTACGTCCCTAGTCATAAATATAAACACTGACAAAATGAGTACTTTAACTAAAGTTAATAGATA
Organism: Centrapalus pauciflorus; assembly: GCA_020465985.1. NCBI lineage: Eukaryota > Viridiplantae > Streptophyta > Magnoliopsida > Asterales > Asteraceae > Centrapalus > Centrapalus pauciflorus. The sequence continues at coordinate 1,572,772 of JAANYP010007579.1, forward strand.
AGGAACAATATTATATGTAAACCTTAATAATAATAATTAAATTTGGAAAATTGAAAGTTTAGGGATCAAATCTAAAATTTAATATAAACTACAGGGCTAATTTGTAAATAATGGAAATTGGTGAAATGAATTAATTGAAGGAAATTGATGAAACGGTGTGGGGGATAAGGAACTAAGCTAATAAATGCTGCATAAGATAAGAGTGTGGGAGGCCGGCCCCCGCCCATCTGGAGGTGCACACCCATTTATGAACATATACAAAGCGCTAAAGAGAGAAGTCCAATTAATGGGACTTGGCCGGAAAGTGTTCTTGCCTCTATCATTAGCTCGGGTAGTCCCCGTTTCTGGTGTTTTAGTCACCTTTCAATGGCTCCCTTAATTATGTGCGAGCGGGCATCAAAACGAATCGTTTGACTACCATTAATGTTAGTTATAGGAATTTCACAATCACAATACCACTTTGTAACAGAGAAATGTTACTTAAAAGAACTAGAGGACTGTTTAAATGTTATTTTGATGTACGTTAGAGTGGATATATACGTATAACACAATCCTTTATCTATTTTCCAAAGGGGAAATTATGCAAAAAACCATCAAAGTACAAAAAATTTTCGATTAAGTCCTCATTTCATTTTTTTATTTCTGATAAGTCCCCAAACTGCTTAAACCTTTTAAATTGGTCCGTTAACCTGTTATAACAGGTTAACATGCTTAAAACTATTTTGCAAAAACCATCAAAGTATAAAAAATTTTCGATTAAGTCCTCATTTCATTTTTTTTTTCCTTATAAATCCCCGAACTAATTAAACCTTTCAACTTTTCGATAAAATAAAACGAATTTTTTTTAAACTTTTAAAAACGACGATGTTTATTTCGATGACAGAGTATGCCATGTTTGTCTAGACCAAAATAAGTTGGCTTGAAAATAATATTTTTTTCAAAACGACGATGGTTGTTTGAAAATATTAATTTTTTTTAAAAGTTCGTTATTCCGGAAAACATAAGTTGGTTTGATATAATAACATAAATGATGATTATTTTGATCCTATGTTTGTCGAAACCACAATTTTTAATTATATTTAACTAGTTAATCCCGACTAAATTTTAAACAATAAAAATGATCGTTTTGATTTATCATTTTGTTTTATTTTTTTTTTGCATCTACGTATGTGTTACGTGCGTGTCAATTGAACAATCACTTAAATTGATAAAACAACAAATAACATGAGTTTTATGAAGATAATGGATCTATGTGGCAAAAAAATTAGTTGATGGATTTATAAGACAAAATAATTTAGTTAAGGGATTTATAAAATAAAATAATTTAGTTGGGGGACTTAATAAAAAACCCGTAGATTTATAAAATCCACGTCAGCAATTGCAACGCGCTTAACGGGTCACCGGTAACTTTTCTTGAAAAAAACACCAAATTCGTGATTTTTATTTAGTTAAGGAACTTATTAGACAAAAAAAATGATTGATGGACTTAATCGAAAAAAACTTGTAGTTGATGGTTTTTTACGAAATTTTCTTTTTTCCAAATGGGTTTACTTTGATTCTAAATAAGCGGATAATTTAGAGTGGCTCTGGTCAAATATTGAAATGGATTATTACAAACTTCAGAGTTCAAAATCTCAAATATATAATTTTACTTTAAACACACATTCAAGCATCTCCTTCATGTAACATCTCATTGCAATAGTAGTCTTAGGGACTATTGAATGGTATCAAACTCTTTCGCATGTTCCTTTTGATCGTAAGACATGCCGAATTGTCGATGGAAAGCATTCAGATGGTGCCCTCTCTTCCCAATGTAACACGTACGGCTCCAAATAGGTAGCCACTCCCTTCTCAAAGAACCGAACGTGAGACTTCTGCACCATTCGGGTCCATCTCGAGCTTCCATTGTTGGCCTTGTCATCTAACGACATCTCACCAACACTTGATATTATTTAAAACCTACATTGACCTTTGGAAATCAATCAATTACGTATGACTTTTTTTATTAGATGTGAACGTGGGTGGCAATTCTGAAGTATTTCAAGCAATCGGCTCGACAACTAAAATACAAAAACTTAACATAATTTTGATTTTTTTTTAAAAATAATCAGTTTAATAAATCATTTTGTTGAATTTTTTTTAAAAGCATATTCTAGATTAGCTTTTTGCTACGAAACATTTTGACTAACATGTCCGTTTGACTCATTGGGTAATAGTTGCCCCTCTTAGATGCCAATTTCTAATCTTCACAAATTCACCACACGTAGATGTCAACATGTCTCAAAAAGTTTTTATTGTCTTTTGAATAAGTAATCGTTTTTCTTATAAACGAAAGGTTGTAGCATACGTTACGCGTTCCGTTCAAGTTTATAAAAAAAGCCCTCAAACATGAATATCTGAAAGGATGGAATTGAACTTCATTCGATCTAAAACATGTCAGGCTGTAAATCCAATTCCCATCAATTTAAATCCTTAAAAACACATTCCAAATTCCACAAGGAAAGTTCAGCATAGTTATTTTACCAAAATTTATTCAACACCCAGTATAAGTAAGCTCTCACATTGTTGTCATTGTTTCTTCACTCATCAAGAATTCAAGATGATTGTTGTTGAGACCCACCGCCTTTTTACTCGCATCATTCCACAACTATGTTCATGAAAAACGGTAAACTATCATACTCCTAATACTTTACCCCAAGACGTACTTTCTCCACTTAAATTTCAACTTGTCTCCGACGGGAGTCAAACCCGTGACCTCTCACTTACGTAACTCCTCAGTTACCAAATGGGCCAAACGCTAGCTCATAAACACCACCTTTATGTAATCATGTTAAAACCCCATGCGTATCGTATCTCGATTGAAACATATATATGCAAAGGTTAGTCTAAACTTTATACCAAGATTCTTTATATTTAGATCTCAATACATAAAATATCGAAAATCCAGTAAACATTCAAATATGATGTGCTACATATATGTCACCAAACAGCCAACTTCAAGTAATTGGTTCACAGTGTTTGTTTGGTGATCCTAAAAGGCTAAACCTAAAAGATTTCTAGAGCAAGCAAGCTCATCAACCTGAACAACATATTCTATAAACTTATCTTGAGTTCTCATGAAGTATTCAAGATTCAATCAAAGGGGGCATATTGAAATGCCATCATACTTGATCAAGATTTTTGCAATTGCCACAAACATTACACTCCATTATGCCAGGAGTTGGTGCAACAGATGGAGGCAGGGGAGCCAATGTGCCCCAGCAATTCTTTCGATCACACATGTATGTCAAGAAGAAATACGCATGTGGGAAGTCGTCTTCTCCTTTCATCGCATCACTAACTTCACCTTCCATTTCTTCATCAGGATCTTCATCCATGACTGCAGTGGCTTCTTGATCTTCTTCATTGTTGTCATCATCCACATCTATAACATCGTCTTCACTTTCTGACCAACTCGCCTCCACTTTGCATCGATCACAGTCGCAAACAAAACCGTAATCATCTTTGAGCCTCTTTTGCCTTTCGGAATACTTGAGATTGACCGGAAAATAACTCAGACAGATTTCCCTGCCTTGTGGAACATCGTGAATCATCCTGATTGTGATATCAGTGTTGCTACACGAAGAAACTGGTCCAGCAACATCGATGTAATCAAATCTGCAAGCATTTGGAAGGCAATCGTGGTTGAAGAATGATGCCACGGGATAGATTCCATAAGCCCTAACCGATCTCTCCTCCCTCTCTTCTGAAAAAGGTTCCATCAAACCAAAAGCGTTGAGCTTGTCCTTCGCCAGCAGGACGCAGGTTAGGTCGACGGAAAATCCTAATTCGTGAGACGGAGGGGGGCAGACGGAAGAGATGAGCGAATGGATAAAAGTGGAGGAGGACTCAGCTTCCGTCTGAGAAGGAACGGATCCTTGAAGAGACAACAATGTCTGAAACCTAGCCGGAGAAACGAATGCGAGATTGTAAGCAGACACGAGAAAACGAGCTTGGAGCTGGAGGTCTAACGCTAGACGGTTGTCGGAAAAGTATTGCCGGAGTCGGATTAGGGCTTGGCAGGCCCAAGGGGTGTGGGAGGCTGTGGATGCGACGGAGAGGCAGTCAAGGGTACAGAATCGCGATCCGCAGGTAGGGCAAAATACATTTTGCGATTGCTGTGAGATACTGATGAAGCAATGGGAACAGTAGCCATTGTTGTTGTGGAGATCATCTGACAGAAAAGGGAAGGCAGAGTAAAGAACGATAGGGGAGTCCCTGAGAACCATTTCACCTCCTTTTAAAGGGCGTAGAGCCACCATCGCTCTTCCCCTTCCTTCTATCTCCGTCATCCCAATCGCCGCCGTCTCCATGTTCCTCTTCCTCCGGCTACTGGCTGCAGCTGCCTAGGTTTTTAGAAGGGTTTTTACTACAACAAATTTTACACCCCTAATTTATGATAATACGACAGATGAGCCCTTGATGTATATAAAAACTATCAAATTGATCTCAAATGTCATATTACTTGAATACAATAAATGGACCCATGTAAAAACTAATGTTTAATATGAAAAAAACCAACATGTTTTCATATTTTTTACGATTTAGTGTTTTAGTGTTCTTTTTTTATGAAAGTTCTCAAGTTATTGTTTTTAATCCGATTTTCGGAAAAGTTTTGTTGTTTTCATAATTAACCTGATTTTTTTCACAAAAAACCAACATGTTTTCACTATTTTTCTTCGAAAAGTCCACAAATTGAAGACTTTTCTGAAAAAATAAATACAAATTTCAAAAATCACAAACAAATATATTACTTAAGGATTTTATTGATAAAAAACACTGAGAAACTAAACCGTAAAAACGTGAAAAACATGTTGATTTTTTTCATATTAAACCCTAAAACCCATTTCAAATCCTTATTACATATTTGATATTTCTAGGAAAAACTATTTCATTGTACCATGTTAGAAAATAGAAATCATGTTTTAAAATGCCTCGTCATAACAACCCTAAAAACTATTTCATTGAGTGTATGAATTTTTTACATTAACTTTATTTCAATCAAAACAATATATGTTAGTTGAGAATACATTAGACTTGAAAAAACACAAAAAAGGGGATATAACAAGGGATATTTGTGCAAAAAAAAAACATTCAAATTGGTCTATTTTTGTGATTAAAACCCCCAATCAATTTTCATTGCGCAACACAATGAATGTTAAAAATATGAAAAAAGAAAAACAAATTTAAAACAAGCAGTAAGAAACATGAAAAATAAATACAAGAAACGAAAATGTTAACAATGCTTTACATAAACTCATTTTGTTGACGTAATAAAGTTTTTTTACGAAACTAAAATAAATCTAAGTCTAACCATGTTTGTTTTAGTTTTTAATAATTACATTAAAAATAAATAAAAGACTAACAAAATAAAACACATAGATAACATATTTCAATTATAGTAGTATATATTGAGTTATGATGTATCAGTTAATTTATTGACTTGTTATTAATATTATTGAATCAAATTTATGGATTAAACCAAAAGAAAGAAATTGACAATACCATGTGGGTTAGGAAAGAGGTTTTTAGAATATAAGTTATAACAATAAACCAATTTTAATCGTGAATCAATAATGGCATTTATGATTCAAAATGTTTATCGTTGTATTTATTACTTATCGTATAAATCAATTTAAATAGAAAAAACGATTAAAAACATTAAACTAATATAATAAATATTTTATTTTATATATATACTAGATTAACACTCATGTATTACATGAATAATACTCTTGGAAAAATTATATACTTACGGTCTGGAGCTTTCTTTTCACTTTTTATAAACTTGCTCCCAAACTCTTGGAAGAACATTTTCTTTGCTTGGAGCTTACTTACGATTGATGCTAAAGATTGAAGCTAAGCAAAAATAAGAGATTGTGAAGGTGTTGAAGACAGGTAGGTAAATGTTCACCCTTATCTTCATCTTCTTTTTCTTCATCTTTACTCTACATTCATCCATGGAGGTTAGATTTTGCAAATGGTTAAGAAATGATGATATGTGATAGGAATCAAGTTAATGAATGTAACTATGTGTATTTCATTTTTGGAAACATATATGGATATATGGAAATAGTGAATCATGAAACCATTTGGTGATTTACAATCTAAAACCTAGAATTTCTTATGGTAGATTACTGGATTTATGATGTTAAAAAGTGTCTACTCAATGTTTTGATGATGTACTTGAAGTATATTTAAAAGGGTGAGCATTGGAAACAAGAAGGCATAAGTATTATATGTGAAATGGGTGAGCTGCAGGGAAGAAAATCGTTCATTCCAGGATTTGTCTGAGGGCGACTCGACAAATCGACCCTGTGACTTGACAAGTCACGGGCCACTGTCCAAATACTTATAAATTAAGACATAAGTATTAATTTTCAAATTTTGATTAAATGGTTCTTGCTTTGGTTTTAGACTATCAAAATTCTTATAAATTTAGACATTAATGAGTTCTAAACTTAGATTTGCAAAATGAATCATATTAAGTGATTAAAATGAATTGGAACCTCACTTTTTTATACCAAATTCATGTTAAAATATTAACTAAACCTAATGGATTTCAAACCATGATTAAATCACTCGATATTACTAATCTACATGAAAGGAAACTACTTTATTATACTTATTTGTAAAATAATGATTCAGAACCATATTTATAGACTTAGAAATCTTACTTAGATGGGTATAATAATACTTTAAGGATTAACTTACCCTGATATCTAACTTTATTTGTTACTTATTGTTATTCAATTGTTTTAGGTGACTTCATTATCCGGAGGCAATGGGGTAATTGATTCCTCATCAATGCAAAATTAGTTGTTTATGAGTTTTATATATAAGTAGCTATCTGTGAGTACTAGTGTTATGTGTGTATTATTTGTTTATTACTTTTTGATTACACTTGATCTTATGAACTTGTTAATCATATGTGTTACCTTGCCCTTGAATGGTTGTCATATTTTACGTATTTCATGACATGTACATGTTCATATTCCATGATTATATTTATATTCATAGTATATTACTGTGTGTGATGTACTTTAGCCATACTTCCGGTAACACCGGAGGGTGATGTCGTACTTCTATTATTGGCGGAAGTACGGTGCCGGGAACTGCGGGTCCCGATGATTTTTGGTGCTACACACTCCATGGAAGTACTCATAGTGTGTGTTGTTGCCGTGACAGGATCAATAGTCTTCCTCTTGATATGTTTCATCTTCTTTGACATACATTCATTCTTGTATGATATGATTCTTTCTATTGAGAACTCATTATTATGATTACTTACCATTGCTTATATCATCCAATGCTTATGATATGTCCATGTTGTCATTGTGATACATTGTTAACCTAGTTACACACTAAGCTTTATGCTGAACCATTTATATGTTGAATATTTTTAGGAAATCAAGATAAAGGAAATGAGGTAGTTGGTCAAAGTAAGAATTAAAGTAGGAAGTCATTCAAGTGAAGATTAAAAACATATATTTGATACCTATTTTTATGACAAATTTTGGGTTATTGGGTAGCTTACCCTTGACATTATGATTATCTTTAAGATAACATTTGTTGTGGGATTATTGAAAATTGTAAACATTATTATTGTGGTTGTAAACCAAATGGGTGATGTATCATGAATATTGGTGGATTGGAAACTTATTTTGTAGACTATTCTTGAATTGAAGTTACAAGATGTATTTAATGAAAATACGAATAAGTCATGTCAATTTTCTTCAGAAATTATGTGATTCGAACTTATTATTCTGTTACAATATCGTTTTTTCTTTTTTTAAATTTAGTAGATTCAAAGATAAATTTGAACGTTATTTTAAAATGAATATTTGTTTATTAGTATTTTGGTAATGGTAATTTTGACGATGGTGAAGTAGAATTGTTTTAAAAAAGGGTGACATGTAAATCCAAGAAAAATATATATATATATATATATATATATAAAAGGAAGAAAAGAATTTGGCAGCCGGGACGGTGGACCGGTGTACAGTGTACTATTAAAAGGTCTCCACCTACCCGCCTGATCTGCAAACCGCAAAAACCCTTCTTCTCGGAGTTAAATTCGAGTCAAAGCAGGAGCCATACCGTCGGCCTGACCGGAGAAAATGGCTGTTCAGAGCAGCATGTTCGTTGCACCCCCAACGGTGCTTCCAGCGATTGAAGCTCCTCGATTTCCGGTGGCGATCACATTCAATTCCCGCACCAGAGCGGCCAGTTTCCAAAATGTTTTTAAACTGAACATTGAAAGAACTTCTAGTGTTTGTGGTAGAAGAAAAAAGTTGGTTCGAGTGCCTGCACTAGGTGATCGTACCAATAGCAGCACCGGCGGCGATGGTATTAGTAATAGTAAGGGTAAGGCGGGATCGACGGTGCCTAGCTCCAATTATGTGGTACCGTTGGACAATCCATCCTCATGCATCACTCGTCCTCTAGCTGAAATTCTTCGAGACCTCAATAAGCGGATCCCTGATAACATCATAGTGAAACAATCCGATAGTACTCATTCCGCCTCCATCCCTTGGTACATTTCAAATTACACACCAACACACGCACCAATTCTCTCTTTGGTGGTTCATTTGACCTGAGTTTGGTGATCCGATGATAATTTATAGGTACCATGCGAACAGGATGTTAAGTTTCTATGCTCCAGGTGCGTTCGACCATGAAACAATCCCACACTCTGCTCTATAAGCAATATTCTTCACTTGAACATTGTATATATCTTTTCACCAGGAAGTTTGTTTCTTTGCAAATTAAATTATCATTTATAAGCCTACCATGCATCTGAGGTTAATACTAAAAAACATATCAATGCAGGGGATAGCGGGAAAACCTAGGAATAATGCAGATTTAGGTTTGGGATCGGTTAGTCATGTACGGGGGATTTTTCCCCCCAGGTTTGGTTTCATATGACAGTCTAATTATGTATTTTAACCAATGAACATGAACTTATCTATGTAGTCTTATCCGAGTTGTAGTTTAAGACTCCTCTACGAGAGCTAGAGTTGAAGAAAGTTCAAGGATTCTGAGCCTCCTTACCTCGAGATCATGAAGAACCCATGGGAACATTGTGTTTTATGCTTTGATGCCTAGCAATATAGTATAGTGGCACCATCAATGGTGGTCTTGAGATCTCACTGAGGTTTAAGGGTAAGCTACATTGTCACTGCACGTCGTTGCAATGAAACATGTGTAAGATAAGTTGTAGTAAAATGCAAATGCTGGAAGAGATGGCTGGCCTGCACCATGTATGCACCTGCCAATTGTGGATAGTCATGTGAAGCTGGAGGTCTCACTAATAGGGGGTATGGTGGAGCAGTGTCAAGGGTTCAACAAAGGTTTGGTGTTACGGCGGCTAGCTTCCAATAACTGGCAACATTGGTAGTTATGTGCTATTAGCCCTTATTTTTTCTATGGGTTTTGGCAAGTCTTTGGTGGCACGAGGATTAGGTTTAGCCAATGGCATGGTGGTGCCATGCGTCGTACCTGCGACAATTATTGTGGCTGTGGTGTCACCAACCCTTGTTTTATCATAGATTTTATGCAAGCGAATGGTGATCCAGCTGCTTGGGCTCAGACAATGTTATGGTGTTTTGACAACTAAGGTTCAAAGTTAAAACATATTGTGGCATTTTTAACCAGTGTTAATCTTGGTCAAGGTCCATGTTGGCATTTTTAGTATCATCTTTGTTGATTTTTGGCTGGTTTGCATGTACACAACTAGACGCTGAGTTTCATGTCATGGTGCATTTATGGAAGTGGGTTGAGTTTGTTGAAAACTGTAGTAATTTGGTCAGTCTGTTCCTGTGTTGGTATGAATCAAATTTTCAGTTGAGTAAATTCTTTTCATTGTTTTGTAACGGTGAATAAATAGGGTACACTATGAAGGCTGGGTAGGTGGTTGTTACACTTAGAAGAAATCAGTCATCATAACACCAATGAACTGATTGTTATATACCATAACAGGCGACCTTAAACATAAGTGAGCCAAAAGGAATGCTATTTATATCTTGGTCTACGTCACTGGCTATTGTGTGCCATAAAACCATACCCTAACAAGTTTGTCATAAAGGTTCTTCCGAGATGTGTATTCGTTAGACTGGTGTGCGGTCCTAAGCAATGGATATTGTAATTAGTTAAAGGCCACTTTAGATAATTAAGGAGCTCTATAAGTAGGGCTCATGAGAAACTAAAGATCATGCCTAAGTTGATAAAAATACTCAAGTTAAAACAAGCATCATGGGTAGAAGCCTATTTCTTGTAAACAGGCCAAATATGTTATTTGTTATTTCTTGAAAACTGTGAGTACTAGTATATTCGTTAAGCCAACGTAAGGAGCACATGCCACTAATGACATTCAAGAATATACACCTGCAATTAGTTTAACCAAAAGGGAATTCATCTTGTTTCTTTTTAATCTATTACCAAGTTGTTTATTAAGCTTTATCTGTTATAATTTCTACTTCATTTTTGTATCTATTTTTCGCCATGAACACCATAACTTAAAGCCCATGTTTTATTTTATATATGTGTTTACCCTTAATTACGCACTTCAACGCACAAACTTCCCATATTAATTCCATGGGCCTACTTCAGCTTCAGTGCAATGCAGAGAGATTTAGTTTAGAGTGCGGCCTGGAACTTAGGGAAGAGGAAGGAGAAGATACGTCACTACTCTTTCAGTGTTCTCTAATTTGTCTAGAAAATAAGTGATAAGAACTGACAGAAAAGAAAATAATCATTCTTCCTGTGTGTAAGTTGGAGAGTAAGGGAAAGATAGATGAATGTTCTAAAAAATATATCCTTGAAATGTAAAATGTGTTTAGTATAAACAGGGGTTGTTAAGGTAATTAAATAAAATCGTTAAAACACTTCCTTTCCTTTCCCTCCCAAAACTTTCCACCCTCCAAAGTTTCCGTCATTTGGGGGAAAGTTTTAGAGAGAAAACTGGCCAATACTTTCCTTCAGATTCCATTATTTTCTATCCAGAAAGAACTTGAGGAAAACAATTTTTTTCTGTTTCTTTCCAAATCACTCTCTCCAGAGTGAAACTCGAGAAAGCACAATGTTTTGAAGTTCTACAGAGACATTGTGTCCTGCACGTCTGGCTCACCAATTTTGAATAACGAACCTAATCAAAGCTTCTATCTGCATCTTGGGAGTGTTTTAAAATAATGCCAGGACTTGTTTCTTTAAATAATGTTAGTGTAGTATATTCAGAGGTCAATGCTATGTCTAATATTCCTTTTCTTACCTTACTATATTTTTTTCTTCAGGTTGGTGTGGAGAAATACGTGATGTAATTTTCTCAGACACTGGAAGTGTGACTGTGGTTTATCGTGTAACCGTACGTGGCTCTGATGGGGAGGTATGCATAAACCATTATCTCCGTGTGGATACTCTATTGCTAGCTAGATAGTGTTTCCCGTCAGGCAGGCTTGAATTACATAACTTACAGTACATCACCTATGTGTCATCGTTATTTAAAATTTCTTATAACAAGCTTTAAAGTGAAAGAAATGAAGAAGAAATAACAACAGAATGAGAAATGGATTGCAGAGGAAGTTTTGTTATGCGTGGTGGGTTATTTAGAGAGGCAATATCCGAATATGATTTAAATGAAGTTCTTTTTCCTATGGTTAACTTGAAGGTAGATTCTAATTTTCTAGCTTTGAGGATGGTTCACCTACATGTAAAAAATGTATCAATCACATACTTAAGCCTCTCAAATCATGCAATTGTAAAATACTAAAATCCAAGCTTAATGGGGTTTAGTTAGTCATTATGTTGAAAGGAATTCATTGCTTGTGAACTAAATCATAGATCAATTATAGTGAACCTGATACAATTGATGACTTTCATAATTTAAGAATGTGATCAAATAGATCATTTTGTTTATGTAAGTGAAAAGCATGTGAAAGTTTAGTTATCATTGTCTATATTTTCTTTCAAGAATACACACTTGGATGTCACTTTTGGATTTCTGGGGCTTATTGCCCACCCGTTACAAATTGCTTAGAGCAGAGAAATGAGCGTCAAAAAACCTGTTAAATTATCTCTGTGTGCTCTTCCTCCTATTTGGCCGATACTTATTTCCCTGAATTTACTGATACTTCAGATTAAATACATCGTCAATGTGAACTCATAATCTCTAATGCCTCAACAAATTATTACCTATCATTGCAAGTGTGGTTTCCTCATTTTTGTATCCTCGATTGGTACGAGTCTTAGATGTTTTCGTTTTTGATCAACTTTATTCTTATATGGTTCTATATCCATGCTTCATGCTGACATATTTGAAACCTTACGATGTAAACCATTAAAGCACAGCTGAAGCATGAAACTTCCATTCTCAGTTCATACAGAACTCATGGACATCCCAGATTTTCTGTGTGGTTTTTCTTTTTAATCACATACCATTACGAAAAAACCACCTTATATGCCGTTTTAGCAAACTCTTTTACACTCACTGTATATTAGTAAAGCTACACTTGTGTTACTAGTTTCTTATTTCTTTTATGGTCCTGGTAATAAATTTCATTCTATAAAGATAGAGCTCTTTCACATATAAATGTTGAATGCAGGCACACCGTGAATCAACTGGAACTGTGTCGTCCTCCACCAATGGTCAGAATGTTGATCCTGTTGCTGCAGCTGAAGAAATAGCTTTTTGCAAAGCATGTGCTCGTTTTGGACTGGGCTTATACCTGTATCATGAAGAGTAGTTGGCTTGCCATAGAGGAGAAAATTTGAATAATTTATGGTAGAGTATTCCTTCTATCCAATTTATATGGATGGGATGGATGCCAAAAGGATGAATCATGCCTCGAGTTCACACGTATGAATGAATTAAAACATAAACAATGTAATAAATGTTGTTTAGATTTCTTTTTGTATACACAAATTCTGGTGTTTCACTCGGCTCTTGCTTTTATACAAGCTGGATATTCTTTTTGTTCTTGGTAATTTGTTTTCTGATTCAAGGAAACATGTGTTGAAATGGACGACAAAAAAGAAATGTGTTAAGGGATGGATATTTTACTATCGATTTGCAGGCACCAATATGCATTTACAAACCTACATATTACAAGTTACAAATACTGACCATATTACCCTGATGTTTCTCATTTCTGCAACTTAGTGTACTAACTTGAGAATAGACTTCCTATGGCTTCAAAAGTTTTGAACCGGCATGCATAATCATCCAAGCAGTAATTGTATCCACAAGCAAGTCTAAGTCCTTCAAACTATTGGCACGTAGAGCTGTAGAGTCTACTCCTAGTGTATTGCCAACCTCTTTGGCAACTGTTTCTAATGGTGTCCCTGCAGTTAAATTTGCCCAAAGCTCTCCTCCTCGGTTTACAGCATCTACCATTCCTGGCGGAACATCTGGTAAAGCCTGATGAATACAAACCAACATAAGCATTTGGTTGATAATATCAAATGCTTATCTCAGAAATACGATAATACCTGCTGTAAAGGAAGTCCATGATCCCCAGGCAGAGAACGAATAGACATATCCAGCACCGAACTAATGGCAGCCTCTGAGCTAAGCACCTGGGCTAGGACAGAGGTTTCGTCGATTGTATCATCTTTGAATTTAACTAGGAGATTCCTTGAGATTCCATAGTATGATTTTATCTGGACCAACAATGACAACCTTGTGAGCTTTTACTTCTTTGGTGTCAGATGAACAATATCTCTAGGAATATATGAAGGCGACAAAATAGGCATACAAAGCATAGAGCGTAAATGTCAGATTTACATACTAGTCTTCGAGTTTCTTCTGGTTTTGGACTGAAATTTTCTCTTCCATTAACCAAGTCCATGTATAAGGGAGGAAGTTGCTCGACCAGAGGTATAACTTGCTTCATAATGGGAGGGCTAAGGTTCTCTAAATTTTTTAATGTCATCTCCGCCTGTACATGTACAGCAGGAAAGAATCAGTTTTATGCAGAATCAATCATTTATCTAAAGCCTTTGTGACTGGTAGAATAATTTGTTTCTACCTGGTCAAGATGAGTAGGTTTTTATTTTTATAGAAGTATTTAGACCTAATACAAAAAAAAGTCTTTAGTAATATTATCTGTGTGGGCCAATCTAATTGAACCACATGAGCTCAGGAACACACTTTTGTTATCACCATAATTTAAACCAAAGGACATAAAACAGTTGAATTACCTTAAGAAAGAACTTGGTCCAAGTAGGAGTTGAATTATTATCATCCAAATATGAAAAAAGAACGATCGATCAGACATTGTAAGCATCAATTTCATGAAGAGTACACATCACAAGATCCGGGGAGAACATGGCACTGGTCTCTCAAATCCTAAATTAAGGGGATGGGACGACATGGAAACCTTTCCTGCTAGGCTATTAAGTGTTTTCTCAATCTCTCATACCTTACCTTCTACTTGCTTGGCTGTTTCAAAGAATTCGCTTTGGTGGGTGATTATAATAAAAAATAATTTAGCACTCCTTTTATTTCTTGCTTCTTATCCTGTAGGAAAATTTCAACATCGGTTGCAGATTCCCTGGCTTCGCTAGGAACTGTGTGTTAGGCTTACAATCTCAAGATTAAAGTGGCCATAACAAATACGTTTCTAATGTGCTACTATTATTGTATATCACGAAAAAGGTCTTAAGAATATATATTCTCCCCTTTGGTTACATAAAGCAAGAGTTGTATGCCACTTGCTGTCATCATACATTCATGACTAAAAGGCTTTCCTCATTACAAGATTTGTACTGTCATCATACATTCATGTCCGTAACCATCTCTTACCTTCTGAGTTGCCATGTAATCATATGACTTTCGTGATTAATCATTTCAGTTACTGAAAATGGGAGCAAGCAGCGAGATTGTCTAGTGACATTTATTTACAAGTCATTCCATTGTAGATCTCTAGAATGACTATATACATCAATTGAGATCAACAAACATAATGTCTGAAGTAGCAACATGGATGGAACAAAAAAAAAGAACCAAGGGTGCATTGGGCTCGCGGAATGTAATTCAACAGAATTGGAATTTAAATTAGCTTGTTTGCGACATTGAATTACAAAAATAAAGAGTTAACTTTTATTTATATACCATCAAAATCATTGTTTAAAGGAACTTGACATTCCTATCAGGTTTTACATAAATTTAGATTCCAACCATCCACGACCTACGCCCTTAGCCAAACACTAAAATTTATCTTCTAGCCCTCCCCAACACACTAATAACTAGATCTAAATAACAATTCATTTGAATTCCATTCCGTGAGGGCCCAATTATCATATATTTTAAAACCATGAATGATAGTTACACACTCCACATAACAGAATGTAGCAACTGAATTATACATTGCAGGTCCAAAGTAAACTTTCTCACCCCAAGACGGATTGTGGGTGATGATGCAATCTGCGATAGAATTGGTCCAATGCTTTGAGCCATTGGTACAAGGACAGGTGAGAATAGCGGGACAGCCAGGCTGGCATCCTGAAAGATCAGTAGAAATACTACTTTTGTCAGTGCTTTGAATCATGTACAAGTGATGAGAGACTGGGAGAGGACAGCAAAGTATAGATATAAAGTACTCGACCAAAAACACCAACAGGTTCCGAGAGTGAAACTTGTTTGATAAAGAAGGGGTACTTTAAACACACACACACACACACCCAAAAAAAGTGATTACATTACCAAAAGATTTGGTAATGCAAGTGGTAACGTAATAAAAAGGTACAAAAAGTAATTATGTGACCAACTTTTTGTAACGCAAATGGTAACGTAATATCTAAAAGTACACAAAATAATTACGTGACCAGATACTCCTTACAATTGTACAAAGCCATCAGAGGGTCTGGAAACAGTCCATCACAGGTAACAACACAAATGAACTCAAAATGAAAATTGAGAGCCAGAATTTAAATTCCAGTCACACTAAAATATAGTCCAAACACACTAAGATGATTGGAATTTAAAATTATGATTCTTTCAATATTGATTCTGCAAGCCAAACTGACCCTAATAGTTATGCATTCCTTGATCTACTAATTCTTTTCAATTAAAAAAGTAAATAAAAAATTTGTGTCCCGTATTGAACTTCCTAGATACAAGAATTCACCAGACCTAGAAGCCTTCTAGTTATAAATGTTTCTAGGTTATACAACCAAAAAATATCTGACACCATCCAATGTCAACAAAAATTAGAACCTAGAAACTATAAGAGATTCCTCGAGCATTAAGGACCAAAGCTTCCAAGAAAATTCATTTTGCTGGTAGATGCATAGTGGGTGGTCCAATAAACCCCATGAGTGCCCGGTGCCTCTGCTACTGCTGATGCTGGAAAGCCTCTTTGTGAAACAAAGACTGACCATGGCATTTTCCCCCACTTGATTCACGATACCCTCTTTATGATATCTTGCAAGAACATCTGTGTTGTTTTGCCTGTCTTGATTCTCCATCAAATATTTGCATTATAGATACTTCACTAATCTTGCCTTGTGCATCCCTCTAGTGTGGGACCGTGATTCTGACCCCCTCCTGCTTACTGCAAGAACAGTTGTCGGAAGGAAGGCGGGCAACCCTTGTTTTGTCCACCAACCAAGATGGTCACTCCCTGGTGATGTCGAGAATGATAAACATCTCAAAGTTCATGGTCTTGAGTGATCTTCCGTGCTGAATATCTCCAACCCAAGTCTCCTAACTATGGTCTCCATGACAACGTTGTGTGACACACCCATACTACTGCTGTTTTTTGTTGGTGGTTGACTCAGCACCCACAAATATGAGTCATGTCTTTGGTTTATCATGTTAGACGTTCGAATTGTCGAGGATCTATTTGAGGAAAATTGTCCATCGGCCTCTTGTGTTGGCTGTGTTTCTAGTAGATAGTCTTCTTGAAGAGGGTTCCATTCATATTGAAACTGGTACTTTAGGGGAAATCCATGAACCAATGATGTTTTCTCACACACAACAGTTGCGGTGTGAAGGCTTCAATGTGCTTCTGTCTTCCGGATGTGGCTTTGCTTCTACGTGGTGGATTTCTTTTGCTGGTCTCCCCCACCATTCTCGTTGCCCGTTGGGGATCTTCATGATTCTCCTTGGATGGCTCTTTTATATGGCTGTGTTCTCGGACCTAACTTGACGAATGAAAGGGAGAGGAAGGAAGGAAAGGAGGAAAATGTGTGTTCTCTAAACTTTTTGAGGGAAAGGGAAGGAAAATGAGGGTCGTTTTTCCTTCCAATGTGGGAGGAAAAGGAAGAAAAGAAACTTTTATAGCATCTTCGAAAAAAAACAATTAGAAAAACATTATAAGAATATAATAGTAAAAATACACATTTCTTTTCCTTTCCCTCCGAAAACACCCAAAAAAATCATTCCCTCCCCTTCCTTTCCTCCTATTCAAGAACACAAACAAAACATTTATCTTCCCTCCCTTTCTTTTCTTTCCAAATTTAAGAACGCAGAGTACTTGAAAGAATCCACTTGATCTGTTGTGATCACGTTTTGCACTCCCCAATGTTGAATTTTGGTCTTCACCAAGAGTGGAAAGCTCAAATCAAGTATAATGGTACATCCTCATATGAAGTGCCAGGATTTCAGGAGTTTGAGAAGTAAATCTGCATTATCGATGATAACTAAGCATTTTGATATGATGAAGCAGTCCTCGCCCCCCTCAGGTGAAACGTCTCTTGATTCCAAATCTTCCCATATGTTGATGTTGCATGCTCCCTTGTCGATGTCCCTATTACACCAAACCATAGAGCCGCTACGTTCATGAGCTAAAGGATAGTTTGCTTCTTTTTTCACCTCTTCCTAAAAGCTTGACACTAGGAACCATTGCTCCATGCTCAAAACATTGCACAGTTCCCATGCATTTCTACTACCACAAGTGGCTTTGGCTTGGGAACACCAATCCTCGGAGTGTTGGTCATTGTGTTCTCCAATTGTTGTTGCACTACTCACATCTTCTCATGGTGAGCTTTGCGTCTGTCATGGATGCTGATGTGGGAAAGAACTTTGAGAAACAATTATCTGTGAACTTCGGTTCAGAAACCTAGAACCCTAGTGTGTCTAAAGGTAGAAAGCAAAATCCATATAGCTGACACTACTTCCATCAATGGAAGGGTACATCAACTCTAACTATTCACAGATGGAAAATTTTAATTATAGGCACAAGATTGATGCTACAGCTTTTCAAGACGGCAAGCATTAGTTTTTCTAAATATAGTATTGTAAGGCAGCTGATATTCACAAATTGCCTTTGACGTTCCCTTATGTCCTCATTCCGATAGTATAGCAGTTCTGTTTTATCTCATTAAGTAGGTCAATTTTGTTTTGTTGTGGCCAACATCCCAATATTGTACTCTATACATCTAGCATATATATATATATAATTCAAACCTTTAGTTTCCTGATAGGATACCCTAGCTGCCACTTAACAGCTAACAAGACCTCTGTTTGTCAATCAAAACCATGAGTTGGCACTTCAAACCACCATTGCAACCCAAATTAGGCTTAATAATGAGATTCACAATCGCAAACCTCTGATTAATCTATCCCTTTGACCCTCCTACCGCGGACTTTTTAATCCAAATCTTTCACACTCAGAATACCCCTACATGGCAATCCTTTGAGATACCTCAGGATGCAAAAGATATCCTAATGTCTTTCTGACATACGAAGCTGACAAAAATTGACATCACCTGCAGCAAATTGGCATGATGGGTTATCTACCCTCCAACTTGACAAGTGTTAGTTGTAGACGTGATTTGCTATGCCTCTGTTAGCTTTTTCTCCTGTCATACACGTCATAGGTTTTCTTCAGCAATGCTCACGTCATTATAACGCTGATGATTTCAAAAGCAACATAGTAGTAACAGTCCCATTTGGTGAATGTGACACTGTTATTAATCAGTGGATGACTCATCTTCTCATTGAATGAGTGCTAGTGTGCTACTATAGTATGATAATTTCAAGAATGATATTACACACACACACGAGAGAGAGAGAGAGAGAGAGAGAGAGAGAGAGAGAGAGAGATGGCTAAGTACCTTGTTATTGAATGCCATATATACATTACCACACCTCTGCACAGCATACCTGGAGCCTGATCAGCAAAAAGTTAGTTGCTGCCATTGGCTCAAGATAATAGATTATTATTTCTTGAAACTTAAAGAGAAGATGAAACACCAATCAAAAGATGGATGACGGATCCTAGAGAATGTCCAATGCCAAAAGATGGAAGATCTTGAACCTATATGCAGAGCAACCTCAATTCAGATACAACAGAAACAAGCATTACATAAAACAAAACTTTCCACATCTTCATGTTTAAAGCTCACTGTTTCGTGTAGAGCCCTAAGACACCTGTCGAATTTAAACTGAACTTCATCTGCGATGAAAAAGTGATCAAAGCCACTAGCATAAGGTGTTGCAATCACCAAGACACCCCTAGAGATGAAACAAAAGTGTTATTTCTTTTTCTAGGATAAATAAAAGCTACTTTTAATGCTCCCCTTATTAGGAATTGAGGATGGGTTAAAATATTAAAATTTAAGCACCGGCACATTCAAAAAATCGTAAGTATCAAACACTTGAAGTGGTTTTATGGGCAATATAAGCATAGTCATAATCATTGTGATTTATGCTGCCCTGTATTTGGGTATATTGTCTTCCGCTATATGGAGATGATGATATGAGGGCAAACACCCCAGGTATACACTTGCAACGTAAATGACCATCAGACCAAGACATGAATAGTAACACAGTACTATATCTCAAGCAGATACGGCATGTTTCTATCCTTTAAAAATATTTCTACCTCGTGAAAGGTACAAAAGGTGGGAGGGAAACTGACAAAAGAAATCTGCATAGTACCAAATGATAAAGGAGGGAAAAGAGAAAGGGTTGGAGGATGGGGCACTTGATAAACGAAATCAACATCCATAGACATATAAGAGTATAAGACTGCTTACTTCTCCGAAAGACGCTCCAGAAATAGGCGGTAGGTGAGCTGAGGGGCTGCCCCAACAAATATGCCACCAACAAAATGGACAACAAGCGTTGGCTTTAAATTTCTTGGTTTCAAGACCCAGGCTCCCTGAAATTCCGCAAGTAACAGTCAATAAATACATTATAGTCAACTGAATAAAAGGATGGCTCGTTTATAAAGCTCCCTCCTTAGATAGATCCAGGGCATCATTTTTCCCTCCACAGCTCCACTCAAGATAGCTTAGAGAGCGTACTTATATTGTGATGCTAAGGTCAAATGGAACAATCTTGTCTTTGCTCAATGGTGAGCTTTAGAAGCAACAATTTCCGACAACATTTAAGACTTGTAATATATAGGTAGATTGGGATCATAGAACAAATAACCAAAACGTGCCTTGCAAATGCATTAAATATTTCAGACCTATTTGCGATTAGAGTAACCCAAAAAAGAGAATCTATGAACCCTGGAATGAAGTTCACTCGTTCTACATTGAAAGTCATGCACATATCAGAGACAACCAAAAAGTTTGGCTATAACAGTAAATAAGATTATTCGTGGAATCTCCCCAACATATCCATAAAAGTAAAACTAAAGTATTCCTTCACAGTATTAATACAAAAGTTATTAATTTGAATATGGGATATGGGTTCTAAACACAATCACAATACTCCAACAAAAATATGGACGTTTTCAGTACATGAATGAAACGGATATATCCAAGTTGGTCTGGGATAATCGTAAACCTAACTAGCCACCATTTCCTAAATAAGGTTTCTATACCTGAATGTTGATTCATTCTATCAAAAAGAGCTAGATGAAAACATGAAAATTTTATATAAAAATAACATGAACAATGTAGATATTATATTCAAGTTGTTCTAGAATAAGCGTAAACCTAACTCACTACCACACCCAAGATAAGGCTTCCACATCCAGACATCAATTCACTCCGTAAGAAGAATATATATTTCTTAAAATTCAAAATTTTAAAATGATCTAATTGACATGGGTTTGCATCCTATATAGAACCAAGCAATAAACGTAGAAACTCACCATAGAAATAGATCATCCATTGACTTTTTAAGTATAAAAAATCACAATAAAATACTAACCACTAACATAGTGTTGCGCTTTAACATAATTTCGTTTTTTTCCTAATATAACTTGATCATATTCACTTATTCATTACCTCTCCACCAAACCACATTGTGACTTCTTGTACAGTTGATGATTGGTTCTTTCTTTCTCCTCGCTTCCTTTAGTATGTTTATCTTCTCATGGGTATCAGAATTAGATCATCCTTGTCGTCACTTATTTTATTAGGTGATTGCATCATGAGGAAGGAGTAAAAAATTTACAACAGGATTTATTGATATCAAACTATCAATTCACACCAGAATGTAGATAACCAGGTTACTATTGGATCCTCAGCTATAATCAGTTTGAGTTAACCCTCTTTTAACCAAAGTATCTACGTTCTCAAAAAAATAAAAAGGGTATTCAGGCTAACAAACCTACCTCCCAGAATAGTACAATGGCATGTGCTTTGTTGAATATAAATCGTTGGTTGATAATGTGGGTCACAAAATATATTGTGTTGGACCCCAAAAAGCCCATATCTAATTTGTGGGAGCCCTAGACTTTATAGAGAGAAGGGCAACAGAAACGTGGGGACTCTTCCTCAAGTAACCCTTCTGGCTTCAACCTCTGGGTTCCAGGTCTTCCTCCCCCTCCGGCCGGCGACCACCAGGTCCACAACTGTCGTCGCGACCAATCGTTCCCCCCTCCATTTCCCTCTTGCACTCCCCCGCTCGCTCGATCTCCCTTCCACTCTGAGGCTCGCCAACGACAGCGGCTGCGGCCCAAACACTAGCGCCGCCGCCGCCGCCATCACTCCGTCGCCGCCACTCTCTCTCTCCCTCTACGATCTGCCTCCACTGTTTCTGCTTCGTGCAGCTTCCACGAACCATCAGCAGCTAATTCAAGCTCCGATCGGTAATGATTTGAGATCTAGTATTCTTTTGGTATTATTTTCAGCTAACGTAAGCCAAGTGATTGTATATTTATATTATTGCACTTATCGTCTCTATGACTCTTGCATTCTGATTATATTCCTATGAGTTTTAGTTAATCATATGGTTATTATTTCCCAATTTTGTAAATCTGACTTGTTCGTCGGAGGTGGATTCCGGGGCTCCGGCCCCGGGTCCGCTTCTAACGAGCTTCTCCTGTTGTTTCAGCTATGATCCGAGTCCGGGAACGATAAGGAACGGCTCCAACGTCAAATCCCGCCGGACTACGCTCGAACATTGGCGCCATCCGTGGGACCTCGAACAACTGGCCTTCGTGTTCTGGTTTCGTTCCGAGGTTCTGTCTGTTGTAATCTTTCATTATATGCTGCTGACATTCGACTCTCGTAGGTATGATTACAAGATTGATTAAAAAAAAAAGAGTTAAAGAGCATGTGAGACGCTAATGCATAACGGTAATCTTGTACTTATCATTCGAAGCAAGAATTTAGAAATTTGCATGCTAACACATGCTTGAAAAGAGCATCTATATCATAATTCAGTTATGATGGATTGATCACATGTTTCGCTGTGGAATAAGCTCTTATTTATAAGAAAGGTTAAGCTAGTGATCAACTTCTAGTTAGAGTAGAACTAGAGTCTCTAATCAAGACTCGAATCCCTTGAGAATTTCACTATGGTAAAAGTAAAGATTAACACAAAAACACTACCATTCACTTATTTAAGTCACCAAAACATAATGTACAACTTAATAATGCATTAAATAGGTTGTGCCACTTTATGGACAATTATTATAAGTTTTAGTTGTAGAAGGTGCATGGCAGTTCATTCTTTTCATAGTTGCATATAAAATAAAATGAATGAATTTAATTAGTATTGGTTTTGAAACTCTTGTTATAAACTCTTGGATTCATAGAAGTGGTGCATGGAGCTTTAGGTGGGTACTGGGTACCAGAGAGTTGAATGAGTCCTCAATACATGTTGCTGCTTTCTAATTTACCTAATGAACACATAGGTGCTGTTGATTTCAGTTTTATTGATTAACACATGTACAGTCTCTACCACTTAGTTAATTTGTGGATTAAAACAAGAAAGGATTAGGCAGTTCATAAACAACATTTTATAGATATATAGGGCTGATTCTGTTTGTGTTTGACAACAATTCCCATTATTTGACCCGCAACAGCATCTAAATGCATATAAAACACACACCACATGCTCGTATATATACAGTCCACGTACCTGCACTATATTTCCTCTTTTCTTTTAATTTTCCGGTAGCAAAAACAGTAGTATAAAGGTGATTTTAGGCTCTTATAAGATCAACAATCAATATAAAAACAAATAGGGCCATGCTGAAGGCCAATGGCCCATTTGGCTATTTCTTGACTTATAAAACAGAAATAAATACATACACAATGCGGAGACATGGACTTTAATCCTCCAAAATGCTAATACCTTTAGTTGACCACATATTAATCACATGCATTGAGTTTTATTTGAATGTTGCAACACTAATCCATACCCGGTTTTATGATT
This sequence comes from Centrapalus pauciflorus, assembly GCA_020465985.1. Classification (NCBI taxonomy): domain Eukaryota; kingdom Viridiplantae; phylum Streptophyta; class Magnoliopsida; order Asterales; family Asteraceae; genus Centrapalus; species Centrapalus pauciflorus. Next base: position 1,596,377 of record JAANYP010007579.1, read on the forward strand.
TTTGATGACATTCTAAACATAACTAACCTATAGGAACCGTAGGTTCCAAAACATTTAAAAGAATACTTTTCAATTAGAAATTTTACCTTGGGATTCTTGTATACTTTTGATGCTTATCACTTGCTTGATGATTCTTGCCTTGAACTTTGATTTTGTTTAAAGCTCCTTGTGATGGATTAAAGATGAAGCTGTGAGTTTCGAAAGAGCGGGGGAAAACTCTCAATTTCTTCCAAATTGGTAAAGGAGTAAGGAACTAAGTTTTTGGGTATTTATAAAAATAAGATTTGCTTAATTCATTATTTATAAGGATAGACCGGTTCCCTACAAGGGGCGGTTGCAAGCCTTCATTATTTATAAGGATAGACCAGTTCCCTACAAGGGGCGGTTGCATGCCTTCATTATTTATAAGGATAGACCAGTTCCCTACAAGGGGCGGTTGCATGCCTTCATTATTTATAAGGATAGACCAGTTCCCTACAAGGGGCGGTTGCAAGCCTTCATTATTTATAAGGATAGACCAGTTCCCTACAAGGGGCGGTTGCATGCCTTCATTATTTATAAGGATAGACCAGTTCCCTACAAGGGGCGGTTGCAAGCCTTCATTATTTATAAGGATAGACCAGTTCCCTACAAGGGGCGGTTGCAAGCCTTCATTATTTATAAGGATTGACCAGTTCCCTACAAGGGGCGGTTGCATGCCTTCATTATTTATAAGGATAGACCAGTTCCCTACAAGGGACGGTTGCATGCCTTCATTGTTTATAAGGATAGACCGGTCCCTCCAGGGGACGGTTGCATGCCTTCATTGTTTATAAGGATAGACCGGTCCCTCCATGGGACGGTTGCATGCCTTCATTGTTTATAAAGGACAAACCAACCTTTACGGGGGTTGGCCGCATGCCTTGTTTAAAAAATTTATATGTACGGATTTATGCTTACTGATTTAGCGTTGCACTCTATTACACATTCTTATTACATGAACACAGGGGCTTAATATCAATATCGGGTAAGGTAGACTTACCATTAAGTCCAAAGTAATTAGTTTGAATAAAACCAATCACTCTGGACTTGGGGGACTTGATAATGTGGGTCACAAAATATATTGTGTTGGACCCCAAAAAGCCCATATCTAATTTGTGGGAGCCCTAGACTTTATAGAGAGAAGGACAACAGAAACGTGGGGACTCTTCCTCAAGTAACCCTTCTGGCTTCAACCTCTGGGTTCCAGGTCTTCCTCCCCCTCCGGCCGGCGACCACCAGGTCCACCACTGTCGTCGCCTCCGCGACCAATCGTTCCCCCCTCCATTTCCCTCTTGCACTCCCCCGCTCGCTCGATCTCCCTTCCACTCTGAGGCTCGCCAACGACAGCGGCTGCGGCCCAAACACTAGCGCCGCCGCCGTCCAAACCTTCGCTGCCGTCGCCGCCACTCTCTCTCTCCCTCTACGATCTGCCTCCACTGTTTCTGCTTCGTGCATCTTCCACGAACCATCAGCAGCTAATTCAAGCTCCGATCGGTAATGATTTGAGATCCAGTATTCTTTTGGTATTATTTTCAGCTAACGTAAGCCAAGTGATTGTATATTTATATTATTGCACTTATCGTCTCTATGACTCTTGCATTCTGATTATATTCCTATGAGTTTTAGTTAATCATATGGTTATTATTTCCCAATTTTGTAAATCTGACTTGATCGTCGGAGGTGGATTCCGGGGCTCCGGCCCTGGGTCCGCTTCTAACGAGCTTCTCTTGTTGTTTCAGCTATGATCCGAGTCCGGGAACGATAAGGAACGGCTCCAACGTCAAATCCCGCCGGACTACGCTCGAACATTGGTGGAGAATTGTTGGTCATAATTGATCTGTAGTTCCAATTTAACAAACATGTAGTAAAAATGCTTATAGAGCTATGTAAATATACCTCCACTTCATGCCAATCTCTTGAACTATTCCACCCAGCTTGAGACTGCCTCACAGTCTCTGTCAGTAACCTGCAAGAAGCACGATAACCATATAAAAAAACAGTCTGTGTGTGAGAGAGAAATTTCCCCACTTTTTTTTTTTTTTTTTTTTTTTTTGTTGGGGGGGGGGGGGGGGGGGGGGGGGGGTGCTTCTAGGGGGATGAGAAGATAACATTTAATTTTAAAAGATATATATGGTAATGGGGTTGAACTTGATCAAAAGGAATTGAAACGGAAGTTTTATTACCATACCTCTCGATGTCGCTGTAAAGCTGAATTTCAGTTCGTCCTGATTGGTTGTTGCTGCTCTGGTCATCGGAATTGCGACATAATACCTTAAAGCTATTTACTCTGCGGAAGCTGACAGATGATTGAGGATGATGATGAGTGCCAAATAATCGGACGTAACTCCCGCACAATCTAGACTCAACTTGTGTGGAAGTAAATTGGCAAGGTGGCATCCACAACCAACTAGCCATCCCTATTGACGATCAGAATAAAAAAAAAACGTCAATCTCAAATACGAAAACAAAACAAATAAGGCTAAAAGTTTTAGAAATCAAATTTAGAGTTCCAAAATCAAATTCATGAATTCAGTTTTGAAGTTCTGATGGAGTTGAATTTAGAGGAGGGAGTTCAGATTTAGGGTTAGAAAATTACTTGGAATCGGAGAAGGGGCTGTAGAGAAGAAATCACCGGAGGATCAACCGTCGGGAGCAACAACTACAGGATAATAGGTAACCCCGTCATACGGATGTTACAGACCCAACTCGGCTTACAAAAAGACTTGCGTAGAATGTATGGAAGGAGTTGGGTCTTTTAATTATTGAGTAATTGCAGAATAGGTCCATATCTATAAATACTTTGCCAATAGTTAACCCTCCCAATCCAGCCGATTCCGAATCGACCAATTCCGGGATCTTTTGCAGCGAAGGCCTGTTATCACTCGTCCGGGACGGACTCGCTTGCTGCGGACTTATCGCTCGCCCCTTGATTTAATTCCCGTGTCAAAACTTTTAATTGTCAAATGTTATTACAAAAATTAATTTTGAATTAAAACCAAATCTAATTCAATCTATTATAATCTAATATATAATTAACTAAAATCTATTGAACTCAATATTTTTATAATTATTTCATATGTTCTTATAAACATTTATACTTCTTTTAATTCAACTCATCTAGTACATGGGTATATAACCTAGTTGTTTGTATAAAACTATACAAAAATGGTTTTTTAAATTTCAAAATTGCATACAAAGCATTATTTGCTTTAAAAATGGTTCTTTCCAATTTGTTGAGTGTTAACTTTTTTTAGAAAATGACGAGTTTACTCTTTTCATTGCTATAAATTTAATATCTGTGATCTGCAAATCATTTCAATAACGGTCTCTGCTTTTTTTAAATTTTCTTTATACATTTGATAACTTTTATGTTTTAGGTAACCTTATATTTAATGTGTTTAAAAATTCTAAATTTTTTATTAATTTTGGCTTTAAAACTCTATTTTGTTATATATATACACACATACACACATTAATATACAATTAAAATTTTAAATTGTTATAATGACACGTTAATTATTATTATAAATTAACTAAGATCAAACCAGAATTTTTGCTCTTTGAAACAAGGAACCGTTCAGTTTTGGTTTTTCCGGATTTTGAATTCTGGTTTTCGGGTTTTGTTTTATGGTTTGAAATTAAAAAAATCAATAAAAATATTTTTAAAATTGGTACCTTCTGACGCGATGCATAATAAGTTATACTCACTTGTACCTAAATCTATCAAGTATGTATATATATGATTTGGATACCGCTAAATAAAACCATAAAATGAGAAGAATTAAAAGAAACCAAGAGCGTTAAAATAGAAAATATGTGGTCATAGCTTACCGTGACAATTCTATAAATAAAAATATGAAAATCGCTTAAGTTAGGAATGAGATCATGTTTGCAAAGGCGTATATGGTGAAAACCACTATTGATTAAAAAACCATTATGCTTATTTCTAGCAAAAAATAATATCATAAATATGTTTTATCAGAATCGATTATTTGATACTCAAGCCTTACGTTTTCATGTTTTATATATTCAGACGAAAAACACACTTCATGAACATTACAGCACACAAAAATCACTATTATAATAGAGGTTTTTTGCTCTCTGTGTTATCAACTAGGGTTCTCCAGTAAACTATATGGAATAAATAATATTGAACCAGAAAAATACACAACAAATGCCAGTGCAAGGTTAGTATTTTCACACCTAAAGTTCAGGTCAGAGATGGGTTTATAATATTCTATATTTTAATTTGTTGGATCGACTTCACATGGTAACTGATAATTCCCTTGGTTAATACGACTTGTTAAACATAGCAATGTGCCTATCATAATCGATTTGGAATATGATGAAAATATTGACACTGAATGTTTAATAAAGTGGTTTTAATTATACAAATTTATTTGTTGTTGACGTGAAGATAATATGACGCTAATATGGTAATACTTTATGAATATCAGTTTGGTTGCATAACAATGTTTGATACAAAAATTTTAATTGAAATTAAGGTTGCACTCAAGTACGTTGTATCCACATATAATACTAACATAACATTGTTCATACAGTAAAATATCGTTGTAGAATTCAATAGTATAAAATATTGTTCAATAAAGTGTTTAGTTTGGTGGGATTGAAAAGTATTAGTCCAATGTAGTGGCGTTTGTAATACAATGTGATACAATATGAATAGTATCTGCCGATGTAATAAATAGTTGGATTTAAAGTTACGTTCAAATACATTGTATTGATATAGAATAATATCATAAAATTGTTGATAAGTAATATACTGTGAATATCATATGTTTGTTGGAAACACTCAACGTTGATGATAGTTTGGTATCATATACCTTGTTAATGTAATAAATAGTTCGATTAAAAGCTGCATTAAGATAAGTCGTATCCAATTGTTCATATAGTATAGTATCATAACATTGTTGATGCAATAAGACATCTAATTAGTATTCAATTGCATGAAGCATTGATGTATGGAATCATCACTCTAGGGGGACACATGAAAATAATACAGTTCAACATGGATCAACACACAATGGATGTCAAATTTAAACAACACACAACTTTTTATCAACTTTCAAAACATAATAAATACTATATACCATTGCATGAAATAGAATCAATATCACCTAATATGTTGTAAAGGATCATTTGAACTAACAATTTAAAAAATTGCTTATGTATATCGACATAAGTAAATTAAAAACAATTAAAATACGATTACATACATGAACGTAAATAAATAATATGATTATGCATGTGAACGTAAGTTAATCGCAAACATGCATCACAATATATTAATAAAAATATTAATAACGGCATTGATGGTGAACCATTTTTGTTAAGCTTAACATATTTGTTGTTGAAGCTTAACAACATCAACACATACCTTAACAATAATAACAGAAGAACCCTTCACAACAGTAGCCAAATTTATATAATAATTGTTGTTGATGTTAATATTCAAGGATGCCATTAGATGAACATTTAATTAGAAAATGTTACTGCATTTTTTAGGATTTGTCATCAGATGTCCACTTAATTACAAAAATGTCATTGTATTTTTTTTGGGTCTTTAGATTAACTTTCTATCCAATCTAATGATCAAATTTCTTTTCATATTTTTACAAATTGAAAATATTTGATATGAAGTTTTCCCTAAAAGTTTTACTTTAGTTATTATATGTGACATTAAATTTATATAAATACAACATATTTTTTTATATATTTACCAATATAAATATTTATATGTGTCTTACACATTTTTATACAGATAAATTTGTGTCTACATGTATAAGAGACACGAAACACAAAATTTAAATTTGCGTCGACACGACTTTACACGAAATACGAATTTGTAAAACTCGTGCCGTATACGTGTCGTGTAGCAAATTGTCAGTTCTGGAATCAAATGAATCAGAAAAAATCTAAGAAGATTCATGTCCTATAGATTTTTTTTAAGGAAAGAAGAAGATAAAAATCTGTTTTCTTTCTCCCAAATTTAGAAAGAAGCAGAAATAATTATAATTATAATTCATTACATGACTTAAAACACCCACCAACCTAATCCTTTTTATAGAAAAGTCATTAATATTTAGAAAACGAATATTCCAAACATCCATGTATATATATTTCACATAAAACCATCTTTTTTATGTTTGACGTTCATTCAAAAATCCCCAAATTGACGTGGTTAACTATAAAAATGGAGAGTTTGATTGACATTCATCAACTCACGAAGCATTTGCCATTTTAGGAATCACAAACAAGAAGAAGAGGGAAAATTCAAAATTCAAAATCCAATTTCAATTCTCTTTTAGATTCATTGAATCTCGAAATTTCAAGTTCAAACACCTATCAAGTTGTAGATTCATCATCCTCATCGTCAAGTATAATACCTACTACTAAGATACAATCACAGTTCTGATTTTCTTCCTGTGCTTACATTTCCATGGCCCATGATAGCGACCTTCCCTGCGACGGAGATGGCCGATGCATGATCTGCAAAATCACTCCGCCTGTAGAAGAGACGCTTACTTGCAAGACATGTGTCACTCCTTGGCACCTTGACTGTTTATCCATTCGTCCACAAACCCTAGCCGATGCTACCCAATGGGAGTGTCCAGACTGTTCCAATCTCAGTTCTTCTCATCCTACAGTCACATCTGGATCTGAAGCATCTGATACGCTGATTGCGGCTATTCGCGCCATTGAGTCCGATGCATCACTCTCTGACCAAGACAAGGCCAAGAGACGCCAGCAATTGTTGAGTGGAGGAGGATCCGATGATGGTGATAAAGCAACCGATGCCAACAAAGAGATCGGCATCGGCGGTGATAGCGATGTTCTAAAGCTTCTCAGCGGCAGCTTTAACTGTTCCTTTTGCATGCAGCTACCGGAGAGACCTGTCACGGTACACTTTCTTTTTTGACCCAAGGATAAGCAATATCTTACTGTTCGAAATGCGTATATATCTATATATATATAGCTCGATTTATAGACAGGGATTTGTGTTGATCTTACTCTAAACACTTTACTTTTATTCGATCATGATAAACACATTGGCATTACTTTCATGGTGATTAAGTGTGTTTGGACATTTTAGATTACAAAAAGAAGGTCCATCAAAATCTGTAGGTGAGAAGTTTGTCATTCCTAGCCATTTACAAAGTAATTTAGATTTCAATATTTCACAACATACACCACTAGCTAACATTAAACACCATCTCCTACTACACCCCACAAACACACTAATGACTGAAATATAAATTCCAATTCTTTTAAGTTTCATTACACGAGCCAAACACAACCTAAAAATTGCGAGAATGTTGTATTTATGATCGGACTTGGGTACTTTTATTTGTATTGTTTGTTAGAATCTTTTGGCAACTTCATGGTTTTTATGCTTATAGTTGAGACAGTCTGTTGCTGTATTAGTCATTGTTGAAAGCAAAACAAGCACTGGTATTCTATGCATAATAACTTTCCCTAGCTATCTACAATTACAACTTAATAAGACAGTGACTTCAAAATGGTGCATATTGTGTGCTCAGAAGTTATATATTAAACATATATTCATATTCCTACTTTTTAAACCACACCTGCCTAAAGTTTTTGTGATTGTAAAGTACACAATTGGCCGTCATAGTTGAATAGTAATGATCAAAATAAAATGGTCCTTAACATGTGCTGATTAGTTCATTCCATGTTTGCCTGATTAATCATAAAAATAAGATCCAGTGCTTGCATATGGATGATTTATTGTGTATATCCACAAGTTAGTTCCAGTGTGTTTAAAGGCCCTTTGTTTATGTAACAGACACCATGTGGTCACAATTTTTGCTTGAAGTGTTTTGAGAAATGGGTTGGTCAGGGGAAGCGAACTTGTGCCATATGTCGAACTTTAATTCCTCCTAAAATGGCTAGTCAGCCTCGAATCAATTCGTCCCTTGTTATTGCGATAAGAATGGCAAAGATGACAAGGTCAAATGCTGCCTCAGGACCACCAAAAGCATACTATTCTGTTTTAAATCAGAACAGACCGGATAAAGCGTATACTACGGAGCGGGCAAAGAAGTCTGGGAAGGCTAATGCATGCAGTGGAAAGATATTTGTGACGGTTCCACCTGATCATTTTGGACCAATTCTTGCTGAGAATGATCCAGAGAGAGGAACTGGAGTTCTGGTTGGGGAAACCTGGGAGGATCGAATGGAATGTAGACAGTGGGGGGTCCATCTTCCGCATGTTGCTGGGATTTGCGGGCAGTCTGAGTATGGTGCACAATCTGTTGCACTATCTGGAGGATACGAAGACGACGAGGATCATGGAGAATGGTTTCTATATACAGGAAGGTATGAGATGTTAACACCCATAATAACATCAAATGAATATGAACTTATAAGGATGTTTATTCCATATTCTCATATCTGACCATCGTTATTTATTATGTTTGTGGCTGATAATGGTATCAGTAAACAAATTAATTTGTTATTAGAAGTATTGGTTTAAAATTCAGTTAATTATCATGCTTATTTTTAACCTGAGCTTTCCGAACCTGCTAAGATGGTGTCATGATTGGTAAATGGCTTGTAAACTGGATCAAGTTTTCAGAAGTTTCAACTTTTGTTGCATAATATCAGCCTCCAGGAGGAGTATGTACGTTTGGTAGTATTGGTACTTGGTAGTGACATTTTCTGAATCCTTTTTTTTGGTAATTGACAGTGGTGGAAGAGATTTGAGTGGAAATAAAAGGACAAACAAGACACAATCATTTGATCAGAAGTTTGATAAATCTAATGAAGCTTTACGGGTTAGTTGCAAAAAAGGCTATCCTGTACGTGTTGTAAGGTATGTTCTTGTGACATTTGTACATGCTGATCCTGTAATGAACCCAATTTAGAAAGAGTAAAAAACTGAAAGAGAAGGCAGTCATTACTGAAAACATACATTCCCTGTTTGTGTTATTTGTTTTCCTTTGGTTTAGTGTGACTGTGTGAGGTTTATTTATATTCCCGTGGTGCATATGAATGCATTTATTAAACAAATCAGTAATTATATGGACAGGTCACACAAGGAAAAGCGTTCTGCTTATGCACCCGAGAAAGGCGTGCGCTATGACGGAGTTTACCGGATTGAGAAATGCTGGAGGAAACCTGGAATACAAGTAGGATATCATACAATTTGTTAATATTATATTATAGTTTCAAAAGCGTACTTGTTATGACTTACCATTGAAGAGGCTGGCTGGCATTTAATTTTTATTAGGGACACAAAGTGTGCCGTTATCTTTTCGTTCGTTGTGATAATGATCCTGCTCCATGGACAAGGTTTGTCATTGTTATCATGATTGTTGTATTTTCAATATCTGAAATCTCTTGATGGAGCTGAGTTATCACCATTTTGCAGTGATGAAAATGGGGACCGTCCAAGGCCTTTGCCCGTCATTACGGAGCTGAAGGATGCAACCGATATAACAGAGAGGAAGGGTCCTCCCTCTTGGAATTATGATGTGAGATGCTGATGCAATATCTTACTCTAGGATTGAGTGTGCTTTCTTTGTGTATATTTGTGGAGTGCTCTGTTACCTACATATTATGGCAACTTTAGCAATTACACTTTATCAACCTTTTGATGTTTATTTTGCATATGTAGGAGGAGAAGGCTTGTTGGCTGTGGAAAATCCCTCCACCTGAAAGCAGAAGACAAGCAGACACCGGAGATGTTGAGGGTGGGAAAAATGTAAGGAAAGTCCGCCGTAAGACACAAATGATGTCTGTGAACGAACGACTCCTAAAAGGTCAGTTCTTTATGAACCACATAAAAAGAGTTCTATATCAGGTTTATGATGGAAGAAATCCAGTTGCTTAAACTATATGTAGCTCTGTTCTAAATTCTTATTATGGAAAATGTTGAATTAATGAAGTATCTTAACTGCAGAGTTCTGCTGCCTCATCTGTCACAAAGTGATGAATCTCCCGCTTACTACTCCGTGCGCACACAATTTCTGCAAGTCATGTCTGCAGGATACTTTTGCTGGGCAAACTTTTATAAAGGAGAGGACATGTGAAGGTAGACGTACGTTAAGGGCTATGAAGAACGTCATGAAATGCCCATCATGCTCTAATGACATTTCTGAATACCTGCAGAATCCACAGGTATAGCATGAGATCTTAAAAGGACAACATGCAGTGCTAATGAACACAGTTGTGTATTTCAGAAGGTTTGAATAAACAATTGATTATTGTTTTTGACAGGTGAATAGAGAATTGATGAGTGTGATTGAATCACTCCAGAGACAGACCAAAGAGATGGAGGAAAATGCAGTTTCGGAAGAAGAAATGTTGAATACAGAAGAGAAAGAGAAAGACGAGGCTTCTTCCCAGGCTGATGAGATGACAGAGGCAGTCGATGTCATATCAAATGCAGCCATCGCAAAACCTTTGCCTGACTGCAAACCAAACAAGAAAAGGAAAGCAGGAGGTGCACGTAATAACAAGGCTGATGAGGAATCCCAGCAAATCAATGACATCGAGTCTGAAGGCAGGAGTGAAATTAAAGAAGTAAAGGCCGCTTAAAGAGAAGTAATAAGACTTCAAGCGGGATCGCTAGCAAGACCAGAAGCAACAAGGGTTAGCAGATATTATTACCATAATAGAGGCTCATACTGGATTATATTAGGCATAACATTTTACGATCTGTTTGTTGAATAGATTTAATGCTTGTGTTTCTCAGTGAAAAGAATGTGTATAAATAATAATTACTTGTTTTGATCTTGGTTGAAAACCACAGACAAATAAATCTCACATTAGCGTTTTAAGTTAAACATCCGAACAATGAGATACCCTTATACTAAAGGGGCGGTTGGTTCACAGATTTTTTCCTTGGGATTTGCATTATACAACATTTACATTTGTCAGGATTTTGTCAAATAATCTACTTTGTCTTTTAGGAAAAAGTTGTTAATTTGAAAAATGCAAGGTAGTTGGGATTTAAAATCCTAGGGGGAGGCTGAGTTTTTAAATAACAAAGAAGGAAGAGATTTTAGAAATCCTAGTATTTTAAATCCTTACTGAAATCTGCGAACCAAACACAGGATTTTAAATGAAAATCCTAGGAAATCCACGAACTAAATGCCCCTAAGAGGAACATGCCAAAATTTAAAACTTGGACTTGTGCTGAAAATAATTTATACATGAACGTCTGGCCAGTAGCCAACATCAAATTCCAAAACTCAACACATGTCTAGAATCTGTGCTAAAAAGATTTCTTACACTTACAAAAAAGAATCAAAACAGAATGAAAATCTGCGAATCAAACGCCTCAGGGGAACATGCCAAAATTTCAAACTTGGACTTGTGCTGAAAATAATTTATACATGAACGTCTAGCAAGTAGCCAACATCAAATTCCAAAACTCAACACATGTCTAGAATCTGTGTTAAAAAGATTTCTTACACGTACAAAAAGAATCAAAACAGTAATAAATAAAAATAAAAAATAAGCAGCGAGCAGCGTCTCTCAGATTCACCAATCTCCGTTACACCGTTGTCCCTCACCTACACAAGTAGTCGAGGATTCATCAGTATATAATCAATTCATGCTTTCATAACTTCTTTTGAAAGATAGATGTGTAAGATTCTAATTTGAGAACCATAGTTTGTTAACCATGTTCTAGCAATTTTAAGAGGGTGTTTGGTTTTGCGTTATAAACGTGATTATTAGCTTATTACGTTACAATAACGCAAATAATTGGTTTAAAGTGTTTGGATTGCATACGTTAATAAGTGATTATTTGCGTTTAGCGTTTGTCCTACCACACTTTTTCATAAGTTAAAAATTGTAGCTTATTTGCTTAATAAGTGATTATTTGGTCATTTTACAAGTAAAAACGCAAATCCAAACACTTTAAAAACTGATTATTTGAAAATTATGATATCAAAAGCAGAAGCTAAACCAAAAACTACATTTCCCGCAACACTTTTTGTTACAGCAATTATCTGATTATTAGTTTCCAAAACGCTACGGTACTTTTTCAAACGCAAATCCAAACACCCTCTAAGTGTTCTTCAACTCTCTCTCTCTCTCTCTCTCTACACATTTCTTTATATGATCATCAATCTTAAATAATCAATTAACATTCCAGCATCAAAATGTCAAATCTAACACAATATTTTATACGTTTACTAAAACAGACTATTTTTTTTTCTGGATTTTCTACCTATGTTGGGAAGTTTTTGCCTTGTTAATTAACTGGAAGTCACAAGGACAAGAGCTACCTTTAATATCACGATTCTTGTTTCGTATCTGCGTTCTCGCCTTCACAAAAATCGAGTTTTGTGACTTGTGAATACGCTGCAGTTGGACATGAAATGTTAGCACAACCATTCAACACTTTGAATAGATAACAGGACCATAGAAACTAAAAAGAAAAACTTGTTTCTCATGATACCCTAGGAAAAAAAAAACTAGGAACGGAAAGTATGAAGTATAAACCATGTATGTTTGTATAGCAAATAATGAAAGTGGTATCATTGGATAGTGCGATGAGCCACAGAATGGCGAATAATTTTTTCTTGAAAATTCATTATTTTTTTAAAACGGGAAGGAATGGCCTCCACATACCGAGTATAAAAAAAAGCCATACCTGAAAGCTATCTTCTCTTCTTACATCGGGAACAAAAAGGTTAATAGCAGCCTATAAATGTGAACCTTATGAGCTTAATGGCTTGTTTTTGAAAAGGTAGAAGAAAAATAAAGCACTCATAATAAAGACCAATAACGAACCTCATCACGTTCAGCTACATATAGTTCTCTGCTTGTTTCTCCTTTTTCTGGTTTAAACTTGAACACGTCATGTAGAAGTTCATTTTCCTATTTTACATATTCAGTACATTACAAAGATAAACAATATATAAATATTCTACAGATCAACTGTAGAATGTGAACAAAGCCCCACCTTCATGTGTATAATGAAACCAGAACCAAGCAACTGCTTCAGAAAATTAAGCTACATACATAAAATATAAGAGACAAAAGAATCATACAATTTAGGAAATAATCAATTTAAAAAAAGCGAAATAAGAATATTATTTGCAGAGTCAAAACTCCAAAGCTAAAAGAACATACCTGGATTTGTTGAGGTAATGTGTTGACTTTTAATATCTGTTTACTAATTTTTACAGAAATTTCTGCTACATGACCATCCTAATAAAGTCACACATATATTGTTTATAACCAGGAAACCTCATCTCTTAAACAGAGGATACCGTACAAAAAATGGAACGAGTTACCTTTAAAATTTTGTTGACGTCCAACTCCTCCACTGCTGGAGTGTCGCCTTCAAACTTCTCGAGGCACCCAAGTTCAAGTATTAATGCAAGTGCTTGCTTAGCTGCGGTGAGAGTGGATTCGTGGTCTGTTTCCAGTAAATCCTTGAAGAAAGGAATCACCCTAGATGTGTCGGTTACAAAGAACATTGTTATATCTAGTCACTAGATATGCAATGTAATTAGGGTTAATTATGAGAAAAACCAACCTGTTTTCACGTTTTTTGCGTTTTCGTCCCTCCATGTTATTTTTTTCCATAAAAAACCTCAAGTTAATTTTTTCTTTTCGGTTTTAGGAAATTTAGACATTAGACCCCGGTTATAATTTGTGAACCGGGGTTTTAAAAACTGAAAAACTGGGTTCAAATGTCCAAATTTCACTAAACCAAAAAGAAAAAATTTAACTTAGAGGTTTTTTATGGAAAAAAATAACATGGAGGGACGAAAACGCAAAAAACGTGAAAACATGTTGGTTTTTTTCATAATAAACCCATGTAATTATTCAAATCATGATCGTTGTGAAGAGAAAAGTAGTGAGGAGACGTTATGAATACCCTCGCCAATGTTTATAACTGAGAGTCCAACTATCCATGGTACTTAGAAGGAGCGACCAAGAAAATATTGCTGCACTTTGAGCTTCCTGTTTCCAAGCCCAAAATACAATTAGCAAATTTCCAAATATTTAAAGGGAAACGTTTCATAGCAATACAATGATGGAATGATTTATGACATTTAACGATATTTTCAAAATGGTATGTACAACACTTGCCAAAAGGTTCCATGCAAATTACAAGAACATGCCTTCAAATCTGCTCTGGAATGCATGAAATGCCACATGTTTTGCATAGATCTCTCGGTCTCTTCCAATTCATTTCCCCCAACGAAGGTTATAATAGCCAAACTATTCAAGATCTAACACAGTAGCCTTGAATTAGTAACGATAAGGATTTCAAAAAAATTGAAATAAACGATCAACAACTATAAGATTATAAGAATATAGGCCAGATACACGCATACCAGTTTCAATTTCTGTGGTTGACACTCAGTGATGAGAGCTTCTGAAAGAACTGAGGCTGATTCTCTATATAGCTCACAACCATTTTCCCCACAACCAATATTAATAGCTAGTAATCCTGGAAGAAGATGGTGAACCAGATGGAGATAAACAGTTTACAAACAATTCAGAAGTAAATAAAAAGGAAGTATAGAACATTTCAGCTAAAGAGAACAAAATACCTAGGGCTTCAACAGCTAAACAACTTTCTTTAGCCGAACCCCTTTTAAAAGATTTCAGGCACTGGTAAAGTAGCGAAGAAAAGCTGCAAGAACCAGTACAAAAAAAGGAACACTTATTGTCTAGGAGGTTTTAAACTAATTTAAACCAAATGTTTATATAGTAGTAGTATAGATAGGCATGCTTCCATATAAATTGAACATTACTGGACAACTCTTTGTATAAAGATAAAGGAAATACCAACTTTTTTTCAGAAAATTGGTATTGATAGCCAAAACTAAAACTCCGGACAATAGAAGAAAGTGCGGCCTCCCTCGTAGATCCCCTAAACAGTCAGACAATTAACACGGAATTAAGCTCATTGCACATAAATTGTTAACCCTACAACACGAATACTAAGACTCAAATGAAAGTCATCTTAAAAAGCACCTTTTCTCATATAATTGTTCTAAGAACTGGTTCAAACTCTTTGATCCCAGTTGAGCACTTGCACTTGCGCATTCGTCGGTATCAACATCACTTTCCAAATCAATAGCAAATTTTCCACCTTTTCGAGACTCTGTAGCACAAGATCTTTAACATAAATGAGATTCATGGTACAAACAATCCAAAGGAACTCCAAATATTTTTCTCCAACCATATCACCCAATTGAAAACGTTTTCAGTTCACTACTACTTAGCAATAACATTTTTGCAAAGTTAGGGACGGCATGGCAGCCTGCAGACACAGCCTTACAAGTTCGTTGACTCCTACTTTTACTTTCAAGAACAGGATACGAATCCATAGTAGCAGCACCATAAAAAAGCGGGGAGGATGAGAAACTTCTAGAAAAAGGAAAAGGAAAATAATTGGGGGTTTAACCTTTTTAAGTTACGATTTTATACTAAATTCTTTAAATATACTGTCTCTATTGATTTAAAATGGAGAGGGTGACAGCACCTGCTAACCCTCTCACTGGGTCGATCACAAACGAACCCTGGGTTATCTATTCTCAACCCTGATCCATACCACCATATCATTCAAAAAATCTTCTCTCGTTACATACATGATCCTCCAATTAGAGGATTACAACTCATCCTACATCAATATAGTAAATTGCGAGTCCCCATCCACGAAACTTTGATGATCTAACCACTTATATTTTTTGATTCTCCTTATCTCCAATTAACTCTCAAAAGTGTGGAGTCAATAATATTATGCAACACATACATTTCGATGTCAAATTTCCTTAATGAGATACTACACTTATTAAAGACTATATGTGCACCTTGATGGGAATTCTTTCTTCTCCTTCCCATCTCGAATTAGAATATTATGTTTTGATCCCTTCTGAAATCCTGCAGAACATAGAAGAAATAATGTACCTTATATTAATAATACCAGTAAGGAATATGAAGACATGACACGTGTTAGATTTATGACACGAAGAACTTATTTTGGGACCTTATATGTTTGTGTCATATATCTAGCACGTGTCATGATCATAAATAGAATGCCAAACAATCTGAATCATTCACTTATCAATATTGATCTTAATTTGGTAAATGGTAAACCTAGATTCATATAATCAACTCTACACTTCAGAATATCCGCAAGTCAAGAGATAATGTTGCAAATTGCAAATGGAAACAGATAGTAAAACCTTAACTGAGTCATTGTAGAGAGCGAAAGAAATAAATAAATTAAAGACATTAGCTTTGAAAGATTGATGATAAAGGGCTTGATTCCTTTAAACTCAACCGATAAAAGCATCGATGCCATTTTTACCCTGACACGCAATCATAACAAGATTGAGCTCCTAAAAATTTGTTACCTACGTAACCAAAACAGATTGCACGTACTTAAGGCAACAATGGAGCCAAAAGTAAAGAAAAAAAGAACAGATTGTGGCCCTGTGATTGTGAAGAAAACCGCAGTTGAAACAGACTGAAGTGAAGCCTAGTCAAAGCCGAAATTTGAAGACTCCTCAGCTGAAACGATGACACCTGAAGAGACTGAGAAAAGCCATGTTTTAGTGTGATCCGAAGACCAAACGATAGATACCATATGCGCCATCACGAGCGACTTCGAGCTTAACAAAGGACCATCGACTTGAACTCGTTTCCTTTTCTTTTCTCTTTTTTAGCCGCAACTGATCTCAAACCGAATTTTTTGTTTTTATAACCAGAGGAACCCTTTGGTTTGGGTTTTATCCGGTACCCATTTTTCCATTTTTTGTTAGATTATCGGGTTTTCTGTTCATACACGGAGGTTTTTCGGTTTTTCAATTTTGGATTTACACTTAAAAAATCTTGAATATTTTTTCACTAAATTTGAGTTTTTTAAACCAAACTTATCATTTTTTTTACTAAAGTAAAATTAATTATTAAAATTGGTTATTAATTGTTAGTTTAGTTAGTTTGATTAATTTAATAAACTTACTAACTTAAGCTTTGAATTAGCATTTTAGCAAGTTAATTATATAGAATTATAATAATAATGTTTATACTAATTAACTAGCATTCACTACATCATATAAAATTAAAATAATCATAACTATTAACAATATCAATTAATTAACATTTTAATATCACAAATATATGTGTGTGTGTATGCATGTATATAAAGTTAAAAATGATTTAATGTAAATATAAAGAATAGAAACTTTGTAACGTAGAACATAACATTAAATAAATAACTCAATGAATTTAATTAAAAAACCGGTTCATTTTTTCTATCCGGTTTTGAGTGGGAATCCAAACCCAAAACATTTACTCTGGTTTTCTGGTTTCGATTTTTTTTGGATTTTCCGATTTTTTTGGGTTTTTGGTTTTTGCTCACTCCTAGCTTTATCCGCTTTGTCGTTATTTTCTATCGTTTTTATGTTATTATTATTATTCATTGCCATTAACCTGTCGTTCGGGATAAAGAAGCGTCGTTACGTTTTAGTTTAATGTTTATATTGAAAATTCATTGTTTTTAGTCTTATGTCTTATTCTAATACTAATACTAATCTCTTATAAAATTCGTAATTAACAAATCGGTTATTAGATTTAATAACATTTTAATTTTTAATATGAGAAAAAAATTCCAATAATCAAACTAATAAAAGGTGAAAACATGATATTTTTTCACAAAAATCTCTAGACTACAACATGACATTATTTTTTTTTGACTTGAGCATTTCGTCACCGGTAAAAAAATTGTCACAGTTTCAATAAAAATAAAAATACATAATGACTAAATTGGTGATAAAAAAAACGTTAAAAGCCTATACTAATAAAATTATAAAACATGATAATTTCCTATACAATAATGTTTCACACTTTCATTTGTTACAACTATTATCTGATTATTAGTTTTCAAAACGCTACAGCAGTTTTACAAACGCAAGTGCAAACACCTTAAAAAAAGTACAAGTTGCATAAATTGGTATCTTTTTAAAGCATGATTACTAGTGTTATCTTTCTAAAACATGATTACCATAGTACTGGATAAATATCAACTTATTACATAAAATGATAAGAATGTAAAAGCACAAAAACATTATTACCGTTTTTAACTCAATCAATCAAAAAACATATATTTATTCTTAAAAACATTGCGTTTTGACTTAAAATGATCAAGTTATGTCAAACTTTTATTCACAAGCATAACGGATTAGCAGCATCCGTAGATGTTTGTGTTGGAAAAAAGTGTGAATTTTTCAAAGGAAAAAGTGTATTTTTCATGTTTTTGGACCAAATATAATTATATATAGTTGTGAGATATATAATTAATATTTTATGGGTGTGTATTCTCCTTGAGATATCGATGCTCAAAGATTGGTGTTTGATGTGAGAAAATGCAAGTTAAAAGTGTGAAAACTTGTCCCACATAGGAAGATGGACCAAACCATGAGTGGTTTATAATGAGGAGCCTTGACAAGCATGACAAGTTACTCCAAGACAAAACTTGGGTCCAAACAATAGCAAATCATTAAACTTGTGTGCACTCGCATCTGCCTCGTACTTTGTATAATGTATTTTTTTTGTGCGAGCCGCGTTCGTGTCTTGAACGAATCTAGACAATTCTAGAGCCGTTACAGAAATGGTTTAATGATAGAATTATTCTATTTAATTATTAATAAAAATATTTTTTTTATTACAATTAAATATAATCAATTTGTTGTTACAACTCATGGTTTAATGATAGAATTATTATATTTAATTTTAATAAAAAAATGGTTTTTTATTATTATTACAATTGAATATAATTAAGTTGTTGTTACAACTTATCTCCTATAAAAGGGATGGAGATGCAAACACCAAAACACACATTTTGAGATACTTGGAAAACGCTTTGTATTCTTGAAACTTTTTGCACTTTAACGGCAAGACGTTGCTGCTTCCAAGAACGAAGAACACCTTCAATTCACGTGATTTTTCAGGCAAGTTGGTTACCTCCGGCAGTACACGCTGCTTTGGCTGTTGTACCCTGGGAAACAGACTTCGAATCTGTTTTAAGGGAATCGTGTCAAACACGAGACTCAGCCTTTATTTTTCCGTATTGTAATTTACTTTTCCGTATTATTATTTCTTTTACTTGTAATTTTAATTACAGTACTTTATTTATTTCCGTGTATTGTAATTTCATTTCTGGATTGTAATTCGTAATATATTTCTTATATTTTATAATTGGTATCGGGTACTCTATCCCTACAATTTGTTTGTTTAATAATTGTATTGTGCGTGGTCCTTTATACCTTCCTCTTCTATGTTCATAACATCTTGTTTGAATGATCAAAACATTTTAATCAAATTCAAAAGACTTTTTCAAGAAACTTAATTTAAACGTTTATATAGATAGATAGGCTTGGATTTATTCAAGCAAAACACACCAAATAAAACATGAACACAAACTGCTAAAACAAATACATTTCACTCCATTCCAATTCCAATTCCAATTCCAATTCTAATTCTAATTCTTTTGAAATGGGTTCTTTAATCAACCAAAAATAAGATCCATCAACAAAACACATCCCAGTTTTTGAGATCATCACATCATCGTCTACTTTCTATTGTTATGGACTGCAAATTGCAAAACCCATCTGTAGAGAATCTTGCTCAGTTTATGGTTTATATTTACATACCAATGTCCGAGCCATAACTCATGGATGGCTCTTCAGGAATTGACAGACCAGTCATAGTTCTGGTAAACAATATGCACAGCACCACCGTCACCTGAAAGATGTGACAACAGTCCTGCTTTTGTTGCATCTAAGTAGCCGATTAGCCACCTTAGCATCTCCTTCTCCTGTCCAAAATCGACACTAAACCTGATACAACAACAATATGCAATCTTAGTCCATGGCTCGGAGTCAATTTAAGTAACGAATAAGGGATTCATGTGTCTGGCTCACCACTTGAAGATACGAGTGAGGTGCACTGTTCTTTTGGCAAGATCCACCTGGATTCCATCCCTCTGTAGAAACTCTCGTGCGGCAAATCTTAGTTCAGACTCGATCCCTTGAGGGGTGAAGAACCTCACTGGAGGGCTTGATTTAGACCCATTGCAGATACCAAAATGAATCAATGGATTAACTTGTGGGACAGCCAACTGCATATGGGAAACACACAGTGAGCCTACGGAAGCATGGAAGCAACAAATGTAAAATGGAATTTATACGACTACACTAGAATGATTTTTGGACACTCATACCTCTATACGCCTGTCGCCAGAACCAAAAGGTTTTGTAAACGAGTAAGGCGCTCTTCGGTTATTTCTAAGAATGCCGTTTACAATTGTTGTAAGGGAATAGGGAGAGCCTCCAATGACATAAATGAAGTCAGAATTGAAGGCTCTCCTATCGATTAATGCAGCCCCAGGATGTCCAATGCTGATAACAGCATGGATGACCATGGCGTTGTGTAAGTTAAGAAAGAAGGCAAGCCTCTCAGAAGCCGACAGTGTCGATATGTCCACCCTCTGAAGTTCTTGCATCAGATTTACGTATCTGTGGCCATGAAACAGAAAAGTATGTATATGATTTAAAATAAAAAAATTCTTACATTGACCTAAGCATATGATCTTAAGTCATAGTTAGAAATACCTCCGGAATTCCTCGCTGTTGCTGATACCCAAATAATCAAGATAACGACCATCTTCAGATGCATAGGATTCAATTATCGCGGACATTATCTTGGCTAGTCTTCGGCTGATTCCAGTAGCAGCCTTTGGCTCAAGATCATTTGTGGAACCCCGGAAGTTAAAGCATCGAGGAATGAAGGGCTCGTGCTCAAGAAACCGATAGAAATGGTTTCCATCCTCGAATTCATTTTCCCTGTACGCACAAGCAGCATGATCAAAGGCCGCAATGTCAATACACTCTTCATTTTCAGCATATATATACCATAAAGAACATTAAAATGTTACCCAAATACGTGATGGATGAAGTGTCTTCTTGCTAGCTGCTTCCCCATTTCCACAGCCTAATGCCAAGAAGTACAATCTAGTTATGAAAGAGCTTTGTACGGATACAAACAACTCTACTTATATATCATGAATGATATTATTGAACGATACAAGGTCATGGGTACGAGTATATATGGCTAAGAAAGAAAGAAAGAAAGAAAAAGTAGTTGCATGCATAAACTTCCGTTACATCCGTAAAATGCCTTGGTGCAGTGAGATCAACCTTGGATACGTAGTAAATGAAACTTTTTGATCGTGTAAGTTTGGTTCGTTTCAGTTAATGAGCCAAACTAATTAGAACACAAACCAAATAAATCGTTTCTTGAACCTAAGCCGATTGTTATGTACAAGCTTGTGACCATTCCAGCCAAATGCTGGCATAGATTTTAACTGAAAATCCAAACCCAATATAGCGAGTTGATTTGCTGTCTTGTAGCAGTCTCAAAAAATAATATATATGAATTGGTATGCAATTAAAATAGTGAAAACAAAATGTACCCAGTATACTAAAATAATGATGGTTTGTACTAGAGTATTTTTCAAATAAGCACATGATCCAGCAGCATGCAAAGAAGTCATGATTCATGTTGGCCCGAAAGAATCAAATTTGGCAGTGAACCATGTGTCATTAATGATGACTTTAATGTCCTTTAAAAAAATTCTAACCATTTACCTTTGGTTAAATTTTTTCCTTAATTCCATAAGATCTTCAAACTTTTGTTACTGTTTGTGCAAATACTTTCTTTCTTAAAATGCCAACCCTCCAAACTGTAAAACTTTCATTGCATAAATCGTATTTATAGTATTCGTGACGAAAAGGGTAAAATGATTTCTATTGAGGATGAATATCATTAGCGTGGATCATGAGTGAGTTACCATATTAGAAGATACAACAATTATTGAAATGATACATATATACAAATCGTGTGTGTACATGTTTTTCAGTAATCAATTGATAACATGTGAATCATATCAAACTTATAACCTAATCCTTCATGATTTTGTTTGTGGGTACTCCTGTTTTCTTTAATTATTCAAAGTAAAAGAGTTAGGTCAACGCTATCCGAGACTTGGGACTAAAGTTTAAGGTATAGATGATAGGCAATAATCACCTACTTTGCTGCCTACTCGAATAATGTAGGAGAGCAATGAGCCAGTGACATATTTTGGCAAGATTTAGAATGGCTTTGTTTTGAGGGTTTTACAGAAAAGTAATGGATTTTGGTTATAAAAATGTTATTGACTGAATATTTCAAACTAAATATATGAAAATTACTATCAATATTTGAAACTCATCTATAGGTTCTCTCTCTTTTTTTTTCAAACTCATACCCAAACTTCTATCCATTCTTGTACCTATAAACAATCCAAACGCATCCTTAAAAAGTAGTTGGGGTTACACCTGAAAGTAGTTTTTGGACAGGTAAAAACAAAACAAAATTTTAAGAAGGGTTAATTACATTAAAATGTAGTCTATTTTCATTTTTCTAAATTTGGGTAACATGCTAATTTTTTTCTAGATAAGGTAATATACTCTTCAAATCAAGTCAATCAAGGTAACCAACCTTATCGGATTAGAAAGTAAAAAGTACTAACTTGACGGTTTTATTTATCCAGTCAGTAGGTTTTTAAATTTCTAAAACTGCTAAATTATTTTCTATTTGCTCAAAATAGTAATGTATTATTAAAAAACTCTTTTAATTTGTACAAAATAGTACACATTAAATAATAACTAACCTATTATTTCCATATAAAAATATTAACTAGATGGAAAAATTGTCATGTCAACAATTTTTACCTTTCAATCTAATATGGTAACTTTGATAGAGTTGATTTGAAGAGTATGTTACCTTAAATAAAAAAAAATTAGTATATTACCCAAATTGGAAAAAAAAGATTACGTTTTAACACAATTAACTCATTTAAGAACTTTAATATTGTTTTTATGAAAATTAAAGAATATTTTATATTAAGCTTTCAAAGTTAACATGGTGTGATAAGTACATAGTACATAGGTCCTAGGGTATTTACTATTTAGGATGGTGTTTCTACTTTCTACCTTTAAATTACCTTCCCATTGAACATCTTCTAAGCATGTTAAAAGTTAAATTAATATTGAAAAAACTCAATCAATTTTTTTATTTTCTTAATTAGGTTCTTAAACATTTTTTTTCAAATTGTTTAAGTCCCCAAACTATGTTTGTCTTATTCAACAATATAGATGTTTGACCGCTACCGGATTAGTCGTTAAATATAACTGATAAAATAAAAAGTTAAGGAATTCATCGCTAAAATATAAAAAGATTGTGGGTTTTTCTAACATTAATCAAGTAAAAAATCTAAAATAACTTGTTTGAAACCGGTCAAATATACACTTTTGAATAAGACAATAATAGTTTAGGGATTTAAATAATAAGAAAAACATTTTAGGAAGTTAATCACGAAAATGAAGAAAGTTGATGGTGTTTTAATATTAACCTTAACGGTTATAAAAGAAACTCATGCAATGTTTCTTCTTTTCATTTTTTTTTATTAGATTTTTTATAAAGAAATCGTTTTTTACATGAATAATTATAATATTTTAATATATTTTAAAATGCTAATATTGCATCGAGTATCATGATCAATCGCCAATTAACGATTTATCAAGGAGCGAACACGTGAGCATAATAAACTGCGACGCACTGAATCAATATCAGAGGTGGGAGGGGTTCCCCTTGGTTGAGGTCTCGGGTTCGAGCCTCACCAAGGGTGTTTCTCCTTAGGTGGAGGTGTGGAGTTTGGTCCTCACGTGTCTGACAATGGTGCTAACAACTAACCACTAACGTCTGTTCAAAAAAAGAAAGCAAAAGTCAAAGAAAATAGGATACCTTCTGCCTCCCGCAGTCAAACTGCTGAATCAAAACCTCCACCATCTCAGAGGCAGAGAAACAGTTCTTCACGATCTTCATCTTCATCAGACGGTCTTGAATCGGCAGCCTTTGCCGCAATACTCTAACTGCCGCAACCATCTCGTCAGTCGTTTCCTCCTCCGGGTCGTCAAATCCATACACCGGCGGAGCAGGAGCGTCGTCTGGACACTTCCGGCAAAGCAACTCCTTCATCCTCTCATCTAGCAATCCGCAATTTCTCAGCGAATTTAATGCTACCAGACCACCGAAGAGCTTCTCGTTGAAAAAGATTTGAGGCACCGCGGAGCTTCCCGTACGTTCGATCAATTCCTTCTCTCTGGTTGGATACACGTCGATATTGATTTCCACGTACCGTAATTTCCGCTCCCTGAAAAACGACCGAACTGCCGTAGAGTCTCTGCAGTTTGATCGCGAAAAGAAGGTGATTCGTCCTTTGAACTGCTCATTTTGGACTTTTTCGCTCTTAAGCTTTACTGTCACTTTGAGTCCTGACAGATTGAACTCCGTTATGTTTGAAACCTTCTGCTTATCCGAAACGACGTCGTTGTCGTCCGATAATAACGATAATCGCTTCGTGATCGCCGCCGATAAGCTATTGCTCTTCTCGCGGAAGAATTTCCCAATCGCCGGTATCTGAACGGCACTTTCAGGCGTCGAAAGCGATCGTTTAATTGACGGAGACGATTCTTCTTTTTCCGATTCCTCCGTGCTAACGATGAGAACGCCCGGTGGTGCTTCCGGTCTTGGAAGCTGCGGATTTGGCGGACATACCATAATCTGTTTGACGTTACCGTCATTTCCGTAGTTTCCTAAACCCTCGCCCTCCTCTGACTGTTCCTCCTTTTCTTCATCTCCTACATGGATCTCTCTCTTTTCAATCTCCTCTGAAACATCATCACTGTTACTAGAATCATCCACATAAGAATCATCCGAATCAACTTGTTCTGTATTATGTTCTCCGATATCTTCGCCGTTTAATAGCTTCTTGTTTTTTTCACCATTGAAAAATTCCGGCGATTGAGGATTGAGGTGGATATCAACAGCGGTTGTTACGTGAACTCCTCCATTAGGTAACCCCATAGCTAATGATTTGTATAATGAAGGAAGGAAATTGGGGGGATATGATAATCGATAAAGGAGTTGGATGTAAAATTGTAAAGAAGAAAGAATATGAGAGCGGCGGTGATATCGGGGGAGGATATATATGAAGGCGTGTGGGGAGAGGGTCAAGGAGGCTTGGTCAGCAAGAGGAGGTGGAAACTGACAAACGTTACCGGCGAGGTCCGGCGACGGTACTTATTATAAGATATTAGTTTAGATACTAGATTACTAGATGATAAAAAATATCTTCAACATTTATTACTTAACAATTGAATTTATATGATATAAAATTAAGTTTACACCATATAAAATATATAATTATAAAGATATGATTGAATATGTTTAATATGAATATAATATCACCAAAATACCAAATAAATATAAGTTAGATTAATTAAACAAATTACCAAAAAATATAACATAAAATACAAAAACTGATAATAAATGTAATGTGAATTTTTTTAGGTCAAGAAAGTTAACATAAAATTTAAATTTTGTCAAAAAAAAGATATTGATAACCAATGAAAATATAAAATTTTAAATTTTATGATCCATGTTTTGGTAAAATAATAAAATTTGATTATCTTTCTTGGTTTAAAATTTGAATTTCATGACCTTTTTAGATCAAAAGAAAATTTTACGTTATTATTCTCGGCCTAAAAAATTTTACAATATAATTATTATCAAATTTTGTATTTTTATATTATCTTAATTTTTCCCAATTAATAATACCTCATGATAGTCTCTAATTATTTAGTTTGATTTTCAAAAACTTAAATAATATTAAATATTATTATGTGTATTTTTCCATATCTACCAAATTAAAAGGTATTTATCTATTTATATATATAGGTATCTACATATTTAATTAAATATTAATATATTTACAAATTTAATAGTTTATTAGATTGATTTTTTTTTTTGATAAAATACTTACATAAAAAATTAATTATTTAAAAAATATAATATTGATGTGTAACACCCTCTCGATCACAGAAATGTCACGTCAACATAATATCATAAGTGGCAATATCACATAACACCTATATAACACATGTCAAAAGATGTCACGAAACACTGTTAATTAAACACCTTTACATACATAATCCGTCGATTATAAAATCCCAAATGACGCTAACATAAACAGTACTAATCTGATCATTACACAAAACTAGCACGACGCTTCCCATATAATCCCCAGTCTCAGATCAACAAGCACGGTTACCGCCCCCTTCTCTGATTCCCTGAACATGGTAGACTCGAATACGTAAGCTCGGAAGCTCGTGAGTACGCGAGGGTTAGACTCTGCACGGTAGACACATACACATAGCACATACACACATCGCAATCTCTATCACTTTCCCTGACAATCAGCAATGTAACTCAGGTATGAACACATAGCATGAAATCTGCAGCCCTGCACACAATCACTGTGGGGACACCTCCCCGGCTAACGACCGTGCGCACCGGTGGTTAGCGAAAACCCTGTAGCACGGGCGCGAACCGGCTACAGGCCCTGCCGTGTATACACGCCGTTAGGAACAGTCAACCCGCGCGATCACTTATCGTGAATCACCGTTCGTATGCAACTCATCACGGACTCTTGGACTGGATCTCATCTCATGCGCATATAACACATATATGGGAATAGAATCATACCTGATACCCGCATCCCTGTTTTATACGCATCGCAAATATATAATATGTGGGTTTGTAAACTAACATATTATTACACTTTGTAAGTACATTTCTAGTTATTTTAGTTTTAAAATAAAAAAATAATTGATTAATATAATCATTGTTTTAAGACATATCATCTTCTAAGTTGTTTAAAGATATATAATTTATTTATTTTAATTGACATTATAATTAAGCAGTCTATATTAAATCAACCAAAAGTAGGGCTGCCAATAATTACTAAAGATATACATTTTTAGCTTTATATTTACATCAACGCAACAGAAGATACCATTTTTTAAAAATAATGTTTTTGAAATTTTTTTCAATAAACATGTTTTAATTAACATTACAAATATGATATATTGATATATAAGTTTCACATACATTCACACATTCTAAGCATATGAAATCATGTATCACATAAATGTACGTTTACATATATGTAAATTTATCTAAGTTTACATTGATTATGAAAAAAGTTCAAAAAAAATATTTTGAAAAGTGGTATCTTCTGTTACAATGAAATGACAAAAAAAAATCTTAAAACATCTTTTTTTAAATTCTTTTTTTAGTAAATTTATTTATTAAACATGTTTTAATTAACGTTACAATGAAATATATAAATTTAAAAAACTTCACATACTCTATATGCATAAAATCATGTTGCACATAAATGTACGTTCACATACATGTTAAATTTATGTAAGTATACGGTCACATCATTTGCCAAGAAAAAACCATAGATAAATAACCCAACAAAAATATAAAAAGTATGATATATTTACTTCATGTTATTTTTTCTCATAAAAATCCTAAAGCTAAATTTTTTTCTGGGTTAGTGAAATTTGGACATTATAACCCGGTTTTTCAGTTTTTAAAAACCCGTTATAATGTTCAAATTTCACTAAACAAAAAAAAAAAATTTAACTTGAGAAGTTTTATGGAAAAAAGTAACATGCATTGACAAAAACGTGAAAACATGATGTTTTTTTTTCATAATAAACCCAATTTATTTTCCAACTTGGGTCAATAAAAAATATTTTTACTTTTCTATTAGTACCTTTATTAGAAGAATTTCGTATATATTCTTATAAACATATTTTATTATGTATATATGGGAAAAAAGAAAATAGATACCTTAAATTAGATAAATTTTGATAAAATGACCAACCTGATAAAAGAATATAAAAATATGTTTTTAAAATGTAATCTTTTACAAATATAATATAATAAATTGTGTTTTTTATTGATTCTCCTAAAAGGATATTTGGAAAAGGTATTAAAAGTAGAAACAGAAAACAGGAAGGTGGACAATAACTTGAAAACAAATATTTTCTTTCTCATAACTTTGTAACCAACTATTTTGTCTTCGTCAAAAGATACATTGTACAAAAATATTTTATAACAATATAAATAAATTGTCGAATTCAAGTTAATTTAACCAGACGTTATTATTCATACGAATCTTATTACCTAACGTTAATTTTCATGTTTTTATAAAGCGTGTAGTTAAATAAATTTCTCGAGTCTACTGTTAAAATTATTCAAAGTCGTACCCAATAGTTATTCATATTATGTATTAAAAATCATTATTTTATTATTGTATTTTCAACCCGTAAAAATATAGTTTTTAGTTCTAACGATTCTAAAAATCAAACTTAAAATTATTGCGATTGGGGTATTAAATAATCAAATTGAACCTCGTTACAAGAAAACTGATAATTTTTTTGTCCATAAATAATTACTATAATACCCGTATGACCCTTCTTAGATTGTATTATTAATGTCAAAATCTCTCTGTCATCTCCGTTGTGAACCTCCATCGTCGTTCGTCATTGATATCAACCACCACCACTCCATTTGCTATCGGCATCTTTATGTTCCAAACATATAAATCATTTCTCATTGTTATTTTTTATGCATTATAATCCCATTTTTTTCCATGCGTTATTTAACCACTTGACTTAGATCAAGTAGCCACCACCAAAGTTGGGAGGAGTTCCCCTTGGTTCAGGTCTCGAGTTCGAGCTTTGGCAATGCGTTTCTCCTTAGGTGGAGGTGTGCGGTTTGGTCATCACCCTCAAGGTGTCTAACAATGGTGCTAAGGGGTTGTTTGTTTACTTATTAATGAATCATTAAGAAGTCATTCAAAGGTATCATGACCTCTTAATGATTTCATTAAAAGGTAAACAAACAAGGCTTAATAACTAACTAGCAACATCTGTTGTTCAGAATAATAATAATAATAATAATAATAATAATAATAATAATAATAATAATAATTCCATTATTTGCCTGGAATTCCCTAATGATTGACAATCTTGTTTTAAGAATGGTCGAAATCACACAACTACTAATTAGTGGATATGCAAAAACATAATTTGTGTTGTTTTATGATTAAAGTCATATATGCAAATTATTTGTTTGCCTCACTAGTGTTATTAGTGTGGATAGTCATGCAAGTTACATATCTAATCAAGTATTTGTGAGAATTTTCATAACTTATACTCCTTTTGGATTCAATAAAGTAACAATAGTTTTTCTTTATTATTGAACTTGTACATTCACTTGACACCACCTTCTTCATGACCAAATGATTCAATTGCACAAGTTAAATAATTTAGAGTTCACAAAGAAATTGTGTTATTAAATAAGAGACAAAAAAACGATTTGTATTTGTGTAAATGAACAATTGAACATGTACAAACGTATCAGAAATTGAAAAAGGGTTTTAAATCAATATTAGCGTACATCTTTATTTGATGATAAACATGTACAAATGAATCAAATAAAAAGTTTCTATTTTTGTATGTAATTAGACATTTAGATTCATGTCAATGAACAAATGCAAATGTATAAAAAAATTATAAAAGTCACAACTATTATGCATTTATAAGTTTAAATGAACACGTGCAATTTTCTATCTCATAATAGTTATTATTGCACATGTTCATTTGCGAGACTAATAGTTCTGGATCAAGTACGTGTAAATGAATGTCACTAATGTTCTTTTTGACATTTAATCGAACACTTTGCATACATATCACTTCGACCCAGAATCATTTCCAATTCCATTTTTTTACCAGCCACCTTTTCATTTTTCTTTTTTGCAAATGAATCAAGACAAATAATTTTTTTTTGTCATATAATCAAATACCTTGTATACATCAAATAAATGATGAACCTATGTCAATTGTCTAAAAACAAGAAGGAAGAAAACCCAACATGATGTAGTTGAAAATCCAAAACCTGGTCAAAACAATTACTTGATTATTATCTCAATATCACTTTTGGATGTGATGATTTATATGTCGATAAACCTAAATATGTGTCGCGGATCCTATTTTTTAAATCAACCCATAAGTATGTTGAATAAGTACTTTTCATGAATTGTATTGAAGTCCTAGGAACGATCCCTTACATCTTCCATCGTGAATTCGATATTTTGAAGAAAGAATAATGTGGGTTTATATTAATTGCTCTAGTTGAACCATCTGAGAGAAAAATTAGATTTGATGGAATCATGAATCAATCAAGAAAAATAAATATATAAGTATTTTTTTAGACAGATTAGGAAATCAATCAATAATCTTATTTCCATTTTACCCTTCAAACCTATTAAAAACATATATTTATTTTCAAAATATAATTTTCCTTTTAAATCTCAACCACTAATTATTGATAAATGGATGGTTATAAACGGGACTCCGCTTTTTCACTTTAACTTGAAACTCCGTGAAACTTAAGTAAAAATACTCAAGACATATTTATTGGGTTTAAGCGTTTAGCCATTTTAATTCAAATATCAATGTGGTGTAAACTTATATGATTACACAACTAGCTTTAATGCGAAGATTAACCAATCTCAGTGCCAATTGTCGGTAAAAAAAACCATTATTGATTAGTAAATATATTTTGCTTTACTATTATTGACTCAAAATATCAAAGTTGATACCATTTATTATAAGTAATACAAACATTGATACTATCTATATATCTATCTATCTATATTATATTAATAAAGCAAAATAATTTGTGACACATGTCACTCCCTCAGCTCTTCTAATTTTTGTTTTCCCGCTCATTTTGCCTAATATATATATTTCAATTAATTTATATAATTGATCTTTAAAAAAACTAAAAGATTGCTAATATAATTAAATGATTTAAATGATTCCTAATTTAACCTCTAACTTACCTAAAATGTTTTATCTAGAATTATATAATTGATTGATAAAACAATTTTTTTTAAAATTTTAAACTTTAAATTAAATGTTATGTGTTTTAATCCTATTTATAATTTATAATTTAAAAAATAATAATAATTAAATAACTTTACTTATTTCTCGTGATGTCATATGTTATCACCCAACAATTTACACGCAGTAGATCATATTTTTAGAAAAAACAAATAATATCTTTCTAAATTTACATCTATAAGAACATTTAAAACCAATTCAAATCAAATATCCATATTTCAATAATTGATAACTACAATATAATAGAAAGTTTAAAGATAATAAAAAAAAAACTTATTTTCCTTCATATGTATTTAGAAGTCTAGAAAAATTAAAGTTTATGTCAAATAATAATAATATAATTCTTGTATTTTTTGTAATAAAATTAATATTTTTATGTTTTAATTCTTAGTTTGTATGTATTTAGTATAAACAACTATATATTAAAACATTCGTGTAATACGCGGGTAATAAACTAGTTAATGATAAAAAATAAACAAAATTGCTATAAACAACAGAAAAACAAAAAGTTATTGTTATTTTTAGCAATTAACTCTATATTACTTTGTATGTTAAATATGATATCTAAATTTTGATGTTTTTATTGATTAGTAAATTTTAATTTTGTTATTTATTTTTAACATTTTTTAACTTTATATTAATAATGTTTAGCTTATTGTTTTAAAAACCGCTGCAACGCGTGGAATAAAAAAATCTCGTTTATATACAATAGTGGAATTATTCGTGTAATTAAGTAAAAAACATAAAAGTCAAAACATACTAGACGTGATATATGGGATGAGTTAACAATTAAAATGGTTTGATTGGGTCTTATATTTTTTCCAAGTTGGAGTTGGTCGTTAAAGTGATGATGCTTATTTAATTATTAACATCAATTTGGTAGAAAACCATGTTTATCTATTTCTATGGTCCAGGACCAAAATATTTGATTTGGTAAAATTCTTGAAGGGGCTACGTTTGCTCGGTCGTTTTAACTAATTACGATTTTTTTTAATAAGTATGTATATTTGTTCACTCGTTAATTCTTTATATTTTAAATCAGAGTTTATTATTTATATTAAAAAAAGACGAATATATTTTTCATGTTTTTTTTTGTTTAGTTCTTTCATGCTATTTTTAACGGTAAAATCCTCATATTAATTATTTTTTATGGTTTTCAAAAATTTACCTCTTATAAAGTGATTTTCCTGTTTTATCGAAACCCGCTTTGGTTATTATAATCGGGTTATAATAGATAAATTTCTGAAAACCTAAACAATATAAATAACCTAATGAATTTTATTGGTAAAAAATAAAAAATGAATGACTAAACCAGCAAAAAAAAAAAAAAACAAAAATGTGTTGATGTTTTCGTAACAAGCCACACATATGTCAAACCATCAATGCTTCTTGATATAAGATTTAACTCCTAGAAAAACAACGCTTATAAAAGTCACTATGACCATTCTAATAAGTGTTTTTTTAATGGCTGATGTGATGGTTATCGCCTAGGCCCAAGTGCCGACAGATCCCGGTTCGATTCCCACCACAATCTCCTATTTAGATTAAAATCTTCATAGTTAGATTAGTTCACCTGAAGGGAAAAACCTCAAAATCCGCCTCTAGTGAGAATCGAACCCGGGTAACAACCTTTCCCAAGCCCCTTATGGAAACTTGGTGGCCACTAAGGCAAGCTCTGATGGTTACCATTCTAATAAGTGTTAATATTGAAAAAAAAACACAATCAACTTTTCTTATTTTCTCAATTAAGTCCGTAAACTTTTTTTCCAATTATTTAAGTTCTCAAACTATATTTGTCTTACTTAAAATTATATATTTTTGACCACTATCAGATTAACCAGTGAACACGACTGATAAATTAAAAGTTTAAGGACTTAATCACTAAAATATGAAAAGATGATAAATTTTCCAACATTAATTAAGTAAAAAATCTAAGGTAACTTGTTTGGTAACCGGTCAAACAAGTCAAATATACACTTTTGAATAATACAAAAATAGTTTAGGTACTTAAACAATAATGAAAAATAATTAGGAAATTAACCACGAAAATGAAAAAAGTTGATAAGATTTTTTCAATATTAACCCTTTTAATAATATATTTACACATAATAAAGTTACAAAAATAAAAGAAAAAAATTGATTGAAACCGAACATAATCTAATTTATTGATTAAATTTATTAGATTTGATTCATTATGATCATTCATTGAATATAAATTATGAGATCGTATAACGTGTTTACTTGAAATCATGTCAACAAGTCGATTGTTTAAATTATTTGATCGACCAAAGAAGTCGTGTTTTGAATCAATCATGGAAAAAAGCAATGCCTTGGTACCGACTATTTATTGACGTGTGGACAAAATACTTGTTGACCTATTTTCTTGACTAAAAACGTTGACAACGACTATTGTGCTAGATACAATTTGTTTTTTTTTAATCTTATTTTATTTTGAAGGTTTAAACTCAACAATGTCAACCCATTTTCTAAAATTTATCGATATAATTGTTCTATTTTTCCCATCTTATGATAATTTCTATGTTAAAAATTGATTCTACTGGTATGAAAAATTAGACTTTTATAATACAAGTAAGCATATTAATATTAACAAAGGGTATTGTTATATGTACACCTCTCATTTCCTTAATTTTTACTAATCATACACCTCCTTATTCACATGATTTTTGTTAATGACGTGAGATTCAATGATTAAAAGTTAATCACCTCTCACATTAAGAAGGTGTGTGTGATGAGCAACCGAGTGAGTGTGCGTATAGAATTGCCCTTGACAACTTAATATAAGTATTATATTACAACTCCAAAAAAAAAATGATCATACCAATAATAATAATAATAAGGTTGGTATTATACAGTCTAAACATTTTATTATATAGAGTAAATTACAAGAATGGTCCATGTGGTTTGCATAAAACTTTGGATACGGTCCCTGTGGTTTCAATTTTGCATAAATGGTCCTTATTTTCACTGTTTACTTGCAAAAATAGTCCCTCTGCCGTTAACTTTAACAATCAAATGGTTAAATATTTTATAATGACAATTTTACCTTTTTTATTGATAACATTTTGGTCCCTCAAGTTTGTAGTTCATTTTAGTTTTGGTCCCTCAAATAATTTTTTTATTTAACTCTTTTATTATTATTATTATTATTATTATTATTATTATTATTATTATTATCATAATTATAATAATAACTATTATTTATTATTATTATTATTATTATTATTAGTTTAACTTTTTACATATTAATTTATTTGTTTATTAAGTTTCCTATATTTTAATATATTTTTTAATTTAAATTACAAACTTATTTATTTTTTTTATTATAAACAATAGTATCAAATTAGAATCCATTTCTTTTCTAGCTTTTTCGAATGAAAAAATACAAACATTTTATATTGTTGTCTTCCAAACTAAAAATTTTTGAACCTTAAGCTTTTATTTGTTTTTACAAACGAAAAAAAGTTACTAACCACTCATGTTTTAAGTTTTTTCATTTTCTAAACGTAAAAAGCTACGAAAACCAATCCGTTTTTTATTTTTTTCTGAACCAAAAGATTAACTCATTCTGACTTTTGTTTTGGAAAAAGAAAAGAAATAAAAACAATTCTGTTATTGGTTTTTGCAAACGAAAAAACTACAAATAATTCGGATTTTCAGTTTTTCCAAACAAAAAAAATCGTTTTCCTTTTCTAGTTTTTCGAACCAAACCAAACTATTACCTTTTATTTTTTTTTCTCCGAATGAAAAACTTCGAACCATTACTCTTTTTAAAATTTTTTTAGAAAATGAAATTGTATGTAGCCTTTTTGTTCGGAAAAACTAAAAAAATTAATGGTTTGTAGTTTTTGACAATTAAAAAAGTTAAAAACATAATGATTAGACTAACATAAAAAAGCGAACAAAAAAATAGACTCTTTCATTTTTTGAAAATCATATTTTTTAAGTTTGGAAAGAGCTAAAAATCAAAATGGGTATATTTTTTTGTTCGATTTTTATGTTATTCTAATCATTTTTAACTTTTTTCAATCGTAAAAAATACAAACCATTTCTTCCTTTTTAGTTTTTCCGAACAAAAAGGTTACACACTATTTCTTTTTTTTTTGAAAAAACTTCAAAAAAAGTAATGGTTCGTAGTTTTTCGTTAAAAAAATAAAATAAAAGGTAATGATTTAGTTCGAAAAACTAGAACAATAAAATGATTTTTTTTGTTTGGAAAAACTGAAAATCACAATTATTCGTAGTTTTTTCGTTCGCAAAAACTAATAATAGAATTGTTTGTATTTATTTCGTTTTCCAAAACAAAAAATCAGAATGAGTTGAATCTTTTGGTGCAGAAAAAAAAAAAACCGGATTGGTTTACGTAGCTTTTCGTTTAGAAAATGAAAAAACTTAACTTTTTTTCGTTTGTAAAAACAAATAAAAGTTTAAGGTTCAAAATTTTTTGGTTTGGAAGACAACAATATAAAATGTTTGTATTTTTTCACTCGAAAAAGCTAAAAAAGAAATGTGTTCTAATTTGATATAATCGTTTATCATAAAAGAAATAAATAAGTTTGTAATCTAAATTTAAAAAAATATATTAAAATATAGGAAACTTAATAAACAAAAAAAATTAGTACATAAAAAGTTAAGTTAATAATAATAAATAATAATAATAGTTATAATAATAATAATAATAATAATAATAATAATAATAATAATAATAATAATAATAGAGTTAAATAAAAAAATTTACTTGAGTGATCAAAACTAAAATGAACTACAAACTTGAGGGACGAAAATGTTATCAATGAAAAGGGTAAAATGGTCATTATAAAATATTTAACCGTTTGATTATTAAAGTTAACGGCAGAGGGACCATTTCCGCAAGTAAACAGTGAAAATAAGGACCATTTATGCAAAATTGAAACCAGAGGGACCGTATCCAAAGTTTTATGCAAACCACAAGGACCACTTCTGTAATTTACTCTATTATATAATATGAACTAGTTATTTGCCCATGTATTACATGGGATATATTTATAAAATAATATTTCTTAAAAAAAATACATATAAATTAAATTAGTATATTACAATTATAAACTTTTAATAATTAAATGCTAATATTAAAACTCAATAAATTATCTAAACGATATAAACTCTAAAATTAAAATACATAATATACGAATAAATAAAAATTTTACTGACTGTAATAGAAGGTTAATCCATAGATTTTAACTATATATATAAATTTATTGATTGTTTTAATTAATATGAAAATAAAATATCATAAATAGCTTATAAAAAATTTAGAATTATTCACTTTTCTTAACATTAGAATAAAATTTATGGTAATAAAATTGACGGGAAAACGAAATTGATATGTCACGAGAGAGTGACACATGGCAAAATGATTTTGCTTTATTAATAGATATATAGATATAGATATAGATATAGATTTACCCCCTATTTCTAAAATACCCCTAAATAAACCGTACATTAGTATTTTACATCTTCATAAACTTTTAAAAATATACGTGGAAGATGATAACTCAAAAGTTAAATGATTTTACACTTATGATATATAACAATTAATAATAACAAAACTTCAACTTCTTTTGTTTTTTTATAAAATTTTTAAGATCAATAGTATAACTATTAATAAATTTCATATACTCTATTAACACATGTATTACATGAGTTAAATCAAAAGAATATTTTTAAATTAAAATTGTATTTATAATAATAAGATATTAAATTATGAAGTGTATTAAACTTATAACAATAAATGTATATGTATAAATATAAGTTTAATTTGAATTTTTCATACCTTTTTTAAAATTAAAAGATTGTTCTAAAATTTAAAATGGTAACCGATAAATGTTGAAAATAGAAAATGTTAGATGTTTATTTGCTCACTAGGTTAATACCCATGATACTACATAGGTTGACTTAATAATAATATTTAGAAGTAAACATGTATAATATATAAAATATAATAATAAAATTAGAGTTTATATCATTTTGGTTAATTAATTATTAAATTAACTAAGTTAGAATTTAATATGATGGATTTGATTTAATTTAAATTAAATTAGATTATAGTAAAGCCATGTAAAATTAAAAAAATAACAAATGACAAACTACATGAGAACATGACAAGTGGCAACTTGCTACTCATTTGATCGTATTACTTAGTCAATCAATACTCATGGATTACATGAGTTAATTTTAAAAATAAATATTTATAAACCTGAATAATATAATAATTATAAGAATAATAAAGTTTGTTTAATTTTAGTTAATTAGTTATTAAATTAATCATATTAGATTTGAATAGATTTTATTTGCTTTAAAATTCAAAATAATTTTAGTACATGAAGTAGCAAAATGAACAAACGACATGTGACAAATCAAATGACAACATGACACATTACATGTTAGTTACTCATTTAACATATACTAGTTTATAAACCCATGTATAACATGGGTATACATTTAAAAATTTAATTTCATTAATCTTGTAGGATAATTTTAAAATATATTTTATCAGATTTATAATATCTATTTATATAATACAATAAATATAAATATAGATATATAAAAAGAAAAATTATCATTCAAATTCAAATTTGAGTTTTATATTAGATAAAATTTAGATTTGCTAAGATATTATTTTAATTATTTATTATAGATAGATTGAAAAAAACAAATTTTAGAAGCAAATTAATAGGAAATTGTTAGGTACACGTGGCAATCCCATGTTAAGCCAATTGGCGCTCTATCTAGATGTCATGTGACATCTAGTTACTCATATAATAGAATAGATAGAGATAGATTATTATTATATATTGATTTTATAATTCTCACATGTAGATTTAGGTTCAAGTGAGTACCACCTCTAATGCAGCGCACCAGAAGGTACCACCCTTAAAAGTAATTTTTTTGAAATTTTTTTTCATGAACATGTTCTAATTAACATTACACAGATCATATGTGAATTTCACGCAAATCCGATCACTCTAAGTGCATGAAAACACGCATCACATAAATGCACGTTCACATGTCTTCAAAATTATGTAAGTGTGTGTTCACATCATTTTTTAGGATCTAGGAGATGTGAATTTATATGAAATTTACATATGATCTTCATAACGTTAATTAAAACATGTTTATGAAAAAAAAATTTTAAAAAAGTTTTTTTAAAGGTGGTACCTTCTGGTGCGCTGCATAAGGGTGGTACTCTCTCGAACCATATTCTTCTAATGTATTTGAGAAAAAAAGAGAGAAAATGCAGAGAGCGTGAGGAGTGGGAGGGTAGATATTAATGGCGTAATGCAAGGAAGGAAATTGACGGGAAGAATGGGAGGGTGGAGCGCATCTTCCAAGCTTTACCAAACTCACACACACTTTTTGATCTTTATTATCATTAATTTATGTTATTATTATTTATTATTACTAGTTTTGCATCCCATGTATAACATGGATATATTTAATAAATCATACATGATAATAAAATCTTGATATCAAAATAATATAAAAATTATCATTAAACATGAATTTAAATATGATATAAGCTAATTATAATAAATAAAAAGTCAAGATAAGAACATCATTGTATTTAAATTGGAAAATAGTATTTTTAATATTATAACATTATAATGTACCAGTTATGCTATCAATTATTGTATATTATATTGCTATAATCGATATTTAAATATATTTTTATTTTTCAGAAATAAATAGTTTAAAATCAAGCTCTCATATATGAGAAAAACTTGTACTCATTTTTAAAATTGATTAAGTTGGTAAGATAAACTAATATTAATAAAAACAATTAAGAATGAAAATAGATTTAAATTTAAATCATTTAATTAGATTGACTTTCATTAATAGTGGCCAAATTAAATAGTAGTTAGATTAGTTTTTCAAATAATTTTTTTTGAACGACAAACTATCCTACTCCTACTCCTAAACTACTCTTTTACCACAAGACTTACTTTCACCACCTAAATATCAACTTGACTCTGACGGGAGTCGAACCCGTGATCTCTCACTTATATCTCCACCATCTTTCCTCCAGGCCAAAGGCCTTTTAGTTAGTTTTTCAGACTAAATTGAATGAATTATATTAGGAAAATTGGGAGTAAAAATAAAAAAACTCATTAGTTAAGAAATTGACATGTGTCACTAATTGTTTTGCTTTATTAATATATAATATATTACTCGTGTACTATACGGAATAGTAGATAACTTATTTTTTCAAATTTATATATATATATATATATATATATATATATATATATATATATATATATATATATATATATATATATATATGTCTGAAAAGTTATTACAGAAACTACAAATAAAATAACAATATTATATTGTTAAAGTGATTATAGAAAATATATAACATGGGTTAAATATAAAATACATAACTAAAAAAATTAAATAATAACCAGAAAAGGAAAAAAAAAAGTTATAGAAACTAAGAAGTTTGGATAAGAAGACAACAAAAGATGTGAGTTATAGAATCAAATTTAAATTTGAAAACCAAAATAATATGAGTTATAGACTCCAATTTAAATTTGAAATCTAAAATAATAGGAGTTATATACTCAAATTTAAATTTGAAATCCAAAATAATATGAGGATATTTTATTTCTAGATTAATTTAATTAATGCAATTGTTATTTTTAATATGGAAATTATAGATTATACACGTGTCGTATCCACGTTATGCCAAGTGGCATTCTAGCTAGGTGCCAAGTGACATCTATTTACTCTTTTAATATAATAGATAAATATAGGGTCCGTTTGTTTTTTTTAGATTTTAGATGTCTAAACACTTTTTACCGTTCGTTTGATAAGATGTTTAAAAAAATCTAAAATCTGTTTAGATAATATTGTTTGTTTTTTAATTTGATAAAATGTATTTTTACATGCATACAATTTATCAATTTATAGTTTTAGATAAAAGATTTAGACATAATACATTTTTCAAATCTGTTTTGAAAAGAGGAAGGTCAGACAACAGATCTATAATGTCTTCTCATATTTGTTATTACAATGTCTATAATGTATGTGTGTATTTATTATTTTGATTATTTTCCTTATCCATTTTCTATAATTTATTTTGGTTATCATACTCAAATCTAAATTATGTACGGTTTTATAACTTTTACATGCACAACCGTTTTAATTGTTGACATTTTTTGATATTCAAGTTGCAATAAATTCTCTTAATCACCTATGACGTTTTTTCATTATTAATGCAAAATCTGTTTTCTTCCAGATTTATGAATCATATAGAACGTTCATACAATTTAATATTAATATCATATAACTATGTTTGTATATGCTTAGCACTTACGTTAATTTCATCGTATATGTCGTTTTATGGTATACTTTAAATTATAACTTCATATACACTATAAGATCAGGATTCCAATACTATTATATAGTACGGTCAAGACCGAGACTGCTATTATTTCAACATTATAAAATAAATAGGCATATAATACGAAACAATAAAAGAGATAGCCAAGAAACTTACGTTGCACAATTAGCCACATGGTGTGTGATTTGTAGGAGGATGATGTTGTCGGTCGTTTATGTAACCTGCAATAAAAAAACATATATGTTAGAACTGATTTGACAATTTTTATTAATGCTATATAGCATATGTATCAAATGTAATTACCATTTTAATAACTGCTTTATGTACCCACCAAATCTGATTTATGAAAGTTAGAAAATGTATTTTTTTCCCAAATATCTTCATGAAAATAGAGTAATTCTTATAAATTGAGGTCAAACACCACCCAACACACACCACTCTTACTCACTCATCTTTCTCTCGATGGAACACAAAAAAATGGACAACATTAAGAAAACAGAGTTATCGCCTTTGTTGCTGTTGACTCTGACGGCCACCGCCACTGGCGGCGGCGGCGCCACCGGCTGCTACTCCGGCCGGTTCTCTCACAGCTCATACGAATTATTCTACTCTTTATTTGCTAGATTAATCCATATTTCCAATCACTTTTCCATTGATTTTATGCCTATTTTGGATTAAAACATTAAAAATATTCAATGAACTCATTGATGGAGTTTTAAGCTTTTCAAATAAATACACATGAATATGATAAATCCAGAAATTATTGGTTGTTTATTTTCATATTTTATAATTCTACCAACTTCATTGTATGGATTCTAATTTTCCTTTAGATAATACATACGGGAATTTAAACTTCTTTGGGTTTATAATATTACCGCAAGATTTCAATAATGGTGTTGAATATGATGATATGATTGTTGATCCACCTAGACCACTCATCTTGAAACTGGAATTTATCATGTATTTAGTATATTTATTTTTTCTAATTACATGATTAATATTACAAAAACCATATGATTATTGTATTTTCAAATTTCAGGGTCTAAAAAAAACCACTCATCTTGAAACTGGGTTAACTGGCAAGTATATGCAAAAACTTAACTAGTACGGATGAAGTAAGGGGGCTTCTATTGTATGGGTTTCTCAATGAATTACATCATGTTAATAAAGACATTTTATACTTCTATTTGTCTCATGGGAACAACACGTCATCTTTTGCAATATTGTAAGGCAAGTTGCAAAAATATGTTTGAAAACATATATTTAAATGTGAGTTTATCTTTAGTTATGACGTACAAAGCAATATCATACGGGTCTTGAATGGTGAAACAGAGTCTTTAATGTCATCATGGACACTAAGGGGGCGTTTGGTTCGTGGATTTCCTGGGATTTGCATTTAAAATCCAGTGTTTGGTTCGCAGATTTCAGTAAGGATTTGAAATCCCAGGATTTCTTAAATCCTTCCATTCTTTGTTATTTAAAATCCCAGCCACCTCCCTAGGATTTTAAATCACAGTTACCTTGCATTTTTCAGATTAACAAATTTTTTCTATAAGATAATGCAAATTCTTTGACAAAATTCTGACAAATGCAAATGCTGCATAATGCAAATCCTTTGACAAAATGCAAATCCCAGATAAAAAAATCCACGAACCAAACGCCCCCTAAGGTGCTTAGCTACTTGTAACTCTTTTTTTTCCCCATTTTAAGATGAACATTATGGTTCCTCTCGCATGGTGAGATAACTATTCAAAGTCAGACCATTGGAGCATGAATGGGGCAAAGGTGGTAAGAGTCCAGAATTTGAAGTGATCATAGTTTCAAAAACATGTTTACAAACTCAAATATGCATGACGTACCTTACACTACCTTGGAGGCCGCTCATTTTCATTGATGGGACTACAGTCTATGATTTGGACAATGTGTTCAAAGTGAGTTAAATTAATAAATAATTTTCTTGTTCGCTTGATAGGTTAGATCAATATTTGTTATGATTGACAGATTGTTAAGCATGTCGAAAGTTGGAGTGTTTCTCCCCATGAAGCGATTGGTCAAATATTCACCCATTTAATTTGGTATAAAATACTATGCTTATGTATGGAACTTCAGAGTGACGTTAATCATGTGAATTATAGGAATACATTCATGTTAAATGATGATAATAGTTGGTCTAATTGGCTGATAGTTTGCTCCAAATAGATGTTCGGTCGTGATTTGAACATATTAACATTACAAAATTACTAATTTATATTTGAAGGTGTAACATAAATAGTTCAAACCCAAACCCAAAACCTGAATTTTACATATGTTTATTTTAATTAAAGAATAAAAATATTTGTTTGTGTCTGACTAAATTTTATGTATCGTCTGTTGGAACTTGGAAGTCTTTGTTAAACATACTTTTGATTTTTTTTTAAAAATTAGTTTAGCGTAGCTTTGTAATTTTCGTAAGGGATAAATCTATACAATAAACACGTGCATTCATTTTTGTTTTTATATGCGTTGTATTATTTTTTTTCATTTATTAGTTACATTTTTCCTTTTGTTTCCATTTGTTAGTTACAATTTTCCTTTTGTTTTCATTTGGCAGCACGTTTTTTCCTTTTTTCCATTTGGTAGTTGCACTTTTTTTTGTTTTAATTTGGTAGTTTTACTTTATTTTTATTTCCGTTAGGTAATTATATATATTTTTTATTTGTTTCCAATAAATATCTTTTAACTTGGAAAGCTATACGATTGGTAAAAAACTTTACGCAAATATTTTATATTGATATTATGAAAATTAGAGATTTGTAGGACTTTAGACTCGACCGAAAAACCAATGAATTGTATCGACTGAAAAAAATATAATCATTCCGATTCTTGGTAATTAGAGATTGCAGGAATTGTCTAAGGGTGTGTTTGTTTCTTAAAAAAAGTGATTTTTGGGCATATTCCGACAAAGGAATTGATATATATATATATATATATATATATATATATATATATATATATATATATATATATATATATATATATATATATATATATATATATATATATATATATATATATATATATATATATATATATATATATAGAGGGAGGTTCAATTGAGAATTTTTATACATCGAAGTACAAAAGAACCTATATCATCCATTAGATTAAAAAATTGTATGGATTAGATTGATGTCAAAAGAGTAAATAGTTGGACAATTTTATGCATCTCGTGCATTATGAAAACAAACAAGGAATGACATTTTGGGGAATGTGCATACCTAATTAAATTTAATATTTCAACAAATAATCAAATAATAAATGTTAAATAAATTCAATTGATACATTTCCAAACTCAACAAAATTACACAAATTCAAAAAAAATGATGGAGATCGATGCATTTCATCGTTAATCGTGTTTATCTATGCATCGTGTTCAAAAAGACGCATGTAACAAAAAAAATACACAAATTCATTTATGCATCGTGTTCGTCGTTCATATTCTTCATTCATCTATGCATTGTGTTCAACTTGTTCATCATTCATCTATGCATCGTCATTGTTCATCATCCATTTATGCATCATCATTTTTTGTTGTTCATCGTTCATCATCCATCTATGCATCGTCATTGTTCATCTTCCATCTATGCATCATCATTATTCATCATTCTTCATCCATCTATGCATCGTGTTTTTCATATTTATCATCGGTTGCATCTCTTGTTCATGTTCATCATCATCGTTGTTCATTGTTAATCTTCGTCTTCAAATCATTATCACTATGAAAATTATGAAGAACACAATTAGAGAGAAAGAGAGAGAGAGAGAGATAGAGAGAAATGAGGAGGAAAATGAGGTATGTAGTTAATATGAGATTTTAATTCAAAATGTAACTCCTAATTATCTTTTAATGATATTTAAAAATTAATTAATTTCATATATTTAATTTTCCCAAAATGTCCTTTGTGCACCCTTGTTAGATTATCCGATGCACAAAAGTGCCCCGAGGTGCCCCGATGCATAAAAGTT
The DNA here is from genome assembly GCA_020465985.1 of Centrapalus pauciflorus. Taxonomy (NCBI): domain Eukaryota; kingdom Viridiplantae; phylum Streptophyta; class Magnoliopsida; order Asterales; family Asteraceae; genus Centrapalus; species Centrapalus pauciflorus. The sequence continues at coordinate 1,640,759 of JAANYP010007579.1, forward strand.
CTCATTTGAACCTCAATCTGTATATATATATATATATATATATATATATATATATATATATATATATATATATATATATATATATATATATATATATATATATATATATATATATATATATATATATTTATATTTATATCAATTGTAAACATGACAAAAGACATTACCTTTAAAAAGCAAACAGTACCTTAGTCGCTCACTATGAAGTGGAAGGGTTTACAATTTCAATTTCAATAACAATATCATAATATTGACGTGTCCAAAGTAGATGAGGTCAATTCCTTTAAAATCTTAAATTGATTACAAAAAAAATTGTTTTCAAAAGTCTTAGTAAGTTAAAAAAATTGTTTTCAAAAATTATATATTTGTTACAAATAAAATCTTTGTATATACTTTCTAAATCTTTTTAAATACCTTAAACAACACTTGGGATTTTTTCATCATTAACATTTTTGAATAATTGAATATTAGTATAATATAACTGAAGAAATAATAAATGTAAAATCTTGAAAATATCAAGTGATAAGTTGGTTAATAACATTCAACTAGTTTATAACTCACGTATTACATGGATATTTTTTATTAAATTTATTTATATAAAATGTATATGAGTAAAAATAAAAACATACAAAAATAATAATTGTGTTTATTTTTTATTATTTACAGACTAAAAAATAGAGTATAGTTATCTTTTTAAAAAATATTAAATTGTATTTATCTTTTATTTTTATAAGTTGTAATTATCTTTTTGGTGAACGTAGAGGTGACATGTTACATTTGATGTTTTCCTTTATTATTATACATAATAATAATTTCCACAACTAATTCAAATTATTACATTTGGATCTAATTATGATTATTATGGATAATAATGATAGATATTTATTTTAGGTAACATTAATTTTAAATGGTACAAAATCTAATGTATTACTAATTAATTAATGAAAAAAATAAAGTCAAAATTTAATCAATTGAGTTAATGTGTTAAATTTGGAAAAAGAGGTGGAAAAATAAAATTTTCTTGTATTGTAGAAGTGACATGTTACATGAATTATTTTGTTTTATTATAATATATAGGTTAATCAACCATGTATTACATGGGTTGATTTAGAAAATACATATTTTTTTATATTTAAATAAATTATTATAAAATTTATATATAATTAAAATTAAAAAAAATTAAAAGCTAGTTAAATTAAAGATAAAAAATTACTTAGTGGTTTGATATTAATTAAAAAATATTATTATATTGTATTATTAAAAACAGATAATATGTGTTTGCAAAAAATGTTTCTTTTAATTTTTATTAACTTCAAATTTGAAATATCAATGTAAGAAACAAAAAATTTAAATTACGTGAATGTGTATATATTTTGAAAGTAATAAATTATAAAAATGGAATATCTGAAAATCAACAATCAAAATTTATCATATTCACAATTGAAGTTTTATCAATTAAATTTTAAATCTTGTTAGCAAAATAATTAACAAAAAAATTTAACGTTATTTACTACACTTCTACATTTAAATTCAAATTTTTACATTTGAATTTAACTATGATCATTAAGGATAATAATGACACATGTTTATTTTAGGTAAATATTAATACATTAATGAAAAATTAAAATCAAAATTTAATGTAATTAAGGTAATGTAGTAAATTTGGAAAATGAATATAAAAACATGGCATATGTATAATTATTGATTTTAATTAAGGGTATAAAAAAACATTTCATAAATAATTATGAGTTGTCATTAATCTGGACCATTGATTTCTTTCTATCTAATGGTCCAGAAACTCCAAATGGTTTTCTTATTATATATAGTATAGATAGGATGAAAACATGAAACATTTATTTAAATTTAAAAATAAAAAAAAATTGGTTTATAAATAAATTATATAATTATTGATAAAACATTTTAGGTAAATTTGAGGTTAAATTAGAAAGTATTTAAAATCATTTAATTATATTTGTAATCTTTTAGTTTCTTTATAAATCAATTATATAAATTAATTGAAAGAGTTATATTAGGCAAAATGGGCGGGAAAACTAAAATTAGAATAACTGATGGAATGTCACGTGACGCAAATTATTTTGCTTTATTAATATACTAGTTTATAACCCACGTATTACGTGGATATTTTTTTATTAAATTTATTTATATAAAATGTATATGAGTAAAAGTAAAAACATACAAAAATAATAATTGTGTTTATTTTTTATTATTTACAGATTAAAAAATAGAGTATATTTATCTTTTTTAAAAATATTAAATTGTATTTATCTTTTATTTTTATAAGTTGTAATTATCTTTTTAGTGAACGTAGAGGTGACACGTTACATTTGATGTTTTCCTTTATTATACATAATAATAATTTTCACAACTAATTCAAATTATTACATTTGGATCTAATTATGATTATTATGGATAATAAAGATACATATTTATTTTAGGTAAACATTAATTTTAAATGGTACAAAATCTAATGTATTACTAACTAATTAATGAAAAAAATAAAGTCAAAATTTAATCAATTAAGTTAATGTGTTAAATTTGGAAAAGGAGGTGGAAAAATAAAATTTTCTTGTATTGTAGAAGTGACATGTTACATTAATTGTTTTGTTTTATTATAATATATAGGTTAATCAACCATGTATTACATGGGTTGATTTAGAAAATACATATTTTTTGTATTTAAATAAATTATTATAAAATTTATATATAATTAAAATTAAAAAAATTGAAAGCTAGTTAAATTAAAGATAAAAAATTACTTAGTTGTTTGATATTAATTAAAAAAAATATTATTATATTGTATTATTAAAAACAGATAATATGTGTTTGCAAAAAATGTTTCTTTTAATTTTTATTAACTTCAAATTTGAAATATCAATGTAAGAAACAAAAAACTTCAATTATGTGAATGTGTGTATATATTTTGAAAGTGATAAATTATAAAAATGGAATATCCGAAAATCAACAATCAAAATTTATCATATTCACAATTGAAGTTTTATCAATTAAATTTTAAATCTTGTTAGCAAAATAATTAACAAAAAATTTTAACTTCATTCACTACACTTCTACATTTAAATTCAAAATTTTACATTTGAATTTAACTATGATCATTAAGGATAATAATGACACATCTTTATTTTAGGTAAATATTAATTCATTAATGAAAAAATTAAAATCAAAATTTAATGTAATTAAGGTAATGTAGTAAATTCAGAAAATGAATATAAAAAAATGGCATAGGTATAATTATTGATTTTAATTAAGGGTATAAAAGACATTTCATAAATAATTATGAGTTGTCATTAATCTGGACCATTGATTTCTTTTCATCTAATGGTCTAGAAACTCCAAATGGTTTTCTTATTATATACGGTATAGATAGATGATATCATAAAAATGATGAAAGGTAAATAAAATGCAACAGAAACACAAATTTTCTCACGCCTTCACCGTCACCCTCTCTCTCTACCCTTCGTTCTCAGTCTCTCTCAATTCTCCGGCGTCAGCCGCCGTCGCTCTCAACGCCGGCGAACACCACTCGTTCGCTTCATCTCTCACTCTGTCTCTCTTCCTCTCGTTCCCGCATACGACGACGGTAACTCTCACGCCCTCACCCTCTCTCTACCCTCTGTTCTCTGTCTCTCTCGTTTCTCCGGTGTCCGCCGCCGTCGCTCTCAACACCGGCGAACACCATTGGATTGCTTCGTCTCTCACTCTGTCTCTCTTCCTCTCGTTCCCGCACACGACGACAATAACTCAACCATAGCGCCGCCGCCACCACCATAACACCACTACGCCGCCACCGCTCGGCCTAGATATCTTGGGCTAAAACACAAACCGTCTGTGTATCATTGTGAGGAATCATGGTTCTGTTGAATTGGAATTGGAATAATGACATTTGGGGAACAAATAATGGAAATTGATTTTTGAATGGTGCATCCTGTAATTTTGGTGGCTGAGCACATGGTTTAATTTCTTCTATCGGGTTGGTTTTAATAGTTGTATATTAAATTAAGGGTCTGATTAAATCAGGATGTCTAGGGAACATTATTGCGCCATAAGTGGCAGTTACTTTTTAATTTATGATATGTAAGAGAAATACGTTTGAATCGTATGGTACTGAGGTATTGGTTCGATGAGCAAGTTAGAAGCCTTTTAAAGGAACTTAATTTACTTGTATCAAGGCGAGAATCTGATTGCAAAGGATGATGTTGCTGGTAAATCGCTTTTGAAAAAAGACATATAAAGAACAAAGATCGGATTTTGAGGAACAAACATTAGATTAATTATATTAGGGCCTGATTAACATCATTAGGCCATGGATGACAGTCATATGTGCAGATAATATTGTTAAGTAGTGATCTATAAAAGACAAGTAGGCTTGAAATATATGTCGTTGGAATATGACATTGATTCCTTTTTGAAAAGTCCCAAGTTACTTAGGCTAAAACACAAACCGTCTGTGTATCGATTGTGAGGAATCATGATTCTGTTGAATTGGAATTGGAATAAAGACATTTGGGGAATAAAGAATGGAAATTGATTTTTGAATGGTGCATCCTGTAATTTTGGTGGCTGAGCACATGGTTTAATTTCTTCTATCAAGTTGGTTTTAATAGCTGTATATTAAAATAAGGGTCTGATTAAATCAGGATGTTCAGGGAACATTATTGCGCCATAAGTGGCAGTTACTTTTAAAGTTATGATATGTAAGAGAAATACGTTTGAATCATATGGTATTGAAGTATTGGTTCGATGTGAAAGTTAGTAGCCTTTTAAAGAAACTTAATTTACTTGTATCAAGGCGAGAATCTGATTGCAAAGGATCATGTTGCTGGTAAATTGCTTTAGAAAAAAGACATAAAGAACAAAGATCAGAATTTGAGGAACAAACATTAGATTAGTTATACAAGGGCGAGTTTAATTGTGAGAAATCATGGTTCTGTTGAATTTGAATTGGAATAAAGACATTTGGGGAACAAAGAATGGAAATTGATTTTTGAATGGTGCATCCTGTAATTTTGGTGGCTGAGCACATGGTTTAATTGTATGGAAGTATGAGTTTGATGACCAGGTTGGGAGTCATTTAATAGTTTTAAGTTACATGGGCTGAGAAACATTTGTCTTTACACTAATATTGGCATTCCATTATGGTGATAACAGATCATGATTGTATGCTGTGATCTAGTCATAATTTGAGGAACAAATATGGGAAATCGCTGCGATAATGGTGCATCCGATAAGTTAGGAGTCAAAGCCTATGGTTAAAGTCATCATAGCATGCATTTTTACTAGTCATTGGATCATAGCATATGGAATGATGACTTTGATAAGTGGGTCAAAAGATCTTATGTTACTTGAGCTCATTGATAATCCATAATTTGAGGAACAAATATGGGAAATCGCTGGAATAATGGTGAATCCAATAAGTTTGAGTTAAAGTCATCATAGCACGCGTATTTTTACTAGTTATTGGATCATAGCATATGGAATGATGACTTTGATAAGTGAGTCAAAAAATCTTATGTTACTTGGGCTGATTGTTAAGTAGTGATCTATAAGAGTCGTAGGCTTGAAATATATGTTATTGGAATATGACATTGATCTGCATATTAGAAGCCTTTTTGAAATGTCCCAAGTTGCTTAGGCTGAAACACAAACCATCAGTGTATCGATTGTGAGGAATCATGGTTCTGTTGAATTGGAATTGGAATAAAGACATTTGAGGAACAAAGAATGGAAAATGATTATTGAATGGTGCATCTTGAAAATTTGGTGGCTGAGCACATGGTTTATTTTCTTCTTATCGGGTTGGTTTTAATAGTTGTATATTAAATTAAGGGTATGATTTAATCAGGATGTCTTTTGTTGTCTGATATTCGATTTGATCTAGGGAACATTATTGAGCCATAAGTGGCAGTTACTTTTTAAGCTATGATATGTAAGAGAAATACGTTTGAATCGTATGGTACTGAAGTATTGGTTCGATGAGCAAGTTAGAAGCCTTTTAAAGGATCTTAATTTACTTGTATCATGGCGAGAATCTGATTGCAAAGGATGATGTTGCTTGTAAATTGCTTTTGAAAAAAGACATATAAAGAACAAATATCAGATTTTGAGGAACAAACATTAGATTAATGTAACATTAATTAAACAATAAAAATTAAAATAGGCAACCCATATTCAAGATAATCAAATTAGATTTATATCAAAGCATGCTTCTTTAGCTATGCCCTCCACATCAACCACTCGGGAATAACCCGATTCCCCTTATGAAAATTTTCGTTGAAACCAAGGGTGCTAAACAGACAATTTTGGAAGTTTTCAGTTTTCAATAATTAATTTATCGAGTTTAGTTTACAAACAAAATTATTTGTTTGTTTGTAGGAGTAGCGAGAGAACACACAGCTAATGGAAACGAAGTGAATCGGTTGCATAAACACAGATACTTTCCTTCTTCCTTTTATATAATGTGCTCTTTTATTTGTTAATTTGTTATTCTTATATAATGTGCTCTTTTATTTGTTGATTTGCTATTAACATGTTTTTGACTTATTGTTATTTTCGTTGTTTGTATTGCTATAACTTGTTTATACTCTTATTTATTGTTTTTTTCTACTCTAATTATTTTAGTTTTAATACAAAATCTTTAAGTTGCTATATATAAAGTTTCTGACTCATATATTGTTGTTTTTTCTTAGACTATTTTTTCTATATTCAAAACATTTTATAAATGACAATCAACATTTTACATAGTTTGACTCTCATTTGATTCTAAAAGGTTTTTTACTTACTTTTCGATGGACTATTTTGATTTTTTAAAATGCTCAAAACATTCTTAAAGGTTATTAACATAATGTTTTAAACTTTAAGGTTTAATAAATCTTATATTTAAGTTTACACATACCAAATCATGGATTTTTCGCTCCCAATCACTGTGAATTACATTTATGATTGATTACTTTTTTATGTAAAATATTATTTGGATCTTTTAGTTTTTAATTTTTTTTTAAAAAGAATTTCGTTTTCAAATTACTTTTAATAGTATAGTAAAAACACTAGGTTTTTTATACAATGTATCATTATTTTTTCCTTTTCATATAAAAGTTTTGCTAGGTTATTTTTTTTAAATTATAACATGCATTTCAAAAGTATGTATATTTTATAATAAGTTAAAAAAAAATTGTTTTAAAAAATTATATTTGCTATAAAATCTTTGTATATACTTTCTAAATTTCTTTAAACACCTAAAACAACACCTGAGATTCTTTTCAATATTAACATTTCCAAAATAACAAGTGATAAGTTTTAGTTAATAACTTTTAATGATGAAAGGTAACAAGAAACAAGTCCAACGGAAACATAAACCTCACCCTCTCTCTCTCTCTCTCTCTCTCTCTCTCTCTCTCTCTCTCTCTCTCTCTCTCTCTCTCTCTTCTCTCTCTCTCTCTCTCTCTCTCTCTCTCTGTACCCTCTGTAAAAAGATTACGCATTGATAGTTTTCCTTTTGATAAAAGCGACCATAGCCCGTCGTCTCCTTTCTCGTCGACTTTCGCCCACCGAGCAACAGGAACCCCGTCCCGGAATACAGGAACCCCGTCCCGGAATACTGACGCCGCTCAACCCCCACTCTTTCGTGTTTTTTTTTCTTCAAGCAGAAATGCCTAGGGCGATTTGTCTTTCTTCCCGTCGACCTCCCTCCGGCGGCATACCCTCTGACTAAAACCCTCCAGCGCTAGTATAAAACCCTTTTCCTTCGACGACCTCCCTCCGAGCGGCGACCTCCTTCCAGAAGCGGCAGTGTCCTCCATCAGCGAGTAACCGACCAAAGGTATTATTTCCCCCTCTCTATTTTCCGTTCAGATCGAACAAGTTCTCTTTCTCTTGTTCGGATCGACCAGATCTGTAACAACCCGTTTGAAAGTATTTCACAGTCATCGAAATGGAAATGCCGATGATGTCTCATATGCAATGTTTAATGGATTTTGTAAATCAAGAAGTCATCGAAATCTAAACTTGTGTTTGACTCAAACCACAATGCAAATTTTTGATTTCTGGAAGTGTTGGTGTTAGTTAAGTTACATGTTTGTTTAAATCAGACTTGGTATTAATCATTTCATTTCGTATTGTTGATGTTGCATATGATTATCATGTATTGTGCTATACATAAGTTTATGTAGATGATCTGTTGCGTATAAAAAACCATGATCGTAGTGATTTTCATGTTACTGGAAACCTGATTTGATAATCAGGTATCATTAAGATTCATTTATGTGTGGCTTCGACATGTTAATAACTTATTACGTTGCTAATTTCTTTCATCTTTCAAAAGCATCTTTTAAACCACTGATGATTCATTACCATTGTTGTGATCATTACCATGCTAGTTTGATAGTTTTGGAAACCTGATTAAGTTTTCTCGTTGTTCAAAACATATATAAAACGGAGAACATCTTTTCTTTGTTTCTATATATGATTACGAGTTTTTAAGTAATTTAGGTGGAGATTTGCATAGTTTTGGGGCTTGCTTTTTCTGTATTTTTTTTTTGTATTGTTTCATGATTTTTTAGCTTGTATTTTTGGCTAATAGGATCACATGTGCAGCTGATAGTTTTTCATGGTTACTGCCTGCAAGAATGGTGTAGAAAAATGGAGTTTGTTGTTGCTTTGTTTTTCCTTGTTTACGTTGCAGCATGATATGTGATTGATGCTTTGTGTTTTCCTTGCTTACGTTCACTTTAATTACTGTATTTTAACAACAAATGACTAGTTTAAAGACCTAGTTGAAAAAAAAAATAGTTTATTACTCAAAATGACAAAAAAACAAAAGTTTATTCTATATTTATGCTATTTTTTTATGCATGTTAAATTGATAGGACTGATTATTATGTTTTATGATTCACCTTCTTTCGCAATCCATTTACACTTTTAATACCCAATATAAAAATTTGGTCAACAATCGTAAATGGTGACCCGGGAATAACCCGATTCCAGTTTCAGTCGGTAACTTTTATAGGCAACTTCTTTGAAAAAAAAAACACTGACCAGAAAATATAGATATGAATGCTTTTTTTATAACCACTTATGAAAATTTTCGTTAAACCTGACCCTTAATTTTGGAAGTTTTCAGTTTTCAATATTTAATTTATTGAGTTGAGTTTACAAATAAAATTATTTGTTTGTTTGTAGGAGTAGCGAGAGAACACACAACTAATGGAAACGAAGTGGATTGGTTGCATAAAAACGGGTACTTTCCTTCTTCCTTTTATATAATGTGCTCTTTTATTTGTTAATTTGTTCTTCTATAAATTGTGATAATTTATTTGTTAATTTCTTCTCCTGTGTGATCATTTTATTATTAATTTGTTCTATAAACTGTGATTTATTTGTTAATTTGGTACGTGATACATGTATCATATAATATATACCTGCTTCCTTGAATTCTATTTATTTTTTAGTTTTCAGAATTTCTATATTTACATGAAAATATACCTTCTGTTTTCAAAAAGATTTTATTTGTTATAAAATTACAACATTTCTACTGTTCCTTTTATACATTTCAAAAGCTTTTAATTTTTTGACTAATTTTTGCAGTTTTTATATAGTATTATACTAGGTTAGAGACCCATGTATTACATGGGTTGGTTTAGAAAATACATAAAATTTTATTTATGATAAATTATTATAAAATTTATGATAATTACTATTATTATATAGTATGGTATTGTTTGTTTACAAACAAAATTATTTGTTTGTTTGTAGGAGTAGCGAGAGAACACACAACTAATGGAAACGAAGTGAATCGGTTGCATTGCATAAACACAGGTACTTTCCTTCTTCCTTTTATATAATGTGCTCTTTCATTTGTTAATTTGTTCTTCTTATATAATGTGTTCTTTTATTTGTTAATTTGTTATTTGTGTTAGGAATTTCAGAAACTAAAAAGGCTGAATTCAAACCAAGAACTCAACAAAAATAGAAACCCACAAATGTGAATCAAGAAAGAAAGAATATTCAATTTCACTAACAAATTGGGTTACATGACTACAATTTGAGTTATTGTCCTCATTAACTCATAGGACTTATTTATACTAAAAACTACAAAACTAATTCTAATCTAACTAAACCCCCTGAACTATTACAACTAATTCAAGTCACTAACCTCACAAATCTCCACATTGACTTGAATTTCAAAAATAAAACAACAAAGTTTCAAAAACAAATTTGTGTTTCTCAAACCAAATAACAAAGTATCAAACTCCACCTATTTTGAAACACACTGCCAAATTCAAATTCGAAATGCCAACCCAAACTCCAAAAATTCAATACCGAAGCAACAAATACCGAATAGCACAAATGCGACCCAAACACTAATGTGCACCAAAAACCAACAAACTGGAGAACAAAAACCATATACAAAATCAACCGGTTACCAAATGTCGCAACTAAACAATAGCCCATATCAAAATATCCAAACGGCCCGAAACAACGCAAAAGCGACGACCTAAAAACAACTCGGAACCTATCAAGCGATCAATAAAATCCCGACCCAAAATACAACGATCATCGCAACTAAATACTAATGTGTAATTTCTCCCAAATACCCCAAAAACTAACGGATAACCAAAACGAATGAGAAACTCCACCCAAATGATGATACAGACCAATCAAAATTCGAACTCCAAAGTCGAGAATAATACTCCAAATCGGCAAACAAACGATCGACAACCAAAACCCAAACGGTTTGAACAAACCGGAACGCCATAACCCAAACGCCGATTCCTAAACTAATAGATACACTTCCCCGACATTACAAAACAATCTGAAAACCAACCGTAATAAAAAACAAATCAAAATCAAACGAAACTTGTATCGCCATCTAAATGTCTTCAAAATCGAACAGAGGGAAGACCAGAATTTACAAATTTACAGATATGAAAAACAATTTCCAATTCTAATTTTGGCGAAGAACATTTTCTAATTTCTATCGCTAAATTCAATTTTCAGAAAAAACGACGATCACAACCTGGCTGAGATACCACTTGTTAGGAATATCAGAAACTAAAAAGGCAGAATTCAAACCAAGAACTCCAAAAAAAAAAAAAAAACCCACAAATGAGAATCAAGAAAGAAAGAATATTCAATTTCACTAACAAATTGGGTTACATGACTACAATTTGAGTTATTGTCCTCATTAACTCATAGGACCTATTTATACTAAAAACTACAAAACTAACTCTAATCTAACAATCAGAGAATTACACTAAACTCCAAACTCCCTGAACTATTACAACTAAATCAAGTCACTAACCTCACAATTTGTTAATTTGTTCTACTATGTGATCATTTTATTATTAATTTGTTCAGAAACTGTGATTTACTTGTCAATTTGGTACGTGATATATTACATATAATATATACTTGTTTTCTTGAATTCTATTTATATTTTAGTTTTCAAAATTTTTATATTTACAAGAAAACTATTAATATTTTATATCAATGTTTTTGTTTTCAAAAAGATTTTATATGTTATAAAACTAGTTTTTGTTTTTACATCAATGTTTTTGATTTTGTTTTCAAAAAGATTTTATATGTTTTCAGAATTGTTTTTGTTTTCAAAAGATTTTATATATTATAAATTTTATTTTTGAAAACTATCATTTTACTAAAAATCTAGTTTCAAAATGGTATTTTTATATTTCTATAATTGAGTAAAAAACCAACTTTTATGTACAAATTTGTTTTAAAAAGTTTCTACGTTTTTTAATATATTTAAAAATGTTTTTAAAACTATTAAGTTTTTATATCAATGTTTTTATTTCAAAAATGTTTTTGTTTTCAAAAGATTTTATATGTTATAAGTTTATTTTTTTGAAAACTATCATTTTACAAAAAACCTATTTTCAAAATGGTATTTTTATATTTCTATATTTAAGTAAAAAACTAACTTTTTTTGTACAAATTTATTTATAAAAAGTTTCTACGTTTTTTAAAAAATATTTCAAAATGTTTTTAAAACTATTAAGTTTTTATATCAATGTTTTTTTAAAAAAAGATTTTATATGTTTTCAAAAATGTTTTTGTTTCCAAAAGATTTTTTATGCTTTTAAAAATGTTTTTTTTTAAAAACTATCATTTTACAAAAAACCTATTTTAAAAAAGGTATTTTTATATTTCTATATTTGAGTAAAAAACTAACTTTTTTGTACAAATTTATTTTTAAAAAGTTTCTACGTTTTTTAATATATTTCAAAATGTTTTTAAAACTATTAAGTTTTTATATAAATGTTTTTGTTTTAAAAAGTTTCTACGTTTTCTAATATATTTAAAAATTTTAAAACTATTAAGTGTTTATATCAATGTTTTTATTTTCAAAAATGTTTTTGTTTTCAAGCGATTTTATATGTTATAAGTTTTTTTTTGAAAACTATCATTTTACAAAAAACCTATTTTCAAAATGGTATTTTTATATTTCTATATTTAAGTAAAAAACTAATTTTTTTGTACAAATTTATTTATAAAAAGTTTCTACGTTTTTTAAAAAATATTTCAAAATGTTTTTAAAACTATTAAGTTTTTATATCAATGTTTTTTTAAAAAAAGATTTTATATTTTTCAAAAATGTTTTTGTTTCCAAAAGATATTTTATGCTTTTAAAAATGTTTTTTTTTAAAAACTATCATTTTACAAAAAACCTATTTTGAAAAAGGTATTTTTATATTTCTATATTTGAGTAAAAAACTAACTTTTTGTACAAATTTATTTTTAAAAAGTTTCTACGTTTTTTAATATATTTCAACATGTTTTTAAAACTATTAAGTTTTTATATAAATGTTTTTGTTTTAAAAAAGATTTTATATGTTTTCAAAAATGTTTTTGGTTTTCAAAAGATTTTATATGTTTTCAAAAATGTTTTTTGTTTTCAAAAGATTTTATATAATTTTAAAAATGTTTTTTTTTTGTAAACTATCATTTTACAAAAAACCTATTTTCAAAATGGTATTTTTATATTTCTATATTTGAGTAAAAAACTAACTTTTTAGTACAAATTTATTTTTAAAAAGTTTCTACGTTTTTTTAATATATTTCAAATTGTTTTTTAAACTATTAAATTTTTACATCAATGTTTTTGTTTTCAAAAAGATTTTATATGTTTTCAAAAATGTTTTTGTTTTCAAAAGATTTTATATGTTATAAGTTTTTTTTTGAAAACTATCATTTTACGAAAAAACCTATTTTGAAAAAGGTATTTTTATATTTCTATATTTGAGTAAAAAACTAACTTTTTTGTACAAATTTATTTTTAAAAAGTTTCTACGTTTTTTAATATATTTCAAAATGTTTGTTAAAACTATTAAGTTTTTATATCAATGTTTTTAAACAAAAAGATTTTATATGTTTTCAAAAATGTTTTTGTTTCCAAAAGATTTTTTATGCTTTTAAAAATGTTTTTTTTTAAAAACTATCATTTTACAAAAAACCTATTTTGAAAAAGGTATTTTTATATTTCTATATTTGAGTAAAAAACTAACTTTTTTGTACAAATTTATTTTTTAAAAGTTTCTACGTTTTTTCATATATTTCAAAATGTTTTTAAAACTATTAAGTTTTTATATCAATGTTTTTGTTTTAAAAAAGATTTTATATGTTTTCAAAAATGTTTTTTGTTTTCAAAAGATTTCATATAATTTTTATAAATGTTTTTTTTCGGTAAACTATCATTTTAAAAAAAAAACCTATTTTCAAAATGGTATTTTTATATTTCAATATTTGAGTAAAAAACTATCTTTTTTGTACAAATTTATTTTTAAAAAGTTTCTACGTTTTTTAGTATATTTCAAAATGTTTTTAAAACTATTAATTTTTTATATCAATGTTTTTGTTTACTAAAATGTTTTTGTTTTCAAAAGATTTTATATGTTTTAAAATTTTTTTTTTTTGAAAACTATCATTCTATTTTCAAAAGATTTTCTACGTTTTTAATATATTTCTAAATGTTTTTAAAACTATTAAATTTTTATATCAATGTTTTTGTTTTCAAAAAGATTTTATATGTTTTCAAAAAGGTATTTTTATATTTCTATATTTGAGTAAAAAACTAACTTTTTTGTATAATTTTATTTTTTAACTTTTTTGATTATTATATTACAAATATAAAATATATAATGTATTATCTGTGTTTATTAATTACTTATCTTCAATATAAAAACATGACGATTAA